>RXID01014389.1:600000-894979 GCA_005019695.1 Trichopus zeylanicus subsp. travancoricus
TTTATGATATTCTGAAATAATATATAGAAGAGAACCTTAATAACAGGTACAAACAGTAAGCTAACTACTAAAATATCACAAAACACAAATAACTATAAAAAATATCAAAATTTTGATATAATTGAAAATAACCCATCTAAATCATATATAATTCCTCAATATTCTAACTTATCCTGTTTTTTATACAAAGCCAAAAACATCAATCTGAATTTTTTTAAAAAATTATTCAAATTTTTTTGTTAAATCCACAAAATTTTCTCAAGGCAATTATGCATCTTGGAACCTGGGTCCACAGCCAGCATTGAATTGATTTACCATGTAAATTACATAAAGGTACAGCAAAGCTTATATTTCATTCTCTCCCAGAAAAGGTCTCTGTTCGCAGAACTCAACTTGGGATCCCTAAATTTCCACCTAGATCTCTCTGCTCCTCCAAAAAAGTAATCTTTTTTTACCACTCTCTGCTTCAGTGCCATTTGGTTCACCCTTTTCTCCCTCTTTTTCTTATTTTCCCTCCAATTCCTCAAATTCCAGCTCCAAGCAGCAAATGAGCGCCGATTCATGCAAAGACTCGTTCTTGATTCATCCGTGCATGGTTTTGGTACTGCTTTTGGTTTGAATTGCAGCGGGGAAGTCTCCGGAGGAAATCGGGTGGGCAAGTTGCGATTTTGACGGGATATTGAGGGGCGTGGGGTTGGTGGCGTGGGGAGGTTTACTTGCTTTTCGTTTATGCCATTAATTTTGTTTGGGTGTTTGCTGGGATTCTTTTTGAGGGCTGTTGATATCTCTGTCTATTTGTGTGTTTGCCAAGTTGCGAGCTTTTTTGCTGTTGGTTGATGCAAAAGCAAGTCTCCTGTCTTCATGGGTTTCATGTGTGTTGGATTCGCTTTTCGTGGATGATATAAACCCTAGAATCATCTCTTTTGTGCAGAGACTGGAAAGGCGCCTTGGAAACTGGTTTTGCGTCTGATTTTGAAACAAGGTGAATGGAAAATGTTCGAGCTGCCAATTTGTTTCTTCGTTATTCTTGGTGAAGATTCTAGATAGTTTACTCGTGAACCAGTGTACTTCTTTCAGTTGGTTGGTTAGTTGAGTAATTGAAAGGCCATCACACTACGTCATAGACACCGACTGGTTGCCATGTTGAATAAGCTGTTTCTAACGCCAATTGCTGTTGCTTGTGCTCTCTTGTGGCTTTCATGTTGGTTGCTTCTTTAGAGCCTTTGACGTATCTATAAACAATTATCTTTGTGAGGTTATAGTTGTGATCCCGCTACTGCTACGTCGGTATGGTTTTGATTTCCTAATTTGTGGATTGTGTCATTAAGTCCCATATCTGTTTGCCTGTTCTTTAAGTGTTCCTTAATTATCAGCTGATTAGGTGAATTTTGAGCCTTGTCCTGTCAATTTTAGTATTAACTATTTTATCCATCTAATAATTTTATCAACAATCCTCCTTCCCCTTTTGTTCTTTTTATAATTGTTTCTCATTGTGTAATTGTTCAGTTTCAAAATGATGCTGGTAAATGAATGCCAACATGTTTTGATAAATTACTTGTCCAGGTAGCAAGTTGATGTTGTCATTGAAATGCAACATTTTTCACATTCATGTGTAATTCAACTATTTCTATTTTCTTGGCTTTTTGTACATTTGTTGATTTTTTTAACAAAACTTTGTCTTTTCCCCTATATCCACTTTCTGTCCTTTGGCTGTAAGGCCTGCTTTTTAAAGATTCCCTGGATTATCTGGATCATGTAATTATCAGCCAATACCGTCGGGCCACACATATTTCTTCTGGTAGATTTGGTAGGTTTTCTATAAATCATCTTCTGCAAGGTTGGAGATAGATTTCATTGCTTCTTAGGATGAGATTTCTGAAGTCACTCTAGGTCTTTTGTATGCTTATTGCTATTTGAGAAGTTCCTTTGCTTCATTCTTTTGTCTCTCCTTCTTTGTTAAACTTTTACTTATCGATTTTTCGATTAGAATTGTGTTGTAGGATATGGGATGCTTTTTTTCAACACAAAAGGATGAAGGTGGGAACAGGAGAAAGCCTGGGAATATTGGGGAGGTGGCTGTATTTGTACCAGGATTACGTATCCCTAAAGCCATTGAATTTTCTCAGCAATTGGGTGATAGCTTGTCAAAGAGTCTAGTGGAGCGCATCTCGGCGCTTCGAACAAGAATAGTTGTTATGGCTGCTCAAGACGCACCTAAAGCAACAAAACCAGGGCGAAGAACCGCTACACAACATGGTTTGTGGAACAGGAATCCTAGGTTTGTCTTGTGCCAATGGTTTATAAAAATAAATCTTAGTCGTTTTTATTTTATTTTTGCTGCAGGAGGTTCTTCATTTGCTGATCTTCTGCAGGCTCTTGAAGACTACTTACCGGTTCTACTTGGATTGGTTAAAGATGGTAGAACAACTTGCATTCCATATGTAACAACATTTCTTTTGTCTTGTAATCAACTTCAGTTATTTTCCTGCTTTTTATAATTGAAGGAATCAAACTTTGCAGGTAGCCAATTAAAAGAAAAGGTGCAATTCGCGTGGACTAACCAAGAGGATGTTGCTGAGGTATTGCTTCATATTTAATAGCACCTTGATTCTTGCAAAATGGGATTCATTTTTCTGCAAAATAAGAATGATATATGATGCTGATTATGATTATTTTCAGGAAACAGTCATGGCAAATGCTTGGTATGAGGTACTATCAGTTCTGCACCTAATGGCTATGCTATGCTTCTTGGAGGCAAATGCATTGCTTCTTCCTAAAGCAGCCAGTGATGGTTATCAGCTAAAAGTATCTGAGGGTGAGACTTCTGGCCTGATCTGTGCATGTGCAGAAGCTTTTTAACAAGCTCGGTGGTGGGGATTATTCTAACAAATAATTTTTTTGAGAAGAATTATTTTAGTTAATAATAATATCTCTTTTTACTGATTTTGAACCCGGGGGGAATTTTTTACATTAATTAACTGTATCTTTTCTGTGCAGAGTTTGCATTGATAGCGTGCATTAACTTATACATTAAATTTTGACTATAGCCCTATCACTGATAAAATTTTTTTAATGTTAGCATTCATTGATTTTCTTCATCACACAAGGATAGTGGCTGGACTAGATGTTATATTTAGAATTTGAAAATAGGGAATGAAAGATGAAAGGAAGAAGGGACAAAGAAGGGGCTGCTTGTGCTTATTAGAAACTCTATAATGGTAAAAATCTAGTGGCTTGAACTCGATATTGCGTATGATAGTTATGATGAAGCTATTATACTATGGACTCTTCTTTTCATTTCCATCATCCTATTATGTTATGTGTACTAAGTACCCTGTTATTATCACCAAATTGTTCTGCAGAAAGCAAACGGACTTCTGTTGATATTTTCTTGAAGGCTGCAGGACATTTGGATTGTGCCATTCGACATGTCCTTCCTCAAATGCCTCCTGAACTCAGGTGTTAGCTCTTTCTTCAGACGCACTTTTCTCTCTAAATGATTTTTCTGCTCTATCTTTTGAAATTTGTATTACTAGGTATGTTTCTCTCTTTTTTTTTTTTTCAAAATTGAGGATCAAATGTGTTGATACTGATTGTTTTTACATTAAGATTAAGCCAGATCTGAATATTTTCCTCTGAACATACAGGAGTGATCTTCCAATAGATCTAACTGAGGGTGTGTTGCAAGCTCTTTGCATGCAGGCATTGGGTCAGGTACTAAACAGTTTTTGTTTTAAGAAATATGATCATCTGACTAAAATGAGGCAATCTTTCACTTTGTGGATATGCATATTTTCTCTTCAGTTCTGGACAACAAATACTATCGGAAAGGACCAATTGAAATATCATTCATCTGGTTACTGTTATGATTTCCATTCTTCTGGCTTCACTAATCATAGTCCTGAATATTCTGATTAGTTGAAAGTAGTTGAACAAACCATGGAACAATGAAAGTTTTTTAACATGTCAGGTCATTTCTATGACTATCATTCTCTCCCTGAGATGGTTTGGTAATTTTGGATTTGATTACTGTTAAGAACATTTTAACTATCATTTTTGTGTATTTGTATTCTCTTTGGTCTTGTTATCTGCTTATTAACATGTAGAGAGTTTCTCTTTCATGGTCCAAATCTTTTGCCTTAGTTATTACTTGCAAACAGGAGCTTGCCTGCCAAATATTAGCCTGTTAAAAGTGTGAGATTTGAATACAGTGACCCAATAGAACTCACTTCAACAACACTGTGCTTGACGTCTAGTACTTTGGCAAGGAATGAAATTTCTGATTAGTCCTCTTGAACATTTGAGAATTGGTTACACCTGAAAATTCTTTGTTTTTAGTTTTTCATCCAGCAAGCCTTCTTTCTGATGCTCTTTCTAAGGGGATATTTTGATTCATCTGGGGAAGATAATTTTGGTCAGTCTTTTTCCCATTGATGATCTAGGGTGTTGATATTCAACTTGGGATGGCTATTGATAGTCCTAAGGCCACATTAGCAGTGAAACGCCGGTTAGCATGTGAAATGGTCAAATACTGGCATCAGGTAAGTTTTCCATATTTTCCCACTTTGAAGATTTTTTCTTTTTTTTTCCTCTACTTTGATTTTGAGAACAAAGATCAATCAAAACTGAAGATATGTTTAGAATTTATAAAGATTTCATGTTGATGGTGGTTGTAACCTTAACCTGAAGCTGATTAGGAGTTTCCTGAAAATTTTAGATACATATATTAGAGAAAACCAGCAATTATAGCTAATATATGTTTGTGAATTGAAGATTGTGTTTTTTCCATACCAGCGATGAGTTTCACATAGAATTTATATTTTGTGAAGAAAATTCAGCCCCATCAAGCAATATATGAGATAGAAAGTTTCAGCAATGAGATTCACAGATTCCATTGTCTAGAATTTTCTTTTAAAAGCCACTTGCGTAAGAATTGCACATTTGTAACTGAAAAGTTCCTGTACTAAATTGATTATGTTCTCTACAGGCCCAGGACAACATTACAAACCTTCCTTTGTGTTGTGATGGGTGGACGGAAAAGCATCAGCTCTTTGTTAAGTGGAAACATCTTGAAGCAAAAGTATGTCAGTTGTTTTTTAGATCCCTTCGGCACATTATGATTATAATTTTTTGGCTACAACTTTGTGAAATTTTCCATTTGAGAATGTCCTGTATCTTTGCATCTGCTTTTGTGCTTATAGTTTCAAATAATGCTAGCTGCAAAACATGCTAGAATTAGCCTTCTGTAATTTTAATGCCCTATCTTAGGTTGGGTACAAGGTGCTAGAAATTAGTTAATTTTTATTTCATTGGGATATTTTCATAGTAGATCATAGAGGAGAACAAGGGAAATAAGAGGTAATGACAGCTTTATGCATGATTAAATACAACAGGAAGTTGGGGTTAAGACTTAGGAGGACCAGTGTCCTACCACATGTGATGCACATGAATAGCATTATCTCATCTCATAATTTTTTTTTGAAGTTTTCTTTTTGTGAATTGTTAAAAATGGAAGCGGCCCAAAATTTTTTAGCCTCTTGTTTAATATTGCAGGATATTAAGGTGAATTTAAACTAAAAAAAAAGGTCCTAAATAAAGTTCATGAAGAATGCAACATTAATAAAAAAAATTAGCAAAGTCATGTACATTGCACATGTTCCTTTAACCACATGTATATTGTTTCTCTCTTCTCTCAACTTAGTAGTATAGTATATATGAGGACACATGACCAAGATATATATAAGGGCTTCATTTGAGTACTATTGTCATGATATAGTGCAGTGCTCTAATGCTAGCATTCTCCAACACATCCTGCTAAGCTATTGTCGATTGATAAGGAGCCAGGGGTTCACCGTCATAGGAGTTATGGAGTAGCTAAAGCAATAAAACAAGTCCTTGAAAACTGTGAAGTTGTAGTTGGCCAAGGCATGATCATACCAAGCGCAAAAGCATCATTATACAACTTCATCATAAGCATGGTGTATAGCAGCAAGAGTGAGAATGGGACCGAGCAACAGTAATAATAGAGGCTATATTGATAAGAAGCAATAATCAGATAGCATCAATTGCAGTCAACAGCAATGCAGAATCACAATGGTATGCAATGGTGCATGATTGCATCAGGAGAATTGCAATGGTGCCTGGAGACTTTTAAAAAGCCATGAGAGCGCTGTCATCACTAGGGAAACAAGATGGAACATAGCAAAGGTGCTACATCAGAAGCACATGGAGCATGTAATTCTAGATATTGACAAGAAGAGAATGCTTGCTGATGGTCAAATATTTGTTCATCAAGTGGAATTTGTTGATGATTTGTGAAAATTTACTCAAAAATCATTTGGACCTTTTTCTGAACAATACTCACTTTTTGAAGGCATTGGAAGAAGAGGGAAGCCAAAGCACCTGTGGAAGGAAAATACAACAACTGCCTAAATGTTTTTGAAGGTTGCCTGGCCTGTGAGTAAAATTGTGCATGCCTTGGCTGCAGCAGAATGCACACAGAAGGTGCATGAAAGAGAGCAGACCCTTTATGCACTATGAGTATTGCATTCTTGGGACCAGGTGAATGTGTGGCAGCACAGTGCAAGCAGGTTGGTTGAATTGGGTTGGTTCAGCCACCAACAGATGGGCTACCTACTGCAAATCCAGATCCTAGACGGGATTGAACCAGTTTCAGATTCAGCTTGGTCAACTTAGTTTAGTATAAGAGTCCAGTTGCTGGATAGGAGGAACACTCAAAGTTGCAAAGGAGCTGGTGCTGCAAGAAATGCTTAGAATTCCAAAGTTTATTCAGTTGCTGCAGCCGAGGCATGAGTGCATGTCTCAACTGTGATGATAGTGTTGATAACCTGCGCTTGCCACAACAGCAAGTACACAAACCTAGGTCACACGGACATGACTTTGGAAATGTCAATGGTGTCTGCGCTGTTAAAGGTGGTTTGGGATTATACTTGATAGAATGGATTGGCCTCACTATGGTGAGATAATGTGGAAGGAGGTGCTAGATTTGGGGTGTGAGATGGCTCATGGGCCTGGATCACAGTTACTGGTTGTAGAGGAGAAATGGAACACAAATACTGATGAGTTGTTGGTAAAGCTCAACTACGGAAAATAATGGCTGGATAAATTTTGACAGGGAAGGTCAGTCCAGGCCATCTGGTGTTGGTAGTGCATGAAACTGCTTGCTTGATGGCTCAAGAGAGGAGGCTTGGAGTTGTGTAAAGAAACTTGATTCCTCGTGATTTAACAAGGGAGATACTTAATGGGACTAGCTGAAGAGGTTGAATGTCATGACAAACCGATTGATGCCAATGAATTTGAAGGAAATATGAATAATCATGGAACACAATGGAGTAGGCATTTTCATACGTGAGATATGCAAACACATGGTTGGGATGCAGACAAGCATAGTGATATGGGCAGACTGGAAGAAATGAGTGATCATTGGACATTGTGTATTGGCTAGAAAGAAGAGCTGCTGCATGGAGCATGGGTAAGATGAAGATGCTTGTAAGATTTGCAGGCCTGAGATGCAGCATACTACTGACATTGGCAAGGTGCCAAGCATGCCTAGAGTGTCAATATTTAGGTACATCGATGATGCCAAAGGTCACTAATATCAGTTGGAAATATGACAACATCTGTACAATAGGAATGTCTGGGTCATCAAAGAAGCCTGGATGAAGCTATATATTTTATTCATGAAAATTACATGATGCTCTTCTTTGTCCAAAAGAGAAGATAACTTTTTTATTTTATCTTTTTTTAAGAGGAGATTCTGTAATGTAGATCTTAAATAATTACTAAGTTTAGAATATGACTCAGATGCAAGCTGAGGAAAAATAATAGTAGATAACAGCCAAAAGATATCACTAGTTTGAATAAAATGCTGAGGTTAGATTTGATAAGTCTATAGTTGTAATTGCTGGACCAAATCTTGGCATTTGTTTCCTGTCCATCTTCTCTATTTTGCAATTTGCTTTTCTTTTTATTAAGACCATAGTGTGCACATTTTGGGCTTGCGGCTTCTTCTCAGAGACAGTTTACTATGAGAATTTTCTTCTTAGGAAAGTTCATTAGATGCTACCTAATATACCTTCTTTCTGATTACTGGCTTCCATTTTGAAGTACATCTGTTTTATTTTTTTTAGTCCTATTTCAGATGTTAATTAGTTCTAATGGAGTTTCTTCTGTCCTTTGTATATACCACTCATCTGTGACTTATTGCATGTGCTTTGTGTCCTTGTATATTATTTCCTGTCAACCAGGCTGCTGCCTATTATTACCATGGGCTAATCCTTGATGAGGCCAACACAGAAAAATCCCATGGCATGGCTGTGGCTGCCTTACAAGCAGCTGAGGAGTTCCTAAAAGAAAGCAAAAAAGCCTCAGAAACCTTCAACGGGATGCTTCCCACATCAAGGTTTACCTCTCCCTCCCTCCATTTGGATATTTAATGCCTAGTAATCTGTTCTGGCAGGTTTTCATAGTTAACTAAATTGCCTTCCTTTTTTGAGTAAAAATAAGTTAATCATGATCATTTTGTGATTCATTTTCTCTGGGGTTTGTAGATGAACAGTGAAAAGTATGTTTATTTGATTTTTTTTGTGATTCTCGCTTTTACCAAGAATGCCCCTTTATGTAATTGATTTCTGCCATCTTCGATGCTTAAAAGCACTAGTTCATTCTTCTTCTCCCTTTGTTCATTAGTATGTCTTACGTATTTATTTGGGGTCAAAACCATATGTAGCTGTATGTTGATGTTAGTATTGCTATTATGTAGTTTTTCTGAATTTTTTTTTCTGTTTTACACCGAAGTCTTTTATCGACTGTTCCTTTTTTTAGGAGCCCACCTCTGTCAGGATCTATGAAGTATCTATCTGAGAAAATCCCCAAGGATGCATCCAGCAAGGTTCGCATAAATCGAGACCTCTATAACAATGAGAGGTATGTGTGTCATGCTTTAACTCGGTTATGAATCTTGTAAACCTGAATCATGTACCAGCTTATAAATTGTAGGTTGAAGTCATAAAGAATATACATTTTTTTTATTTCATGGAATTTCAATCTGGATCTGGTGCCTGATCCCTTAGATTATAATGTGATCTGGGGCCTGTAATTGAAAGGAATATGGAACGAAATGCAAGAAACCAACTGGCAAAATGGGATATCAACTTGTTTATATTGTTGAACCAATGCAGATTTCGGTGTTTGCAGGATCCTCGAGACAGTGCCGACCTTGCCGGATTTTGCATTGGCTCTTAAACCAGATGACTACCAGTTGCCTCCAGTGGACCCTTCATGGTACAATGAGGGCCACAGCCTACAAAAACCTTAGAGAACAAAATCATTCTTCTAGTTAAAATTGTGTAAAAGCTTATTATTAGATCCAATTGTGTTCTATGTTGTCTCTTTTTCTGTTGTTTTACACTCACATGGCATGATTGATTTGTGGGATGGGCTTTGTTGGGTATTCGAGTTGAAAGAACAAAAGCAGCCCCTCTAAATTGAGTCAGTGGGAGAATAAATCTGTTTTACTTTTAAGCTGAAGCTGTGGATAGTTTTATTTTGTGAGTTCAGCATTTAAAGGGGCATAATTTTTCCAGTGTATATTATTTGCAAAGTTTAGCATAATTATTATTTTTTATTTGTTAATTATGCTTTGGAAACTGCACTCAGCACAATTGTTCATGTTGTGCATTTCTAGAGAGGAGAGGAAATTCTTTGATAAGTTTTTCCTTCAGAAAATAGTTTAGAAATGATTTTTTTAGTGGTTTGAATTGTAGGGTTCTAATTCTGCGCTAAGAGCCATTTGTATGAGTAACTCCAACCAGCTTTTATGGAAGCATTGTGATATAACATATTTTCGGAAAAATCAGACCCCTAAATTGTTTAGGGATGTTTGAAAGAAGTTTTCATATTCTAGGGAGGGATATGTAAATAATAAAAAACTAGGTGTGTGCGCAATTGTGGTAGAAATTGAGGGTGTTCTACACAATAAATCTATCTTTATGTATACACCCCTGAAACATTTCATATTTACGCAATTTTCCTAATCTTTTAGGAATGTCAGGGAAACACATAAATACGATATATCCCTCAGGGTCTCCACGATTGCCCCTTTGAATCATTTGGATTGGATCAGGCCATTTCCGCCCTTGGTCAGACATCCCTCAGAAATTGTCTCCTCTTTTTAGCTTGCCCACCTTCCCTATGGCCCAACCCGCCACCGTCTCCTTCGACGGCGACCTCGCCGTCCTCCACCACCGCTGCGCCGCCCTCCACGACCTCATCGCCCAACCCCTTCCTCCCTCCAAGATCTCTGCCTCCTGCCAGCAAACCCTCCTCCGCCTTGTCGCCGCCGAGCTCCGCTTCCTCTCCCGCCTCTCCTCTCCTCCACACCAACCCCGCCCTCTCTCCTCCAATCTCGGCTACCTCGAATCCCTAACCCGCGTCGCCCTCCACCCTGCCGTCTCCGGCATATCCCGTCTCTCCAAGCCCCTCGCCTCCTCCCCCGCCCCTGTCCATGTGGACCTCGTATGCACGGTCCGCCGAAACCCTGCCTGGGTCCTCGTTTCCGGCCGCAATCCCCTCCACCTCGATGGAGGTCTCCGGCTAAAGGTCGAGCGGGTTGTTCTCGCTGCGCGCTCCGCTTGCGCTCTCAAGCCGGCCTCCGTTTTCCTCGTCTTCTCTCAAGGGATCAGAGCTGAGATAACAAGGAATTTGGAGGAGGAGTTTGCCGCAGTGGAGATTGAATTGTTTGAAGAGGAGGATGGCCATTTGTTTGAGGAATTGGAGGAAGGATGGGTCTGTGTGATGCGTTGCAGGAAGGATAGGGTGTTTGAGATAAGGATTGATTTGGAGCATGGTGATGGGCCGAGGGTTTTGGAGGAGTTGGAGGATGGAGATGAGGTCTGTACCAGTGATGAGTTTGGTTCTGTGATTTCGTCGATGAGACCCCGCGGAGGGCCTGAGGTTGATGTGGATGCTGTTAACTTCGATACGACTGCATTGGTTGCTATAGTATCGGGGATAAGTAACGGCGATGGGGAACGGCTGCTGAAGGTGCCGGAGGATGAGTTGAGAACGAGGTTTAAGAACAATTACGAGTTTGTGATAGCGCAGGTAATATTTGAGACAATCAGCATTTCTTTAGCCTCCATGTTCGTTTATTCTTGTTCTGTCAATGATTTGATCAGAATGTTCAATTTTCAGAACTCATTTCTTGTTAATGGAGTTGTCCTGTTAAATTTTAGTTTAATACTGGATTTGGTGAGGAATTTTCTGAAGTTTTCATGTAACTGGTATGTTGTCGAAGTATTCAGCGTTAAATAAATATATAGAATTTATGAGTACGTTTTATCTCTTTGGAAATAGAAAAGTAAGAGCATAGCCTGAGTGCAGCTGAAAGGAATATTTTTTGGATGCATCACAAAATTTGAAATGATAGGTTCACTATCCATATTGTTATGGGTAGTAGAGAAGTGACAGTGTCTAATGGTAGTTTAGCATATTACTAATAGAAATGGTAGTTTTAAGTGGTGCACGGTACTTGAGTTAGCATTGGCTTTTGAAAGTGTTGCAACTATAAATTTTCCTGTTGGCAAAGTGAATGAAGGAGATCTATGTGTCTGACTTCTAAAGTTAGATTTGACCATGTTATATGGTTCATCCAGTTTTTTCTGTCTACAGGTAATGTCCGAACTTCAGCACCCAATTCTTGCAGAAATGAGGGCAGCTGTAGCTGGAAAGACTGGGATCATCTGCAAGAGTGTTCATTCTGAATTCAAGGAGCTCATCTCAATGTGTGGGGGCCCCAGTGAGAAGTTGAGGGCGGAACAACTAGTGAAGCACCTCTTGTAGGTAGCTTGTGCTTTCTTTCTGCTATTTTTACTAAACCCAATTTTACAAATTGGATAATTGATTTGGTTGAATCTGGAAATAGTTTGCTATTGCACCATTTTAGCTGGCTTTTCCTGGCAGTTGGCTATTCATCAAATATTGTTGATTTTCTGGTTGATTTTTAAATTTTGCATGATCCATATGATGCAATCAATTCAAGTGTCTTGGGCTAGATGGTTGTTGCATCTCCTAGCTATGTGTATATGTTAACTAGTTTCAAGTAGTCTTTTTACTTGTATCACATGACTTGATGACAAAGTTTATCTAATTTAATCTTATCATTATTCTAGACCATCTCACAATACATAGGACTCAGTTCCTTGTTTGTTATTTTGATATAGGGATTGCCTTCCAGAAAAACAAATGCAAGCATCCAAGGCAACACTAGGAAGACAAATCACTTTTCTTTTGTTGCTTTGGATGCTAGCCCATTCATTTGCCTTGTTTATAAATTGCGGAGCATGGCATTTTATAACCTGCTTGGTGCATGTGATCGTTGCAAAGCTTGGTTAGTATGTAGAGGATAATTACTTCCTAATTGGCTTTTCATGTGTCATTCTACTGAATAATTCAAATTGTACTCTTATTCTTGTATATATTCAACTGTCAGGGGTAAAGAGATATCTCGAATTATCCTGAGCATGGGTTGTTTTCAGATTGATAAGACTAGTTTTGGCTTAAACTATTGTCCTTGTTGCACTTGAAGCATGGTAATGCACATCCTTTCTGGCTTTTGAAAGCTATTGTTATCTCTGTTGATCATTGGAGTTCAATTGGTTCCAATTGGCAGAATTGTGCTGGACAGTCCATCAGCGCGAATTATGGATCTCCCAACCACTAGAAAGATTGCATTGAAGAACAAGGTTGTTTTTGGGACGGGGGATTACTGGCATGCTCCAACGTTGACTGCAAATTCAGGATTTGTGAGGGCTATATCACAAATTGGCATGTCTCTGTTGACAATTGAGCACAGACCCTGTGCCCTGACTGGCTATTAGTTTTACCCAAGTACCATTATCATCCACTTTGAAATGCTATGGGCATCAAGAGTACTCTTTTCCAGGATTGATAATATCAATTTGCATTTGCATTTGCAGTTTTAGCTGCTGATCAGTAAGATGTTGAACACAAAAGGAGAGGAGATCTGCCATTGAGACGCCTGGAATCAGTGGACTTGTGCATATGTTTGATGGTTTTTCATGGTAGTTGTCAATTAAGCAGAACCAGCACTGGGACAATAAGTTATGATTACAAGTCAGTATCGCACACGAATACAAAAATGTCAAAGAGCAAGAAGATATGGTACAATAAGGCAGATAAATTGGCACCAAAAACATGATTTGCAGAAAGAATGAAGCTGTCAAATGCCAGGATGTCGAAGATCAAGGCTTTCTGTTTGTTCCAATTATTGCCAAGAGGCACCTACAGATAACTAGGCTTGGACAATGTCAACCTATATATGTTTTTGTTCAGACTATGGTTCTTCATCTTGGGTTCTAGGTAATTATGGGAAAGAACTTCCATGAACAATGATTCATTAGTTACATTTGTATATGAAAGAAATTGAGATTTTGACATAAAATAGTATTTCAAAATATGTTAAAATTCATAGAAGATGGAGAAGTTATTGACTTATTTTTATTTATTTTGTTCAAGGTGCAATCAAATGGAATTCAACCACATGGTACCAAGCACCAGATGCCATGAGATTTTAATCTAAATCAGGACTGTATGACATATCCTCAGTAAAATGACTACAAACACAAATCAAATATCACCACTGGAGTGGCAAAACCACAAACCCACTCCAATTTATGCCAAAAAAGGAAAAAATAATAATAATAACAAAAAAATAATCACCCCCGAAGTCCAAAATTGAAGTCCATCACAGCTTCAACTTGAACTTGCAGCTACTGGTTCTAATACTGATCTGCCCCCCAACGTTTAAACTGTTCACCACCAAATCACACTTCACCCTGGATGTCACCTTCCACAGCTTCAGCGCCCCCAGCTTCACTCTCACCGGCACGTCTCCTTGGAACTGCAGCGGCACCATCCCGGTCTGCTGCTGCTGCTGGAGCCCGCCCACCAGCTCGCTGCCCACCTTCACCGTCCCCTGCAGTCCCACCTTCATCACCGTCGTGTTCTCATGTCCCTGGTAGAACGCTGGGAACTGCCCCGTGCACAGCTCCGCCCCCGAGTACAGCACCACCAGCCGGCTCCCGTCCTCGTAGTAGATCCCGATCTTTTTGTTCGGATTCCTGGCCGTCACCGTGACGTCGAACCCGGCGTGTATGTTGAGGTCGGAGTCTACGTTGAAGGTGGATACAGCGAGGCGGTCGACGGAGTATTTCGGGGCTTTGGGGTCGAAGACGAGGTAGAGGATGCCGACGGTGGCGGCGAGGGCGGTGATGAAGAGGATGAGGGTGAGCAGAGTCCAGCAGACGCACTTGCAGCAGCAGCTGCGGCGGCTTTTCGGGGGGCGGGAGTGGGAGATGGGGAGGGTGCGGCGGGGCGGCGGAGGGAGGTGGTCGGATTTGTCGGAGGCGGGGAGGTTGGGGGGGATGAGCGGGGCGGAGGGGCGGGCGGCCTCGAGATCCACCGGGTGGACGCGCTGGGTGTCGGTGGCGGCGGTGGCGGCGGCGGCCATGGGTGGTGATGGAGGAAGGAGATGGAGTTGCTATTCGGATACGGACGGCAGAAGCGACATATATAGGAGCAGAGGGGGTTGGACTTTGTCGGGGAGGAATCCTACGGGCGGTAAATAATTTTATTTCGAGATTTTTGCAGACGGGTACCTATACTTTTGTGGTATTTGTGGAGAATTCTTGTGTTCGAGATATTTGCAAAAACAACCCTCTATTTTGGGTTCCCATTACAGATTTAAACCGCGATCAAACATACTTTTTCCATGCTTTTCACATAATAAACCAAAAACATAAACTAAGATTATGAAGAGGAACCAATTTAAGGTTTTCGTCGCAAAGCAAATAATTCGAGATTTGGTACGATGACGCGAAAACCACATAATACTCGAACATATATAAAAATAATAAATTTAATATAATTATTGGGAGTGTAAAACGGGCACATTTTATGAAGACCATATATAGATTGAATATTAATGTCGCCGGTAGTGCTCATCTCTTTCACACTAAACGCCGAGTTGATGCCATCGCGACAAAAACATACAGTGAACGAATGTCTTGGATCCTATAAAAGTTCATCGGGGGTTTATTTGCATATATCTTTAATTTGGTGGCGAGCGTTAGGTCGTCTTAGTACCGTGCTTGGACGGTCGCTTCGGGCGCATGTGAACAGTGTTGATAATTATAGGATCTTTGCGTAAAATGTGACACCAACGCGCTGAACACGGGACACGCAAGTCAATCTTTTTCCTTTTTTTTTTTTTTTTTTTTTTGTTTATTCGTGATAAACAAGAGAATTTTTTTCGGTTTGGAAGTTTCCTCGTTTTGTGTCTCGTGCGCGTTACTTAGTTGACTGGGCATCATTTCGCATAAAGCTCCAAATTTAAAATTATTTACTGCATTATTTTGTTACTTTTTTCTGCTTTTTATTGGCAATTTAATACGCGGAGTTGTTGATATTACCAAACGCAAGACTTTTGGTTAGAATATCATCATAACGAGGTATTATCATGTCATCTGAAGAAATTTATTTACTCGCTGAATTTGGGAAATTTTCAATTCAGCCCTTTAATTTTTTCTCTTTTCATCTCACCAATTTTTTTAATTTTTTTTTTATTAGCCTCCTGTGCAGATCAATTTCGGATATCCGATCGGATGATCGAACGATCAGTCGGGAAGATCGGTTGATGGGCGGGAGCACAGAAATAATTTGTCGAGCGACAAATCGGAGAACAGACGAACGAACATGTGCGCACGGTGAAAATCGAAAAAGGGATTTTTATCGACTGGATGTAGAGCGACAAGCGAGCAAACACATCAGGGTATGAACGGGCGCGCACGATGAAGAGAGCACTTCCCGCAGCGAGATTGCCTGACAAAAATTACAAATTTTTTTTTTAATTGATAAAAAATTACAAAATTTTGTTGATAAAACTTACGACCAATAAGCCTTTCGATTTTGATTGGAGACTATTCGGAAGAAATTTTTGGATTCACGAAAAACACCTCGACTTTCTGGAATTTTTGTTGAAGACGGCACTGATCAACAGAGATTAGCCATCTCTTTTGACCAAATTTTTTGTTAACTGCCTATTACGAGTTTAACGACTTGATTTCTTCTTAGATTATCTAATAGTTGTTTGCCATGCTCAAACTAAATGAAAATTGCGTCCGTCCCTGGATGATTATTTCTGGGATTGCATCGGGGGAACTTTTTGTTCGGCCAACTGCAGTTAATCGAGAACACCAGCTAAGTGTTTCTAATTCAAAACTGATTTTACAAATAGCTCCTCGTATTACAAGAGCTTTTACCTTTTCCACTATAATTTACGCCTAATTGCTGATTAATTAAGGTTTTTTAAGATACAATCCCATGGAGAGAGGAGAAACTCGCAACCATCACCATGGCATAAAATTACAAGGTCAAATAATAGAAGGAAAATTTTAGTCTATGCATATGCACCCAGTGAGATGGTTCACCTAACCCAATCCTACCTCTCGTTTTCTATGGTCTCTCTTTTCCGCCTAAGTAAGCCAATGAGATCATTGGCGTCCAAAATTTCAAACAGTCAGCCTGACTTTCTCATCTTTTCTCACTTCTGATCGATTATAACTCGCCATATAAACTTAGTGTGTCATACTGTATCATGTGCATTACCATTGACTGAAAGCATCGTGACAATATACAGTAAGAGCACTGAATAATTTCTCATAAAGAACAACTGAAACCATAAAACAACACAAATAAGTCACCACAAAAAGCAAGAAACTTGTACTGATCATATATTCCAAGTAAAACAACACTTGCACCAGGATTTATTCACCACAACAACATGCACTAGTTTTCTATTATCACACGAGCGCTATAAACACATCAGACAGACACATCGAGCTCAAAAACTCCAAAAGTGGCTGATGGATGCCTCTCCTCCTTTATATAAGTCATACAAGCTCAACCTATACATATCAAAAAATCCACACAAGGAAAATCTTTATGAGCATCAACTTGTTGAGTAGAGAGTTGAACAACAGAACACAAGCGGGAAGAGAAAGGAAAACATTCATAACTAGAGCATCAAAGGAACAAAGAAAAATATGCTTAAGCAACAACAATGAATAACAAGCAAAAATGCCCATCTAACATGAGAATGACAATGGGTAATAAAAGTAGGTACAATCTGTTATAGAAACATCAAGGTGAGAGTTTACAGAGTAATTTCTACATGTACTAGTGTTTCCAATAGTTGCAGTAGGAATACTGTCCAGTACTATAACAGCCATTATATATGCTATTTGTGTATTAAAATGGGAGGCCACTGGGAATGAACGTCATTGACTTTTCATTAAAGGCTGTCTTTAAATGATTGCACTACATGTAACCAAATGCCCCTACTGATGCTAGTATTGAACTGAGCAAGATATCCTGTTTCTAAATGGAGAAACACGAGGAAAGTACCTCCATATTTCTCGTACTCCAGCAATTCATTTCGGCATATGAATCACGCATCGCAGGCATTTTCCTTCTCTCATCAGGTTGAAGGCTTCATTTATATTTTCAAATGGAACTTCATGTGTGACAAGATCATCAATGTTGATTTCCTATATATGAGATACAACATTAGCAACAACAGCTGATGTTAAGACACTAAAAATTTTTACATGTAATCAAGCTCTAAATGTTAATGGAGATAGCATAATATATAAGTAGCCAGGCATATACAGAACCAGACATGCAACATAAGATGCTATATTACAAAAAATGGCAAGGTTGCAGAGTTCAGCAGCCATCAGTTTAATTGATCAATGCTAGTTTTTGGGGCAAAATATTTGGTCAACATGAAGCCTCACATTGCAGTTGGATAGCATTGAAACAATTTGAATTCCAAAATCCAGTTTTTTTTTTGGCCACTTGTTATCTTAATGGTGTATAATGGCATCTAATATGGCCTGATGCCAAATGTATCAAATAATCAGCTTAAGTCTAAGAAATCACTTGAAACAGATAGAAAGTTCATCGGAATGTTTTGAGGTGCAAAGCATTCCAATCTATGCACAAGTCTGAAATAATTCGAATAACAAAAATTTACCAACATTATTTAATTCATAAATCATCATAAACCTTACCTTTTTTAAATACTTGTCAACTAACAATGGTAGGTCAGACTTTGGTTTCCAACCTCCATATATGGAACCCTTCAAAGTTCTTCCCCCAAGGAGCATAGCATAATGAGCTGAGATCAAAGGACCTGTCCTTGCAACACCCATGGATACAGTCACTCCCCAGCCCTAAGGATAAAGCAAAAGCAGTATAAGAAAAAGGCCTACGATACTGACACTCAAGGTGTAAATTGGAAATGAAAATGGAATTACTTCAACACATGATTGTAGTGCAGTAGAAACAACTCCCGTGTCACCAATGCATTCAAAAGCGAAGTCTGCACCACCATCAGTCATCTGGTAAATAACCTGAAAAGTTATCTAGTCCTTATCAGTCCATTCACACACAGAAGTCCAACAGCAATAAAGAAACCAAAGTTGTACACCTTTCTTTCAGTTTCAATGAATCAATAATGAATGAAAGGTGCATTATAAGTTTTGTAGGTTCAGAAAATTACTCATTGTTGCACGCCTCCTCCATTACGAAGAGATATGCAACTCACCTAGATCATATTCACATCAATTCTAGTCACCTGGTCCGTCACCCTAAATTAGGAGCTTTTTCTTAACTTAAGACTACAAGTTACAACAGGCCCAGGTTAATAGCCTCTCAAGCCAATAACATGCCTTCAGGATCTGAGAGTTCATTCTATGAAACTACACCAAGTTATGAGATCGTTGTGCACGTATACAAAAAGATAACATGTTCACGGCGCCTTATTTGCTTTAGTTCAAGTCCATAGCCAGCTCATTCTTTTTGTTCTGATACCCCTTCTAGAAAGGCACTATTGACCCAGATCTGTATAGGAAAGAACATCTTAACCTAGCCCAGCCAAGGCCCAACATAGATCACCATTGTCTTTTCTTCTGCTACTTCTCATAGGGAACCTAAACTACTACCAAATAGCCCATTTCTCTACTATGAAGGATGTCTCCATCCTGTGTCAAATTTTTGGGAGAATGATTTTCCTTCATTCCTTCAGTCTTGTATTGATACTTTGGATGTAATCTGACTCACTGTTTCTTGTTCTACCCACAAAAAAAACAGATATCTCCATCCTATGTTATTGTTCTCACTGCATTGAAAATGATAATAAGCTTCAAGCAGGCAATTCAAGGAAAATTTACCTCATTAATAGGTTCCTTGCTGTCTTCCGGATTGACACAATGAGTTACACCAAAAGTCTTGGCTGCAGGAAAAAATATGCCCATCAGAAGACAAGTACTTGTGTACAAGATATAATATTAGCTAGCAGCTTGCAACTATTTGTACCTTTTTCAAATTTTTGTGGATTAATATCCACACCAATGATTTGGGAAGCACCCCTTTGTTTGGCCCCTTGGGCAACCTAGTTGTACAAATAAAAATTATGAGCCCCTAAATTATACCAGAGATAATACTTCCATAGTGCTCAGGATTTTCTTTGTATAGTACTTACTGAAAGGCCAACAGTTCCAAGACCAAAAATTACTACTTTGGACCCTTGAGTTATGTCAGCAATTTTCCAGGCAGCACCAAGGCCTAATCATGAGAATGAAATAAGTATGTTACTGATAACAATAACAACAATAACCAGCCTGTTTTGAGGTAATATATGTCACGATAATAGAAAGGTATTACAAAAATGAACAGAAATATAAAAGCTTACATAAGCAGGCAGCAGGCTTAAAAATAGAAATTGAAAACTGAGCAACAATCACTAGATAGTAGGTAGGATATGATCACATACTTGCACAACTAACAAAAATTGCAGGAAAATATACTGCTAAGAAAGTACAGGAAAATAGACAATCAATGCATTAGTATGAGCAGAACCCTGTGTTGTTTCAAGTACCAACCTAACAAGAGGTCAATACTACTCCATCATAATGCAGTCCATGAGAAAATTTTGAAAAGATTTCAATATTGGAGAACAACAAAAGTTTGAATAGGAACAATTACATTATTAAATTCAAAGATAAAATTTTGAACAGAGACAATGAACTTTTGAAGAGAGAAACCACAATTTTACAGAGCAGCAACAGAGTACAAAAAGGAATAGTTGATTTTTGGAGTAATCCAGGAGAAAATCTATGACCAGGAAGAAAACCACAATTGGTAACTTTCCCATGCCTGAAGAATAATAAAAGACTACCTACCTCCAGGCAGACACCAATAGTTGGTAATATTCCCTCACATATGGTATAAAAAATTCAGTTTACCTTTTAGCTCCCAAATCAAAAGTCTTAAACATCAAAGTAGCCCAACAAGCTGATCGCTAAGTCCATGGATAACAGGTACAGACAAGCTATATACTTCTCCTTTTAAATCCAATCTCATAATTGTCTGTGTTTGACGTTTATACACAAAACAAGCAACGAATATCTTGAAATACACTCCACAAAACATTTAAGCAAATAAAATGCAAGTATGTTTATTAAACGTATGCACAAAGTAAACCCTCAAACGGCGCTTAGTTGCCTCACCTGCTGCAGCACCACAACTGAGAAGGCACACCCTATTCATGGGCGCAGTAGAGGGTATTTTAACCGCACAACCAGAATGAACTACAGTATACTCGCTAAAGCTCGACACTGCAAAGAAATGATAAACCGGCTTCCCTTTAATCGAGAACCGGGGAGTCTGATCAGAGTGCATAACCCCCATCCTCTCCAACCCCAGCTTCTGGCACATGTTACTCCTTTCAGAAGCACAATGCCTGCAGCTCCTACACTCCCCAAAGAACACCGTGAGCACATGATCCCCAACCTCAAACTCCGTCACACCTTCCCCCACACTCTCCACAATCCTGCAAAACCACAGAAGATCCCAACTTTAATATCCAACCACCAAAATCAAGGTAAATAACGACAGAGAAACAAACCCTGAGGCCTCGTGCCCGAAAATTCTTGGAAACACACCATACGGTGACTGTGGAACAAGAAACAAACCGATCAAAGCGAAATTTTTAATTAAAAAAAAAAGATGCAAAATTTCGGATATGAATAGATTAAAAATTCGACCTTGGATTCCCAGACGGTGACATCGCTGCGGCAGAGGGAGGTGCAGACGACCTTCACGCGGATCTCCATGGCTTTCGGGGGGTCGACCTGGACCTCCTCCAGAACCAGGGGCTCGCCAGGGCCCCATGCGACGGCAGCTGGCCGGAAAATTGGAGCGAGATAAGCAAGGAGAGCAGGAAATCTAGGGGAAAAACGAAGAGGACATGGTGAATACCTCTGCAAGTGATCACTCCGGCCGGTAAAGACATGCCGATGGAGATCGCAAATGGCGGAAATGGAATGAAGTGATACTGTAGGTGGGGAGGGGAACTTATAGGGAGCAGACTGCTGGTATAGGTTAGCTGAAGTTATCCTGCAAGCACAAAGTATCGTTCTTCTAGCCTTCGGTGAGTTAGTGTGCCAATGGGCCGGGCCTCCATTTGGCCCGCCCAGAACATTTCGGTCATTTTTTATTTTGAGACATTTTCTGTTTAAGCATGTCTACCATAAATGGATTTTTAGCAATGATGATAATTATTTATAATCTCACAAACTGGAATAAATTTGGGATTTTATTTTATTCAGATTCTCCCGTTGTCCCACCAAACGGGACTAGATACAAATCTCAAATATCTTCTATTTGATAGAAATCCAGGTGTGAAGAATAACTTCTGTTCGACATTTCTCCGATGAGAGCTCAAATATATAATTGAGATTATTTTCTCTAAAATGACTTAAGGAAAGTGAAATTTTGCCAAGAATAACGCACATCCGAGCTCGGGCCGAAAACAAGGGACGCAGCCCGACTGTACAGGTCGCCATCTTGACTGGGCCGCCGTCAACGTTTTGCTTTCCCGTTTTCGGCATAAAATAATGCTACTACAGCTGGCAGTAATGTGAAACGACCTTCTAGAAACGCTGGTTGAGTTGATCCGGGTGTCTTTGGATTCATCGCCTTCGAGGGGCTGGACTGCAAATTAGGTGCGGATCGGGCCTGTCAGGCCCGAAGGGGTAAATTACCAGCCCTCGTCCGTTCCGGGTCAACCAGAGAGGAAAGACTCAATGCAGGATATTTGCCAATACATCCCTACTACTTACGGTATATACATTATTGGTAATTGCAAAAAACCCCTTTCATGTGTATTTTTATTGGGAAAGCCATAGTACAGGAAAGTACTTTAGCCATACATTTACAAATATATAATAAGGCTTATTTTTAATATATATAAATATATATAACTATTTTTACTTTTATAAATTAAAATTATATAACAAGGATTTCTGATTTTGATGTATCATATTGATCGACAATTACGACTTAAAACTTCTAATGTTAATTAGAAGATGAGTTAGGTGGACAAGATTACCAATTTGGAGAAGTAGTCTAACTAACGGTCAATATTTGGATATTCCACTTTGGGTTGAGTCAATTCAGCTCATACTTTTCTACGTATGGAAAAGTCTTTATCTTTTTCAATTTACAAATAACCCCTTCCATTTCTGGTGAATTGCTGGAAGGGCGTGAAGAGGTACCAGAGGGATTGACGCGCAAGTCAAGATTTTGTCCGTCGGAGAACTCGCGAATTCAGCGTCCTATTTTTTAATTTTGCTTCCTCGTTCGCATGGGATTCTTTTTTATTTTAAAGATAAAAATAAAAAAAATCAATAGTTTCTTTTTACACTGCCTTCTGGATGAATTTTTGGAGTTTCGGACAGCTTCGAAAAGATAAAAAGGGAATCCATTTATCGAAAAATAAAAGAAAAAAAGAGAATCAAGAAGCTCACCCTCGAGAGAGCATTTGTTCGATAGATTCAACATAGGGCATATACGTAATTTTAGGGGTTTCTGAAACGGACTCTTCTCCAGCCTTCTCTATCGGCGGTGGGACGCACCTGTTGCTGCTGTCTCAAGAGTCAAGTCTATCAGACTCTCTCCAGTCACTGCTTTGACTGGGCCGGGCCGGTCCATGCGTCACGGTCCCACACAGAAACCGACAGTCAAGTATTGCACTTCCGCGAGTTCCGCTCTTCACTTTCTTCCAGAAGCTCAGGGCAGACCGAACGCTCTTACTTTTCTCGATCGGCGCAAATTTCTTAATCCTTTTCTTAATCGGATAATAACAAAATATTTGCAGATAATCCTCTGTTTTCCAACAAATATATTTTATTTTAGAGAATCAAAAAGAAGAATAGAAGTCATGAAATTCTAAGATACAAAAGTCTCTCTTATTTCGTCTAAGAAGTGACTTGGTTAACATTTTCCTGAATTTGTCGACTGCCACCACGATTCTTTTGTTTTATTTGGTGCTTTTTGCACATCAACCCTCAGAAAAATATGATTAGATATTGAATCCAATTTAATTGAAGCACGAATTCAAACAGAAATCTCAACCCAAAATTCCTTGGCATTTCTTGCGTGAATTGGATCAGATGTGAATCTGATAACGTTCATTTAAATTATAACATACAACCAGAGCATAGACATTTTATGAAAGTTAGTCGATATTAATGAAGTATTGACGAAGAACTCATCATGTCTTTTGGCTTCAGTTAAGATTCTGCGACACTTTTTTGAGGTGTTACGTGCATTGAGACAATGCTAATTTCTACAGTGATTTTGAATGTAAAACAGAACGTACTGTAAATAAAACAAATTTTTATTGAAAAATTGTCTTTGACAATGCATTACTTGAGATATTGAAGATAGCCAAAAATTATAAAATTTTTTGGAAAAGATGATTTTGGTGACCTGTCCAACAATCTGTGGATGATGACAAATCACCACCAACTATTCTAGATTGTTTTTTGGTCAATGCAATCCAAAACACATTAATATTGCTACAATCCTCACGTTCAAATTCACCTTTCAGTCTTTTTCCACTTCCATGTTTATTGGCTATCAAGTTACACTAAGCTTCATGTTGTCAACATCAATTTTGGAAATCAGTCTCAATCCAATCTGATATTGCATATTGCATTATTATCCAGTTACGCTAAAGCTTCATGTTCAATCCTTGTAAATCAATCCCAATCCATTGTGATATATTACATATGGATTTATTAACACAAACATGTTATTCAAATAGCTAAAAATTTGTTCCCTATACCAACCTCCACCAGTTCAGGTTCTTCGATGATACAGATACTTACAGATAAGGGAAAATACATATATCTCGCATACAGCACATGAATCCAGCAAGCACAAATTGCCTACTTGAGCTAGAGGGGATACCTCAAATCCATATAAACACTGGTAGGTACAGATCCAATTTGGCTTGTATCTGAGAAGTTTTATACAAAACAAATTTATTAGCACCAACTAGCTCAGTTGGGAGAACTGACCCTCGATCCCAACAAAATGACAATGAAATACAGTTCAAAAGGAACAAAGCAAAATAAACATAGACAATAATGCCAACAAACAACATAGCTCTGCAACATTAGAACAAAAATAACAAATGAGCAACCTTATCCCATAGCCAACAAGCAACAAAAGAATATTAAGGACAACAACAAACAAAACAAAGCCTCAACAGCTGACACCAACATTTCCCCACATACCAATACTTTAGCAACAGGTAATCAGGCAGAACAATGTACGCAAAAGAGAGCGCCTGCCAAGAGCACTCTGTTAGTGAACGTATGACATAATCAAAGACTCTGAACAGGGAATCTAGGGCGTTTAATATTTCACAGAGATTTTTCTGCCATGATCAAGGAGTAAGAACAACAAACAACATGATTAAATATTTGCAAAGAATATAACCTTATGTCTTTGTAATTATTTTTAACAACAAGCAAAATATGATGCTGCTAGCCTGCTAGATGTACAGAATCATACAAAAGGAAGGTACCTCTATGTCTCGCTAACTCTGGAGGTCATTTGGGCATGTGGATCACACACCGCAAAGATTTCCCTTCTTGCATCAAGTTGAAGGCTTCATTTATATTTTCAAATGGTATGTCGTGTGTAACGAGATCATCAACGTTGATTTCCTACAGTTAAATTAGGATATAAGTGAAAATGGTGGCAGCTCGATGTCATAACATTGTAGAATACCTAAATGAACTCAAGATTTTAGCAAAGATAGGGCCAATAGAAGTGGTCGAGCTAATCTTGCCTTTCTCATATACTTGTCAACTAATAATGGCAGCTCAGATTTTGGTTTCCAACCTCCATACAAGCAACCCTTCAAAGTTCTTCCTGAAAGTAGCATTGCATAGTGGGTTGAAATCTCAGGGTTCATCTTTGGGACACCCACGGTTACAGTCAACCCCCAGCCCTAAGGATAAAGTAGAAGAAACTAAAAAAACAGCCTAGCATATGCTCAAGACCATATAAATGGAAACAGAACAAAAATTACATCACAACAGGACTGTAGAGCACTAGAAACAACTCCAGTATCACCAATGCATTCAAAACAGAAATCTGCACCTCCATCAGTCATTTGATTAATAACCTGCAAATTTGGATGGTTTTTAACAATCTATTCGAAATACGCAACTAATTTTCAACAACAATAAAGAGTGAAACTCCTATTGGATAAGCCGGAATCAGATAAAAGTAGCTTATTGAAAACAAGCTTGTAGAATCATGCAACAAAAAGTATTTGCTATTGCATCATGCCTTTGTTACTGAGAATTCATTAATTCATCTGTCTCATGTCAATATTATTTCTAGTCATAAGGTTTGCCACCTTAAATCAAAAGATCTTTTTTTATTCAGTAAGACTACCATGGGCCACCAAGGGTTGCTCCATATAACCTCTCATCCAAGTAACTTTTCTATGCCCATCCCATGCATCCTTGATTAGTTGAAAGCTAATCGACCAATGCTAAACATAGTAAGACCTCAGTTAAGTAACTATTATTCTTTTGGGTTAGACTTGAGTGAAACATGCCTACATATGGATGAATAAGTGCTTGCTGTTTTTCTAGATAAGGATCAAATGACTAGTTTTTGTTAACTTTTGGACAATGGAGCTAAGTATTGCATGTAAAGTCTCATAAACCTTGCAGTTTCAGTAGTTATAGTTTTTTTTTTTCATACATCTCCATCTCTCATGTGTTATAATTGTTCTACATTTAGAAAAGCAACTAACTCCTAATAGGCCTTTTTTGTGTACCTTCTACAATTTTGAAAAGGTCTATACTAGTAATAAGCAGAACTCATTTCCCTATCAAATATGGTGAAAGATCACTCCAGTGCTATTGTTCTTATTCCACACAGACACTTCTAATTTAACTATTTGAGAGACCACTACCTCATGAACAGGTTTATTGCATTCTTCTGGATTGATATAATGTGTCACACCAAAAGACTTTCCTGCACCAGAATGAGATCCCATCAAACAGATGCTAGTTCCCCTATCAAGATGAAGTAAAAACAGTAAGCAACATGCTGTGTTCAAACCTTTTTCAAATTTTTGAGGATTAATGTCCACACCAATCACTTGGGAAGCCTCCCTTAGTTTGGCAGCTTGGGCCACCTAGTTGTACAATTAAATAATATGAGTTGAAGCCCTAGTGGTTTGGAGCTTCGTCAAAAAAGTGATTAGGTTTCTTTTTTAGTACTTACTGAAAGGCCTACAGTTCCCAGACCAAAAATAACTACTTTTGATCCTTTACATATGTCAGCGACTTTCCAAGCAGCACCAAGGCCTGATTGCAAGAACAAAGTCAATAAAATATTGGCAACAACAGTGTAATAAGATGTAATAGTCGCACAAACTTTCATCATTAATGGAGTTGCCTTGCTCTTGTAGTAAGCAGACATCAAGGGAGAAAAGAAAATTCCTTTAATATTGTCAATGCAAGTTTGCATGGATCAACCATCTAAAGTATAATCTATAGGCATTAATTGTAATTTTAAAGATTATCAGTAAACTCATGAAAAGGATCTGTCTTGGTTGGTCGTCATGCATTTGTGATCCATTCAATGCACATCTTAAGTATGATGACACTCAGAACAGATCTTAAATAATACAAACAAACAGTATGCACCTTAACTAAAAACATACATTTGATGCACAAGAAAATGCCGCATGTAGTTGATTACTGTTGGCTCAAACCTTACCTGTGGCCACACCACAACTGAGAAGGCATACCCTATCCATTGGTGCCGTAGGGGGAATCTTAACTGCACAACCCAAATTGACCACCGTATATTCACTAAAGCTCGATATAGCAGCATAATGGTAAATTGGCTTCCCTTTAATCGAGAACCTGCTAGTCTGATCAGAGTGCATAAACCCATTCCTCTCCAAGCCCAACACTCGGCACATGTTGCTTTTTCCAGACACGCAGTGCTTGCATGTTTTGCACTCTCCAACAAACAAAGTGAGCACATGATCCCCCACTTCAAACTCAGTCACACCTTCTCCCACACTCTCCACAATCCTGCAATTCACACAAGGTGCCAACTTTAAAATCACAAAGCACAAAAACCTCAAAAAATCTTCTTTCAGCTGGAAGATGAGAGTGAACCAACCCAGATGCCTCGTGGCCAAATATTCGAGGAAACAGACCAGGTTGTCCCTGTGAAAGACAGACGAATTGAGGCATAAACTGCCAAGCTAGAAATCACTTCAAAACAATTCGGGTGGGAATCTGGGGCTCACAAGGGCGATCATGGAAGACATGAAAGCTCTCACCTTGGATTCCCAATGAGTGATCTCGCTGCGGCAGAGGGAGGTGCAGACGACCTTGATGCGGATCTCCATGAACTTGGGGGGGTCGACGTGGACCTCCTCCAGGACAAGGGGTTTGCCGGGGCCCCAAGCGACGGCGGCTAGACGGAAAATCGGAGCCAGAAGAGTAAGGGGAGAGTGGAATCTAGATAGAAGACGAAGAGGAGATCAGGGATACCTCTGCAGGTGATCACTCCAGCCGGTGAGGACATGATGACGGAGATGGGAAGCGGCGGAAAATGGAGAGAAGCGGGGCATAGTGGCATACATAGGAGGAGGCCACTGGTGTAGGTTAGTGGGAGCTGGTCCGCAAGAGCATGGCACCGAGATCGTGCTGGTGTATGTAGCAAGAGTGTTAGCCTGGTTGGATATGGTAACGGGCCGGGCCATTATCAACCCGGAAATGGCCGGTGATTCGAGCGAGAAAAGGGTCACAAGACCGCTCTATTCGGTTTACTTTGCCAAGAAAATTTCCTGAGAAGACGAAGGTCACGTGATAAAGATTATTTTGATTTTTTGTTATGCAAACTATGTAGTTTGTTGTATATTTAGATATCTTATTGTGTGGATTGTATAGTGTATTTAAATTTTTGAGTATGTACTGTATAATTTAGAGTGTGTTAAGAATGTGAACTATGCTACATGTAAATAAACTTTCATTAAAGGGGAAAACAACAACCAAATTAATGTTTTTTTTATTGACTTTTTAGGTTTTTTTTTAATTTTTTGTGCCGTCAGAAATCAGAAGAAATAAGGAAGGAAAGAATTGCGTTGCTTGGTTACTAATAAGGAATTGTTTAATATAAGATTTTAAATTTAGTTGAAATCCAAAAATTCTGACTGAAATATATCAATTTCAACTAAAACAGTAAAAAAATAATTTCAGAAATAATTTGAAAATGTTAGCATTTCGAAATTATAAAATATCTAAAATTATTGAAATGGTCAAATCAGCCAAAATAAAATATTCAAAATATATCGAATTGCGCTGAAATCCATAACAAAACCAAAACTGTTTATTGAGGGGAATGTTTTCGTAATTTCTGATACCACATGTGGTTTTGTGCAAAACACCAAAGCAACGAAGAAACCAGGGTGTTATCTGCAAATATCAGAGCAGGGTTATGGTAAGATGTTAGATTATGTGAAAAAGCCCAAAACAGTTAAATCCGTGTCGGTCCGGGGCTCGCCGAGAGGAGAACTCCGACGTCGGTTGCGTCACGCCGGCTATTCGAAGTGCTATTGAGGCTACATAACTAGGCAAAAGAGCAGATTTCCGGGGGTGATGGGAGACGAATGCATGGCCTCGAGCTCTAAAGCGATTGATTCCAGCAACATCGGCTTTCAGGTCTCCTCTTCTTCCTCCGATCTAGGTTTAGGATTCGGCTTGTTTTGCTCCAAATCTTCTCATCTCTTTGAATTCCGTGTTCCTTTTGTAGTTGTTGAAGAAGTGCGGGTGGAAGGAGGGCAGCGGCCTCGGCGTCGCCGAGCAGGTTCGCGATCTTCCTCTTAATTGTCTCTAGTAATCCCATCCTTGTTGTTCATTTGGATTTCTTTCCTGATTCTTGATGATGTCGAGCTCTGTTGAATTTTTCTACGCAGCCTCTAATTTCTTTCTGCGATTTTGATTTGGGCTTGAAACTGATGTTACATATGCTTGTTTAGTTGATAATTTTGTGAATTTTTGTGATTGGGAGGATGTTTTCTAGATTGTGATCGGTTATGTTTGTACCAAGATATTATCCAAGACATGCTACAGTGATGCAATTTTCATGCCTTATATTGGATCCATTTGTGAGTTGTCTTTATTGCAGCAACTGCTCATTAAGTCACCAAATTCATTCCGCGCAGCATTTATACTATTTCTTGGATAGAACTTACTGAGTTAGTTCTGGTTGGCCAAAACATATTGTCTTAGTCCTATGTTCGGCTATCTTTACTGGATTTATTGCGTAATTCTGTTTGCAAGTAATTGGACAATCATGATTTGATGGCACAGGGTAGGTTGGAGCCTCTGCAAACTCAAGTAAAGAAGAACAAGTGTGGTATAGGTGCAGAGAAAATCAAGAAAAAGGCAGTGCAGGACTTTCATGATCCTACTTTGGAAGAAAAGCACAAGAATGTAAGTTTCTGCATGTATAACAAACATGTTTACTTTCCGGTCAAAATAAATACAGAATTCTTATGTTCAATTGCAGTAGAGGCAGTATGAAAAACAGTCAACATGAGTTTGTAGTTTGTTAGTGTACAGAGAGAATTACTTCTAGTAATTTTTTTTCAAAAAATGACTAAATTATGTGCCAGATGTGCATAAATATTTCATCTCCAATTCTCCATTGTCTTTTTATCAAAATATGAGTTGGAAGCTCTACTTCTCAGGAAAGTTGATAGCAGCACTCTCAAGCTTGGAGATTGTTTAGGATAATCAGTCTTGATTGTTGACCTGGTTTTGGTTAATACCACTTGGATACTCCATATCCAAAGTTTTTCCCCATGTTGCTAAAGAATATTTCCAGAAAGCTTCAATGGTTCTTCGAATTATCATCTGATATCCACATGATATCATAGATGTGTTGTTTTATGAATATACATAAATATGAAAACTGTATGGTTTTATCCCCCCTATCTAAATTCTAAAAGTCTAAGGCTTGTTGTATTGGATGCTTAAAGAATGCAAGGACACTTGCCATGCACGCATATCGTATTCTTCTTACACTAGGTACCCTTTATGAAGCCCCTGTTTAAATTTATTTTGTTTTGCGTATCTCTGATGGTCTTGCAAATGTTACTCTCATAACTTGCTTGTATTTTATCAGGATCAACTTCATTCCAAGAAAAAAGTGAAGACCATGTCTAAAAGAATAAGGAAGATGCAGGAAGAGGAGAAGCGGATGAAAGAGAAAGAATTTGAACGAGCTTTCTTCAGGGAGTTCTGGCCGGACAATGTTTGAGGGACCAATCAGTCTGCATTGAAATATGTTCTTGCTTGGTGAGCTAATTCATAAGGAATGTACATCAGGTACTAGACTTTTTTTTTTAAGTAATTGGGATATTCCATTATGCACGTTGTCAATCACTGATTACTTTATCTCTACAGTTGAACCTTTTGATCAGGAACTATATGTCATTGCAGTCCAGTGCAGAATATTCATGTGATGTTATCACACAAGTGGTTGAAGACTGAACTTGAATCCCAATACACTGTTATATGGGTGGTGAGAACAACGCCCTCTTGTTGTGCAGCCTTTATACTGGTTGGAATATAAATTCCATTTCTCAGATCACATTGTATATTGAAGAGACGGAGGCCTATGTCTAATGAAACTTATGTTTGGTAGAGAGAATTAAAAAACAAACAAGGTTATTCTTGTGGAATCGTGCATAGCAAGCATGGATTCCTATTTTCCTTTATTAAGTCATATTCCCTCATGAACTTTCTGCAAGATGATAATGCCCCTGCAATTCATTTCCTTGTAGAGGCTTAGCCTATGTTATGTTAAATCTGGATCTGGTGCCACCTCAAATTGTATGGTAAGCCTAATTGTACAATGCTTATACTGCCCTTCCCATGCAGGTTGGGAAATCGTTTGTGAGCAAGTCAATACTTCACAATATTTGTTTCTAGCTCTACTGTATATCATTATGGTTAATACTATTGAGCACACTGCTATTTCCCTGGATGTAAATGAGCACACTGCCAATGTTGTCGATTTTAGATACAGCTGCTGAATAGTTTGAGGTGTAAATCAGGATGATGGAACACAATTGCATCAATCTGCTGAAAAATGAAATCTTTTCTTTCTACGCAAACAAGAGGGAATTCTCACTACAGGTGAATTGTTATGAGAGGCCCATGGTTGAGCCGTAACTTGAAAACAGAGTTACAGAGATCTCAAAATGTTGATCTTGGGCTACAGCAAACTGTTTACCATCGATAAAATGAGACCCAACTTTCAGCCTTTGTCAAAGTAAAATGTTGGGTTGTAGTTTTTAAGGGGTGAGAAAGTATCCTGTGCTCCAACAAATCATAAGCTAACCTACAAAAGCGCATGATATGATAAAATTACTGAAATTAGGAACCCCTAGGCAAGGGTGGAGATGTTTTTAATCAGTCTCTATATTTCAACTCAATTTTTATAATTAATTGTACTTGCCTTCCTCTGCAGCTATCAGAGAGTAAATATCCTAATCTTATCAAACTCACAAGAACCAGCAAAGAGTATATTCAATACATGTACCTTTACAACATTCCAAATTTTCAGGTTTCTTTGATGTAACAAAATGACAGAAAAAAGAAAAGAGAGACAAAAACCCTCAATTGCTGTGTAATCGGGCAGAAGCAACAATAACAGAGCAGTATGGACTGCCAAAGTTTGAAATCAAGACAAGGTGCTTATCACATAAACTGAGGCTATATACCTAAACGATTCTAAAAACTACAAAACTTTCGTGCCTCGCCTAAAATACAAACTCTTCTTCCTCTTCATCTTGAAGAGGAGACACCCCTCTTTCTGCAGTGTCTCTGAGTATGGCAGCAGCAGTATCACTTATGCCAAGCAAGTACTGGAGCCGTGATAGCTTCTCAGGCTTTGGGATGCTTTTGAGATAAATGGCATACAAGTCTGCCAGCTCTTCAGGTGACGACCAAGACAAAGGCTCAGATGAGACAGCCTCATCACATGCAAGCATGTCGTTGAGAGAGGCAACCTGCATCAAGGTATTACACGTTTAGAAGAAAAAAAAAACATAGCTAAATAATTCCTACTGTTAAATGGAACTCAAATACTAGCCTCAGTTTGAAGTTTAAAGATATAGACTTCTGGATACTGTATTCTCAATAGAAAGAAAATGGGGGAATAGCCATGTATAATAGAGTACAAAAGAATAGCTGCTGCCAAAGTAATGTACGACAGGGAGATATATTGACTAACAAAGCCCACACAGTATCTGACCAAAATTGGGTTTCATGAAATGGACTGGTTCACAGAGTAAGTGTGAATACTACCAAGGAGCTATGGAACACATCAACAAAATCAATCAGTTTATCCTACAAACTAAAAGTCATGTTGGGTTCGTATTATAAGAAAATAAAAAAGTTGACAAACTAAACACCAGAAAAAAATTATGGGCCAGATACATACCACACCATCACGATTTCGCTGCCGCAGCAGGGCCACAGCCTGAACCAGTGAGTTTGATAGCCTACCTCTAGCAAGTTCCTGGACAACTTCTCTTGCCTTCTCAGCATTTATGTTCAGATCTGCAGGGATTTTTACATAGACCTCTTCTTCATCAAAGACACCAGTGCCTGATGAAAATATCTCTTCCACTGTTTTCTTGAAGAGATTTTCACGTAATCCCTCTGAGATCATGCTATCCAAATCAACATTTGCTTCTTTCAATTCACGAACCTGCCGAATGCCAATTCTCCCTTGAGTCACAGCTGTTTCTATAGCAGCAGACATCTTTGTTGTTGTTATGTTTTTGATAACTTTTTGTGCATATTCAGCAGGCAAGCCAACCTGCTTTTGTGCCTCATTGAGCTGTTCTATCCTTGCTTTAGTCAACTGCCCATCAGCTAGTATGACTTCTGCCTGCTTTGTGAATGCTTGCTCAGCCAAGTTTCTATGAACATCCACAATCTGTTTACCAGTCAAACCCAATATATTGCCCAGCTGATTTAGTAATAAATACTCAGAACTGTCTTTCTTGGTGGTTATCTGTGCTCCGAATGGAACTACTGTAACCTCACCAGAAAGGCAGAAGAGCAAGTAAGTCCTGTAAAGATCAGTCCTGTCCCTTTCCGGAAGGTCATCCTTCAGATTGATTTCTGTCTGTACAGGCTTCTCTAGCTTTGCTTCAAGCTCTTTACTTGGCCTTGTCTTTCTAAGAGTCTGCAGAGAATCCCACTCATCTTCTTCGTCAGTTTGCTTAGCTTCATTCTTTGGAGGCTCAGATGTTGCAATGGGCTCTCCTTTTATATCGGAAACCAACGGAGTAACAACTAGGGTATTGAATACAATCATCTTCTTCAGCTCTCTTGCAGCTTCTATGCGGTTGCCAGCCCCTCGTGCTCGTTGTATATAAGTTAAAAACACCCTCCTCACCTACATAAAGGATTTTGGGTGCAGTCAACAATGAATGAAGTATTTAAGGGATACATGCAACACGGAATTTTTGTGCAAAAAAAGGCATTATTACAAGAAAACTGATGACCTGCATGTAGAATCTTATCCTTACTGCCTCCATTATTAATAGAATGGAGATCTGACAAAAAAATATAGCAAGGATAAAAAAGCATACTTACTGCCTTGCTAGCAATGGCCATTGCATTATCTGTTGTTAGACGCAAACCTTGAGAAGCCTTTCTTACAGACGCTCTAATTTCAGCATCGTACCCCTCGACGCCTGATGCAACTGCATCCTTAACCACCTGCACAGCACTTTTAACAATAAGCATGCTGAAAACATGACCTACTACACCTGGGGCCTCCAAGAATTGAAGGTTTAAGATCAAGGAAAGTCTCTCTACAGGATAAGCCAAACCAGCATTATGGACAAATGACATGGCATCTAATGCCTCTAATGACATGAACCAGATGGATACCTAAATACACTTCAAAGAAAATAACTAACTCAAGTAGTAACATGTAATTTTGCTTATGGTCAACAAAATGCAATGCGAACAACTTTAAAGCGCTGGTCATAACTTTAAATTGCATTATCTGGTACATACACATTCAACTTCTAGAACCTGATCGCAGTCAAAATAAATGGATCAATGTATCCATCATAAGAAAAGTTGCAAATTGTAGTCATATTGATACAAAATACAGCAGGCAGTAATCAAATGAATGGTCAAAACACAGACACAAGTAGATCAAGCAGGTGCAGCTAGGGCATTTTTGTTGTGCAACTGTTATATATATTGCTTACTGGAATAAAGCAAGATCCCAATCAAAACTGCATCATGGACATACTAAATTTACTGGCACCAAATCAGAGCAAGAAGGACTATTTCTATTGACATTAGTGCTTCTTGAGGACAAGTACTTATGCATAGGGGACAGGAAAAGCTATGAGTTATTAAGTTTCACAAGAAGCCTATGAGCATCAGAAAAGCATTTGGCACTTAAGCTATGGTTGGATGCCAACATATAGCATCCGTGTGAAATTAAACTGCAGGGACATTAAAGAAGTGGCGTGAATTTCAACAAATGTTTCTTAAGAAAACTAGAAAAAAATTCTATAGATAATATAAATTACTTTTGAAAATGAATTCTTTTCTCTTGCAGCTCTAGTGATTTTTCCAATGGTAAATGTCAATTCCTGACATATAGAAATGACCTGAAAGGTCAACAGTGTTAGGTGGATTCTCTTCCAGGGTTTCAGAAATGGCTGGACATATAGAAATGTTCCCTAGATGCAATATACAAATTGATACAAGAAACACTAAGAAAAATAAAATGGACATGATAAGCCCCAAACCAACAGTAGTGCTTTACCTTCTCAAACAAGCAGCCACAAATGTCAGCATGTGCTGCATCAACTGTTTGTTGCGGAATGCAAAGAAGAACTCTTAACCGTAGTAAAGCAGAAACATCTTCCTCACTTAGCTCTCCTTTAGCGACAGACTGCTGGAGCTTTTGCCGATAAATCTCTACAAAATTATTAAAAAGTGAATAGTGACACATTTGAACCTAGAAAGTTACAATGGGTATGTTAGCAAAGTGGATAACCTTGGATAATAAGTACAGGGGGTATAAGTGCAACCATTACAAAATGATTGCAACTTATCCAAAGTTATTTCTAAGATTATGTTAGCCTTGCATAAACTGGCTTACAACCACCACAGCCTACTTACAATATAAAACAAAAATTTTAAGTACTCAACACAATCAATGATTTATTTGATGTGCTTTAGAACTGAATTTCCAAGACCAAAATATAGGCAGATTTTTAGAGGAAGAAAGCTGCTTCTGAAATTCAGGAGTCATCAAAGGCAAGGTCACCCCTCCCCATAATTTGCTACCGTTCTCTACCAACCAGAATTAAGACAGTAGATGGTCCTGGTTCCACCAAGCCTCACATACCTCTTAAACAGCACACACAATCAAATGAACTTTATTATCTTTTAGAGTATGAGTTTAATGAGATAACTCTTACGAACACCTTCAATATAATAATTTTCCACGATTAACTACTCGCTGTAACAAGGTCAGGGAATGAGCGACACAAACACACCACAACACAAATGCGCATGCATGCACACATAAAAATAAAGAAACCTAACCATAATCAAGTACCTTCATGGATTTCACTAGCCTTTTGTGGAGCAAAACGCAACTCATCACACAGGTTCTGAAGAAAGGCAGCTTTGCTAGCAGATGCTTCCAATTCACCACCTGAAAAAGCTTGTGAAAGGCGTCTACGGTAGATCTTAGATGTGATGTCCGTCATAATGGCTTCTGCCTCGCGATTTCCTAAACCAAATATGTTCTTCAACTGGTTCAAAACCACAACCTATATAGTCCAAAAGCAGAAAAAACAGGATGAGAAAATGATATAATCTTCAAAAATATAGCAGAAATTAGAAGATTCTTGCACTAAAAAAATTAAATCTTACTAAAAACAAGACACGGCAATTGGTTTGATTAATTTAGATTAACATGAAGATAATGAAGCTGCATCACATAATAATAACCAATGTCTTTGGAAGATTGCGTCAAGATACCTGTAGAGAAGGAGAAACTTTCTTCCAGTACACAAAACTTAATTTAGATATTAATTATAACAACCAATTTTCAGAATTTTCACTTATAAGTTACAATATTAAAGACTTAAAGTTAATTCTTGTTCCATCAAGTCGCAATGTAATGGAGGAACAGATCCTGCTAGACAAGAGAGCTTTCATTAAATCAGATTTTGTTGAATCTAAGTACTTCCTGTATGTGTACCTTTCTTTCATCAAGGCACCCATTTGGAAAAGATTCAGCCGCATAGGCCCTATAAAGTAGCTTCAGATCATCAATCTTTCTATCACCATCATACACTCCACCTAAAAGAGAAGTTTTAAGCATCATTCATGATTGAAAAATTAGGCAATAAGATTAGAGGACGAAAAAGATATCTTCAGTGATATGTATGTACCTAATAAAGAAACAGGCCCAACCCCTGGGGCAAATCGACCAGCTTCAGGATGTTTACTTAATGATAAAAGCAAATCATTGAATGCCAGTAACTTCTCGAGCTCATCAATAACTTGGGCTGCTTCCCTACTGGTAAGCCTTAAATTTGTCAGCAAAATTATCTTACATAAAAAAACAAGAAAAAGAAGCACAAGCTGCAGCCCTCAGATTTAGACACAAGGAAACTGGTCTTCCAAATTTATGAACATCCATGTAAAATTTGTAGTTCCTACTAGAAACCTAAGGTATACTTTTTCTTTATATATATATATATATATATATATTTCTGGTCAGAATATCAATAATTAAAAGTGAAAATATCAATTTTACCAACTTAACCATCAAACCTTTGGCAGATCAGGATTCAGATTTGTTGGTAGACTAGCACAAGCCACTTTTATCTTGCATTTACCTTGTCACCAAGCATTACCTCAAATATTTGCAATATAATAAGTAACCGCCCTTTGGTGATATGATGCCTTTACTAGATTGGAAGAAAGTGAAATTCTTTCATCAAATATATGTGATGTAAAACTTCCAGTGGATGGGGAACACTAACTTGCTGAACTATGATTGACAGAAAACCAGGTTTCTTTCTTTTTGTGTTTTCTGATTTATTAAGGATAACTTCTAGCAAAAATAATTGATGGCATACTTTCAATATCAGCTCACTCAAAAGATCAAATTATAGGACTATTTTTCAGTTTTTGTATGATCCAACATTAGGATTTATCTGCTCAAATGTCTTCTAGGAAATTCTATAGTTCAAACTATATAAGTTGTACATCTATATGAAATGTGCTTCTTTGAGTATGCTAAGCAACATTCCAAATCACAGAAAAAGATGTTCCTCTCACTATGTGCTCATAAAAATGCTTCATTGCCTGCCATCCCACAACCTACACATGCATAGGAAATTGTCTAGATATAGACTTGCAAATCTTTAAGGTTTAGCTAATTAACAATCCTTTCGCTTCTGAAAGAAAAGTATTTTTGCCTCTGCAAGCTATAATATGACCTAGTTTACTTACAATGTGCAAAGTGCCCTATTCTTAATGCAGCAAAATACACACATCTGGTCTAGTGATCACTTACTAGCCAAAGGGAAGAAAAGAGGCAACAAACTTGGGAAATATAGAGCAAGGGTCTCAGATAAATACATTACTCTATAATTGGTCAATAGGGCAAGTACACGTGCACATTTTCTTATAATCAACCAATTTTATTCCACACTGAAACCATCAAAAGGTACGTGTCAAGGCCCAAGCAACTAAAGAGCACAAAAAGGTAGAATCCAAATTTTCTAAACATACATGTTCTTGAGATTTCCTCATTTAAGTCCTATATTTTCAATTTTATTTATTTGATTTTAGCTATTCTTTGAAATTCCACATGTGAATAATTAACTAAACCTAAAACTTTAATCTTACTAGGGTGCAATGCCTGACCTCGTGACCTTGAACCTCCATGGCACCATAATTTGCAATGTCAAAGATTATGTACTAATTACTTCTCATTAAGATCAGCCAAGACTATTCAGCAATAACACACAGGTGGACACAACAGGGGGTAGAGTTTTTAGTTCATGTGAATGTTGTCAAGGTCAAGGTGGCATCACTCTTCAGTATCAGACACATCCTAAATCCAAAGCACGACTCCATAGTAGGGCAAAGTGCACAACATCAAATCCCAACATAATCACTCATTTACGTCAGCTGAAAAAAGAATTCAGCAATTGCATGTGGGTGGATAAGCACAGTTAAGAATTTAAGTGATGAGAAGTGAAAACTTTATAAAATTCAAGGTGCATTACTCTGCAGTATTGGGATGCACATTTCCTCTAACCTCAAAAACATGACTATACACGATGGAAAACAGAGCAACCACTCAAGGAGCAAAGTATCAATGGTAAATAAATTAGAAGAAGACCACACTATTATTTGGTGCTGCAGCTTTTTCTGTGCTTTATGGCAATGAACTACTAAAGTTTTGTGTTCCTAAAAGAAAGAATGTTCCTCAAAAGCATAAAATATTCTGCGTGATTTTACAAGTTTACCTACTTATAAGTTAAAAACTAAATGCAGATTAAGCACCGTACCTGAATAAAGGTGATGAAATAATTGTCTTTGCATAGTCACCTCCTATAGCTAATGTACCAATATTGATGTAGGGTGTGTGATATGATTATAGGTGGGTGTGCAGGTGTGTTTTCAGTGTACTCTTTCTATACAGTGCCTTGACTTACGGAAATGTTAAGCATGGCAACAAATAGCATTTATGCTCTTAACTACAATTGTTGGTTTTCAAGTATACAGTGGTACCACTATTACCATGTCAGAAGAAACACCTCTCCCAAGGAGAGATATTGGGTTCATATCTTCAATGAGAGGGTCTTTTAGCAGATCTGAGCATGTATCAAGCCAATATTCACCATGTCCTATACCAATTATGGCCACAGCAATCTGAATACCTCGGTGAAAATCAAATGATAACTTGGTTATTGTATTTTTTTGTTAGTCTATTTAATTTAGTCAACCAAGCTAAATCAGTTTGTGACAGTTATCACAATGTTTCCAAATGCACATGTGGCATCAAAACAAGCATAGAATTTCCTTTTTATCTCTTAGGCCATGGGAGATTTTTTTTTTTTTTTGTTTGAAGAACACATGGGAGATCAACATGTTAATATGTAAAAAAATAACAAGTCACTGATCAACAGTTGACTGATGTCAAACAAGGAATGAATAAATAAATAGCCCACAAACAAATATCAATGGCAACATATTCCAACCAGATATTTGTATCAAGTTTGGGGCCTTCTTTCCAAATAAACCAAGATGAGAGGTCATACACTGCTTTTCCTCGAGACTTCAAGATATCAAGTGCCGATGAAATGTTCTCTTCAGCTAGTTTTCTTACATGCTCCCTGAACATGTCTGCAGCAATCTGAGAGATACAATGCTCATATGTGTATCCAATGTTCGCTCAACAAAAAAAAAGTGACCCCATCTAACATGGAAGTTTCATACATCATCAAAGAGATGTTATCTACACTTCTCCCGTTGACCTGGAGAAATCTTCATTAACAAAGATGCTTTTGCTTATTGTTTCAAGCAATAGCACCAATCAACTAAAAGTTCTCGAGGATTCTAATATACAAAACTTTACATATTACTATATAACTCAATCACAATAGCCATCACTTAGAGGATCTTATGTGTACATATGGCAAGAGTATTTGAACCATTGTAGCAATCTCGATCCTTTCTAGGCAAATAACCATCGTTCTTTGAAAGATCAAAAAGTGAACAACAGAAGTAATTTATTTACATAATTGTTTAAGCTTCTATATCACAACCAACTCCCTAAGCCTTTACATTTTATTTGCTAAGCCATGCTACATTATATTGCAATAAACAGTCTTCGAAAATACCCAAGGCGAACCTGAACAAATGACATAGATCAATGAAAATTCATGATAGGTTTGAATGAAGTACCTCATCCGAGAGTCTATACAGGAGTTGTGATTCTCTCAAATCAATCAGTTGCTTTTCTCCAATATCTGAAATGATGAAATCAATTAGCCATAATATGCACATCAGTTCATATCCGAGTTGCTACAAGCAGGTTCCACATATAATCGAGCAGGCAAGGGAAATATTACAAATAATCGCTGCGTATAGATGTATGCATATCTGAGTCTGTGTAAAAAATTAATTGTCAAAAGATGGGCTTGAATTTGCGGTCCCTGTATACCTAGATTACTTTGACATGGTTTATTACATTTAATACTTTTAGAAAGCTGCACAACCAGGACATCCATATATTAAATCAAGTGGTAGGAATGTCAAAGCAAGAAAAGCAACACAAGAAGAGAAAGACAGCTGCATATAGAAAGAGAAGTGATGCATGCATCAGCTAATGTCACTCTGGAAAGGCTGCTGCTTGTAATAGGTTGGATATTGATGATCTGTGTTGATTGCTCAAACAAAATAATATGAAAAACTCTTCTCCCATAGTACTATTCCATAAGAACCAATGTATACAGAGCACAAAACAGATCATGCTTCTTTATCAATACTTAGAAAAACCATGAAGGAAAATGCTAATCTCCGAGCTGTAAGATTCAAGCTAATATCTTATCTTAAAAAGATTCAAGCTATTATCCTATCAGATCTATTTTTATTGCCTAGATCCCAACAAAACAACTTCAAACCATACAAAACAACCTATACTCTGGAAAATGTAGGGTTAAATTTGCTTAACATTGGGAATACTACACTTTATTAACTTGTTCCTCTTATTACCATCCATTAATGGGTAAAATTTCTCAAAAATAACATAAATTTTGTTCTAGATATTTTTAATGGTATAGATCAACTTGAAAACGTGATATTCTAATTTCAAAAATGGCCTGGTAGCATTCAAGCCCAAAACCTACTAATATGATATTAGCATTTTTGTATAAGTGTATTTACATAAGCTAGCACATAAACAGACATAAAAGGCTATTGTTGTTAATATAAGTTCCTATATTTCTGGGAAAAATTAATACAAGTACCCTTTCACATCCTATGCTGCTCTGGTCATTGGCTCTAGAACTTTTTGGCATATCAATTGAAGATTAAAGCCATGCACATAGTTAACTGGTGCAAAATATTGGCCTATAATTTGTTTACAAATGTTATAGATATTATTCTTAAAAAAGGGCCTTCATCATCAAAAACAAGTCATTATAGTATAGAATTTACATCTTGTGAGGAAGTTACTACCATCCATTTTAATGTATCAATATTTGCCATACAACTAACCTCACCCCCTGTTTGGATCAATTCCAAAAATGCGGAATTGAGGGAATTGAATGGTTAATTTCCTTAATTCCGGTGTTTGGTTTGATTCCAAAATTCGGAATTAAGAAAATTAGACAATTCCAATCCCTTCTTAATTCCTATTTTGAATTACAAAGATTTTGAGAGAAATTCACCCAATTTGTAGGAATTGGAATGGAGCCCACAAATTAAATGATAAAGTTATATAATTCTTAGGTCATTTTTGTAAAATTTTCTTTATTTTTAAATTAATTTATCTTTTTTATTTTTAAATTTTATAATTTGTAACTAAAAATAAATTATTTTTAAAAAAATTATAATTTTAAATTTATCAAATTATTTAACTTATTATTTAAAATATAATAAATAAATCCTGAATTAATTTTATTATATTAATTTTTAAAATAATAAATTATGTTTTCAAGAAAATATGTATTTTATATTTATCAAACTATTTAGCAAGAAAAAATATATTAAATAAATCCTAAATTAATTATATTATAATTATATAATCCTTTATTTTTGGGCTATTTTTAAAATTTATATTAATTTTTTAATTAACTTACCATTTTCTAATATTAAATATATTACATCATTCTATTTACTTACAAATAAAGAATTAATTTTTTAAAAATAGCATATATTTTGTATTTAAAAATTATATTTATATTTTTTTAGTATTTTGTACCAAATTTAATATTAAATTTAATAAATTTTCAAAATTAAAGGAATTAATTAATTTTCAATTTCACCTCAAAAATATTCATTTAAATACTGGAATTAAACAATTCCAACAATTCTCTCAATTCTTCATAATTGAGAGAATTGATCAATTCCTCAATTTTAAATTGGGAATTCATACAAGCAACCTATAAACACTATTAAGTAATAGGTGACAAACTAATATACATCTAGTACAATAATAAAAAAAGAAGTAATTCATACATCACCTCTGCCAACAGACTGGAGCTTCAAAGCATATAGTCTCTGAGCATTGTCTCGAATAGCAATATCAACCTAGAAGTGAGAGTAAATTGGATCAAGCAAAATTTTGATACATGCAACATCAGTAATTACAAATTGAGGAATCATGATATGCAAGTCAAATATTCCTCTCCAACTTGGGAACAAATAATAGAGAGAATTTGGAGTACCATAAGAGAAAACATGGCCAGAATGAAATCAACTGCAGATGCATTCCAAATAACAGCAGGAGCATCATAGAACAAAAAAGTGCATGTTGATCAGATATTATCTTGAAACAATATTCAAAACAAGTCAGAAATAAATTTTCCCATACAAACCATTGCTAGAGAAGTTTTTGTGAGTGTTACTTGCCCTCCAAATAAATATTCAAAAAGCACAACCATGACATGAAAGAAAAGCAAACATATACAGTGGCAAAAAGGCATGTTAACTTCAGCTAATCCAATATTATATTGTTAATCAGATCAAATCATAATAATAAGAGCTAATATCTATTAGTTCACTACAGTCCCTAACATTCTGTAAATGTACACCTTGGTCTGAGGATGCAGATCAACGCTATATTAGAAAGAAATTTACCATTTTATAGCTAACTTATAGTGCTAAATATTGCTGCTCATATAAGTCAATACCAGACTACAACTCTGGAAATAACAAAAGAAAAAAGTAATGACTATCAGTAACACTCAAGTACCTGAGCATCAGTGGCTTTAAAAACACGTTTCCAGGGTAAAAGAAACTTTGATGCTTCTCCAAAAACAAGTGATGAGACATAAATGAGCTTTTGAAATGCCTATAAGACAAAATTATTTGGCAATAAAATCAAGTAATTTCTTGCACGGATCAAAAAAGATTCATACGATTAAGATAATGAGCATAATGACTTAACCATATATAAAACCTACTCTGCGTTTTTCTACATCAGCATCACGATCTCCTATTTCTAGCCTCTCTCTGAAGATACGTCTTCCAATCTGTAAAGAATAACAACAAACAACAAGACAAGAAGTAAATTGAAAAGGCATATCAAGGCTTATCATACATCATGAGTATAAAAAACAAGGAACAAAAAGAAAACTATACCTCCATATGCACATTTGCTGCATCTGGATCCTCAATTCCAAGAGCTTCTTTAAATTTGATGATCATCTCTACTTCATTACCTTTGAGATTCTCACCATCAGGTGGAAGAACTGAAGATACAAACCTGAATAAAAAACAAAAGACTACCATTGGGATAAAACTTAATAAAATCCTATCAAAAAATGCAAACACATGATGACTAGGAAAAAAAATCCACCCAAAAAATTTCATAATCTTAGTAGCCAGAAGCAGGTTCAGGAGCAGGAGTGATTTGTGGGAATGATACTTTTTTATTGTTCCACATTTGGGGCAGTGCTGGAACTATATATACTACATATGTATGTATGCATGTGTGTGTGTGTGTGTGTGTGTGTGTGTATATATATATAAACATGCATATATGTTGACAGTAATTGGGAAAATGAAGAGAAATAATGGAGTATTTGGTAAAATTAGCAGAGAACAAAAGGTATTTGGTGGAGTGGATAGGGTAAAAGAAAAATACAAAAGAAAGGCAAAAAGGGTTCACAGTGGGGGACCCTTTCTTATTAAGATCACAAGTCCACAATGCTACAGAATGTATTCTTGAAAAAAAAAGAGTTCACAGATCAAACCTGTTTCTTATTAAGATAATGGATCCCTAACAGTGGACCTGTTATCTAATCATATTCTTCATTTAAGACTATCCTCAATCCTGTTTGTACAGAAAAAAATCGAAAACTAGACTAATTCATCTATTTGAAGGCAAACAATGTCCATTTGCATAACTTCCATTGCAAACAATGTCTAACTGGAGATATAAGTCTATAAATACACTATCTTATAGACGGTACTTCCCTGAGCTAACTTGTAAACTGAAACTTATCAGGAATAACTTGGGTTCCACATTGCTGTCCATTTGCAGCGCATCATTCTTTTGCATAATTATGTTAGCCTAGTGGGATGTTCTATTTGATATAGTATGGCACCCATCTATGATTTCACCATGCAATGACTTCTAAACTATCTATAAAAATTCATCGTTTCTTAAAGAGAACTTAGAGATGTCATCGGCAATCTCACCAAATTAATTCTGTCTGAGTACGTAAACAAGTTGTTACACTTCATTTGTAATTCCAACAACCTACTCCAAACTAGGGGAACATTAACCTTCTGCAACTTCAACAAGCAATTTGATGTCACAGCTTCATCTACAATTGGTGACAACCAACAACATACAAATTCTTTTTGTTTTCATGCCAGAGTCAAATCATAGGTCCATCTATTGAATTTTATGTTCTACATAAATGTTAAGTTAATTGTTCAAAATTCAACACATCACATTTGTCCATGGAAGTTGCTTTAGTTAGTATTCTTATATGCATGCTAACTATCAAACAAGGACTTAAACCTCATTTCAAACTAAATTCCTGATATTCAATATTTTACTTCTAAAAATGTAGCACATAGTGAAAGGAGTTAGATACCTGCTCAAAGCTCTCAAACAAATTGAATGCAAGACATGGACCTACCTCCTAATGTGATATAATCGGATATGATCTACTAAAATAATGTTGGAGACTATTTTTCCTTCAGATGTTACATTTGTACAAGAAGCTTCATATCATCATAGGGAAGGAAGCTTTTCAGCATTCTCTAGTTTTGTCCATTCTAAACAATTATGCAATTGTCATCTACAGAAAGAATGGGATTTTCTTAGTTAGGTATTAAACCATTACATGATAAAACAAACCAAAAAATTGGATGGCATGAAGTTGTACTCCCAAAGGTGCAAAAGAGGGGGAAAAAGCAAATATGTTCGATAGCATCCTGAACTTGCTTACCGACTATACAAATCACAGAGCTCTGCTTTAAAGGCTTCATCATCTTTGTTGATGCCATATCTGAAACAATTAAATCCGAACAAAGAAAATAGAATCAGCATCAAAATCAACTCAACAAGTAGACCTTCGCTAGGAAGTTGGTGCACTAGCACTAGATAAAACATCATTTTTACCATGTAAACCACACATGACACCTTAATGGAGCATATATACAACTTTCAAGAACCCTAATGAATCCAACGCTGACGTAAAAGCAATCAAAGAATCAAAACCAATAACCAAACCCCTTTAAACTTGTCCACAGCAAGCACAAGAAACAAGAGCAAAATAATGACAACCATTTATTAGATCTTACAACGGTTCAGCAAAATTCAAACCCAAAAAATTTAACCAAAACTCACAAAAAAAGAGAAACCTAAAAAGATCAAGAAGTCTAAACTCTTCATGATCTAGTCAACATCCTCCTTCCTCTATAGCATGAAATCATTGTAACCCACCATAAGGTTACGCAGATCCAAGCATCTTTAAAGATCTAAAACAAACCCCACGTCTCGTTTCTTTAATGCTATAATTCCTACAGATTTCAACCGTGGTACAAGAACAGGATGCATCAAACAAGAAACAGTTCAAAAATGAACTATGAAGTAGAAAGAATCCGACCAAAACCCACATAAAAAGGCAGAAAGGTGACAAAATGCAATTACAAAATACTAACTTCTCCACTATCTTATCAACAGCCTCCCTGCTCAACGCCGTAGGATCGTCGTAACCCGCCACAAGGTTATGCAATCTCACAGCCGCAACCTCCGGAGCAGACGCATTCAAAGCATACCCCGCCACACCCACAGTCACCCCAAGAACCGCCGCACCACCCAGGGCCGCGGCTCTGTTACCTCCAATCCGAATTCCGATCCCGAATCCAGCCGCCATCAGCGCAGCAGCGAGGACAAAAGACCCCGCGACCCTCGCCGAAGGGGAGAGTGAATCGATAAGGAACTTGAAGCCGGAGAGCTCCTTCTCACCACCGAACACGGAGGGGTCGACGGGAACTGAGGCGGCCGCGCAGCGGGCGTGTAAGATGCGGCGGGCGCGGGGACGAGGGTTTAAGGAACGGGAGCAGAAGAGGGGGTTAGAAGGGAAAGGGCAGATGAAGAGGTGACGGGACGGGGTGGAGGAGGTCGCGGGGCTGAGGGAGAGGTCCATTTGCCGGCGAGGTTTTCTTTTTTGTTTTCTCTCGGGGTTTCCGCCGAGTCGGGGGTGGAGAAAAATGGAAGGAAAGGTCGAAAGGTTATGGCAGTGAATTGCGAATAGCGATAGAATCAGATTAGGGAGTGTATCGCAATGGAAAGATGTTGACCGTCAGATTGAAATCTGACGGTGCATCACAGCTGGCTTATGGTTGGTCAAGAGAGTTGTCTTGGACAGTTGGGACATGTTGGCGTGACTGTTGGAAATTAGATGTAGGGAATATTTAAGAAATGTGTGATGTTCGAAATCAACGCTTTAAGTATTTGTTTCGGAATTAATTCGAAATTAATACATTTTGATCATTTCAATTTATTTCGATCAAAATTAATTGGCTTCGATTTTAATTAAATTATTTTTAAAATTTTTTACTAAAAATTAATTTTAAATTTAAAAATATTAAAATAATTTATAAAAATGAGACAATATATATATTTTTTAAAATTATTAAATAAAAAAATTTTGGTAAAAAAATATTTAAAATATAAAATAAAAAAAATGTAAAAGCCAAGGTTTCATCCCAGTCAAGGGAGGAGAAGCTAAGGGTGCAACCGAAATTTCGTCGGTCGCCTCGTATTTAAGGAGAATAATTTGATAATAAAATATTTTCATAATGCGAAATTTCGCTTATTCACTGAGCGAAAATTTGTTCTAAATTTTTTGAATGAGAAAATTCATAACGAACTTTTGTTGGCTCCAAGGCGAACTTCTATCCGTCCCTTATTAGCCTCTAAACATCATGGGACTTATCTATAACAAACACAGAAAGGAATTATAGGTAATTAATTTTTTAAAAAAAAAATTATAGGTAATTAATTAAAAAAAAAGATGTATATAATTATAAAAATTACAGAGAATTTTTAATAATTAAGAAAAATCTTAAGAATATAGGTAATTAGCCCTTCAGACTATCATACCATTCCTACCCCGATTAGCCACCAAACCCGCCAAAGGTGGTATGACTAACAATGTGATCAATTTTTTTAACAAAATTACCTAAATGCCTTTGACTACCATTTCATCCGAAGCTTCTGGCCATTTCCATCTTCCCGTGCTCCCAGAGCAAGAACTTTGTCGTCTCTCCCGATCTTCTCGTGTTCCCACACTCGATCACACCGATCTTCTCGTCTGGAGCTGCTCGTTGGCCATTTGTAGATAATCGTCACCAAGAGCTAGGTCCAAGCTTCATCGTCGCTCTCCGATCTCACCCAGCTCCCACTCACAATCCCATCAGCGTTGTTCGAAGATGCTCTTTGGCCATCTAGAGCCGACCGCCTCAAGACAATCGCTGCTAAGTGCTAGGACCAAGCTTCGTCGTCGCTCCCTGATCTCAACCTACTCCCATGCACCATTCGTCGGATTTACTCGGAGACGTCACCGAGTGTCTAGAGTTACTTGCCGGTCACCTCTAGGTACATGAATTTTCGGTTATTTAAAATCTAAATATAAAACTTCAAACCAAGGTTCCCTGTTTCGGCCGAAATCGAAACGTTTCGGCCCAAATCGAAACGTTTCGACCGAAATGGTTCGATTTCAGTCGGAACCACAACGAAACCTGTAATTTTGTATCGGTTAGGATTTACTGTTCATTACTGTTCATCTTCGCCAACGAACGCACGCGGGGGCGGGAGCTTGCCGGGCTCGGGCGGGGGGGGGGGGGGCGGGAGCTCGCGCGCTCGCGCCGGTTGGGGGGGCAGGAGCTCCGGGCGGCGGCGGCCGGGCGGAGCTCGCCGAGCTCACAGCGGCGCGCCGCCGGGGGGGGGGGGGGGCGGGGGGGGGTTGGGGGGAGCTCCGGGCGGACAGGCGGGCGGGCAGGAGCTCGCCAAGCTAATGCGGGTTAGGGGCGGGGTGGGGGGTCGTGGGGAGGATCTCGCACCGACTTCGTGTTCAAACTCAAAAACTCTGCGCTCTTACTAGTCTACCGCCGTTCTCTCGCCTATCTTGTGCCCTCGCTAACCTGACTAGTACTCCCGTAAGATGAGGCTGACCTTACATTGGGGCCAGTATTGTCGCCAATTTAATTTCGACGTCTTTATCGGTTTCTGTCAGATATTATTTACGTACATAATATTATTCACGTAATTATTCATTATTTTTAAAAAAATTTAAATATATTATAATTTTTAAATTTGAAGTTAAAAAATAATTAAAATTAAATTAAATTTTAGTCAAAATATAATTTTTATTTTAGACCTTCGATATATGATTATACTTCAGAACCGCTGTCATGAGATCGCGCAGAACTAATTGTTTTGATTCATATGTCCATAAATGCTCGTCGGAATCATAAGGGTACTAAATTTGTAATTCCACACTCAGATGTTCCAAACTCAACCGATAATGATTATGATGATTAGTTATATTATCTTAGAATTTATAAATTATGTACGTGTGAAATACATTTTAATGAAAAGTTAAATTTGCTTATGTTAATTTTTAAATTTTAATTATATTCATATCATTTCTTATATATTTTTTAATACACTAATATATATTAAAAGCAGACAATATCAGTGACTAACTATCAAAATTAATTTTAATTAGCTTAAATAATATTTGAAATTATTGTAAAATTAAGTATAAATTCATTCATAATTTTTCAAATTTTTTCAAATTTTTTCTAATATTTTATTGTATTTAATTTGAAGTCAAAGGACAGTCAAAATATAGTCAAACTCTGGTCAACGCCAAATTAATAATTTAAAAAATTCTTTCGGCCGAAACCGAAACGGCCAAAACTGAAACCGAAACGGTCGAAACGTATCGGTTTCGGCCGGTCCCGAAACCGAAACCGTAAACCATGCTTCAAACTAACCCGATGAATCAAATTCTACGGTTCAACCTGGCGTGATTTCATAATTTTTTAAAATTTTATTTATGAAAATATCATACTCCAATAAATTTTTTTCCTAATTTCAAAAGTTTTAAATTTTTATTTTCAAAAATAGTGCTTTACTTTTTAAAATCAAAATTAATCATAATTTTGAAATTTTATTTATAAAATATATTTTTTTATTATAAAATATCTTGAATCAAATGTTTAAAATTATCTTCTATAAAACTATATGAAAATAAATTTATTTGTAAAAATTTAATTTTTAAGAGTTTATTTGTAAAATTATAATGTGTTTAAAAATTTAAACTTTTGGACAAAATATGCACACGAATGCAAGACAGGAATTTATGAGAAAACGGGTTGTAAAACAAGATGAAACGGGCTATAAAATAGACCAAAAATTAGAAATTTAAATTTTTGAGTACCAAAATTTTTGCATTCAGAATTTGGGATCCCCTTTTGGCAAGGACGTTAAAAATCTGGTGTCCACTAGTTTTGCATTCAAATTTTCTTCTAAATATTTTTATTCAGATTTTCTCGATCCCAATTGATAATGTGGTGTAATCTCTATTACATAATTTTTGTGCCTGATATACATAATTATTAATAAAAAATCACTCGAAATTAACCATCGAAATCTCTCGTAAATAATTTCTTTCTTCCTTTATAAAAATCACTCATTTCCACTATAAAAACACTCGTAAATTAAGGCAAATCTCCGGATGTATTTGTAAAATGCCTTCTCAATTTTGTGTCCCCGAAGCATGCAGGACAGCAATTCTCGTTTTTTAGCTCTCCAGGTCGCTCCGTCGTAGTTGTTCTCCGCTCGATCGCTGCTGCTCTTATTCACCTCCTTTGGATCGATCGGTTTTGGAATGCCCGCTGTCGCCCCCGGCTTACTCTCCCGGGATGCCGCGTCCCGAGCTCGGACGCGTGCGGTCGGCGTGGCGTCACTGCGCGATGGATGCAACCCCGGCGCTGCACGCGCCCAGTTTTTGTTTCTCGAAAAAAAAGGAGCCTTCTAGGGTTTTTTCTCTTCTTTCCCTAATTGATGCAATTTTTTCTTTTGTTACTTTTCAGATAAGAAGTGGGGGAAGGGCAAAGATAAGATCGACGACGAGGACATCACTTTCCAGCGCATGGTGGCGAAGGTTAGCTGATCCGCCGTGCCATTTAGTTAATTTTTTGCTGAAATTTTCGTTTTCATTGAGTTTTTGTTTGATTTGCATCTTCATTCTTCAAAACTTTTGGAAAGATTTTGATTTTTGAGGCATCCTTTCATTTGAGTATCATTGGGTGTTTATATGTCTTTTGCTTGGGATTAGATGTATAAGCACGATTACAATGTTTGCCGATGACCTAGGTGTGTTATGACGATGATTCAATTCGCACTTTTCTGCTTCCGATTATTCGTTTTATTTTGGAAAAGAAGATTGGTCTATATTTTTTTAAGCGACTGGTATTACTAAAAATTCATGGGAAGTAGATTTGGAAGGTTCAATGATTTAGGAATTGAGCTTAATAGAAGTACAATTTTTTAGTAGTTTTCTTGAATTCAGTATTGTTCGACTGAAGAAGATGGGGGTAGATACTAGTATTATCATGCTTATTGAAAATTCAATAGAAGAAGATCTTAAAGCCTTTAGAGTAACAGGCTAGCTTAAAAGTGTATGTTGCTTCATTGACAGTTATATGATTTAAACTCAATAGTCTACTAATTCTTGATGATATGGGGAAACAATCCAGGTTAGTGGTTCAGAAATTGGTCCGGCTGTTGTTAAGGATGATATATATTTTTTACCTCATGGTGATAGCAAAATATTTTTGTTCCAACGGTTGATTAGACTTCTTCAGTTGTTCTTGAGATGAACTAAAGAATATTAGATTGTTAACTTTGTGATGCAACTGCGAATTTACAGTGGTTTGACATCAAGGAAAATATATAGATTAAGAATGTGTTTGCAAGGTTTGCATTTTTGGTTTTAGGTCATGATGTGCTGGGGGCCAATGAAGTGGTGGTTTCGTAATTGAGGTGAACTGCCTGAATCAAAATCCATGAAGTGTGAAATATTAGAATGAAACAGAAATTTGTGAAAACCTAGAAATGGAAGCATAGATGAACAGGACGAGGATACAGGTTGGAAGTGAGAGAATTGAAGGAGGTGATTGTAGCAATTAGCAGAACCCAAAATGTTTTCTGTTGCTCAATTCCTTTCTAGTAGCAGATTTGCAAGCATTCTCATTAAGTCTCTAGATTTGTGGAATTAAGTGGTTTGATAGACTTGTTTACTGAACATTTGAACCTGATCTTGGGTATAATGGGTATTATGTACGGATGCAAATCGGATCATCTATATGTTGTGTTGATTGTGTCATTTCATCTATGAGAAAAGAATCTTCAGTATCTTATAGCATTGAAGACTGATTCTTTGAAGAGAGTGAGTTGGCCAATTGCTCTTGAGATAGTCAAATCTTGAGCTTCTTAGATATACAAACTTGGTTCAGGTGGGTTGGATCTTAAGGCATGTTTGGATAAATTCTTAATCTGGCATTGGGAAATTGATCAATTCTGCAATTCCAAGAAATTGAGAGAATTATTAGAATTGTCTAATTTCGGCGTTTGAATAAGTATTTTTTGGATGGAATTAAAAATTAATTAATTCTCTCAATTTTAAAAAATATATTAAATTTACTATTAAATTTGGTATAAAATACAAAAAAATATCAATATAATTTATAAATACAAAATATATATTATTTTTTAAAAATTAATACTTTATTTGTAAGTAAATAGAATAATAGAATATATTAATATTAGAAAATACAAAGTTAATTAAAAAATAATATAAATTTAAAAATGACCCAAAAATAAAAAATTCTATAATTATAATACAATTAATTTAAGATTTATTTAATATATTTTTTTCTGATCAAATAGTTTAATAAATGTATAATATATATATATATATAATTTAGTACAAAATACTAAAAAAATATAAATATAATTTATAGACATAATATATATACTATTTTTTTAAAAATAAATATTTTATTTATAAGTAAATAAAATAATATAATACATTAATATTAGAAAATGCTAAGTTAATTAAAAAATTAATATTAATTTAAAAATGGTCCAAAAATAAAGAATTTTATAATTATAATGTAATTAAGTTAGGATTTATTTAATATATTTTTCTTGTTAAATAATTTGATAAACGTAAAATCGAGGTTTTGAGTTTTGGTTTTGGATTCAGATTCGATACTTAGAGAAACCGATACGTTTCAGCTGTTTAGGTCATTTCGGCCGAAACCATTTTCGTTTCGATTTCAATCAAAATATTTTTTTAAATTATTAATTATGTGTTGGCTAAAGTTTGACTATATTTTGACTATACTTTGATTTTAAATTAAAAATACAATAAAATTTGTAAAAAAAATTTAAAAAAATTTATAACTAATTTTATCATAAGATTAAATATTATTTTAATTAATTTAAACTAATTTTGATAATTAATCATTTGTATAGTTTATTTTTTATATATTATTGCATAAAAAATAGAAAATACACAAGAAATAATATAAATATGATTAAAAGTCAAAAATTAATATAAGTAAATTTAGGTTATCATTAAAATATAATTGACATATACATAATTTATTAATTATAACGTAATATAATTAATCATCATCATCATTAGTATAATCATCATCAATTGAGTTTCAAACATTTGAATGTGGAACTATAAATTTAGTACATATACGATTATGATGAACATTTGTAAGCATATGAGAAAGAACAACTAATTTTATGTGATTTCATGCTAGCGGTTTTGAAATATAACCATACATCACAGGTTTAAAATAAAAATGATAACTATATTTATTAACAACACATATTAAAAGTGGTCCAATAACTCATGAGAAATAAATATCATATTATGCGAAATATTTAGGAATAATTACGGTAAGACGCTGATTAATAGCGTTAAGTGAACTTTATTAAAAGACACGATAAATTTGATCATTTATTCTTTTATATTCTTTTAATATATATTTAATTAAAGTTTGTTGAAGTATATAATAGAGCGAAAGTGAAATCATTGTATGACAGAATATAAGTTTTTGAAGAAAAATGGATATAATTATTCTTTCTGCTTCAAGTGTAATTTAATCTGAAACTGTAATATAATTATCAGAATTTGTCATTATCTGTTTTAAAAGAAATATCATATAATTGTTAGAATTCATGAATATAAAGTAAATAATAAAAAATTATTGAAAATAAAAATACTATAACAAAATGTGATAACGAAGTAAATAAATTATCTTAGTATAAAATAATCAGAGACATTAAATTTGAATGTCATAAAATTACGATAATATTATATACACATCGGCTATATATATAACATAAAATATATCAATTTAAAATAATAATAATAATATCATTTCATAGGTAGTATAAATCACGTCTTATAACCACATGCTATTTCAACGCAGATTTTGAAGAAATTGGTATTCTTCATTACTATCATCATCATTATGTTGAATTTGTGATCAATAGTATTGTTCAGTATACGGATAGTACAAAGTCCCATGATTTTGCATTGACTGATAATATCCTTAATTGAAAGAAGACATCTCGGTATGATATCTATCATAGTAGTTAAAGTTCGTACTATTTGTTGGACTTTAATTGTTATTTTCTCCATCATGTAAAGTATATTGATATTGTGGTATATAACCATCGTATAAATTAGAGTTGAAAAACTCATTTTTTTCATACCTTGGAAAAATGAAAATGAGTCTTTATATTGTGATTATTGCAAATTGATCTAACTAACAATACCACTATTACTTTTATCACTGATATCAATAATATTCTTTATTCTGTCAACTTCCTCTTCTGATTATTTGTCTAAAAGATGGCGAATAATTTCTTGTATTTAAGAATGATTTAAAACAAGCTTTTTCTTTCTCGAATCCACTCTCTTAGAGAATAATCATATTCGAATATAACAAATAAGTTGATTACCTCATTCTCTGGTGATATTCTTTTTTGTAAGTTTCAGACTCTTAAACGTATGTTATAATAAAAGAAATAAATTTTTTTCAATTTTTCTAGTTTAAGTTTGTTTCTCGTTTTTGTATAAATTAATTCAAAAATTATTCAATTCCTCTCGTATTGTGAATTTAAAATAGTTTGACTTAAAATTCTAATTGCTATCTTTGCAAAATTAGATGTTGCATGTCGACCATAAATACTTCACCATCTAACTGTAATTTATCAAAAAATTTTGTTAAAAAATTGATATAATTTAAATTAGAAAATATTTATTATTATTGAATATTAATTATACCAGAAATATTACTGTTAATAGTTACAACTGTTTATTGTGTGTCGAACTCTCTGACTTTATTTTTGAAATCGTCTGTCTGTTTAATGAACGTATTCAAGTTAAAAATTTTCTTAACTGTGTAAAAAAATAAATTAATGATTTAGAATGTATCTCATGGAATGTCAATTTTTTTGTTCTCATATCTGACTCTATCCTTTCGATTAGTTTATATAATGCTTCAAAAATTGTATTACTGTTGACATTATCGGCATATTGAAATATTAAATTCAAAAAGTATTCTATAACGTAATTAAATGTTAATTAATAATATTATTATTATAACTTAATGAAATGTTATAAAATGATACTTTACTCAATTACCCGCAGTATGAATATCTCTAGATAATGTTTTGTCCCAACGACAGTCAATAATTTTCTCATATTTACGAAATTCAATTGTTCTTGTATGTCGTCTTATCTGTAATTTTACTCGTTCTATTATTTCATATTATAACTTCATTTGAGAATAATCATCTGAATCAATATTCGCAACAACTTAACTAATGGACTGAAGATTCTGATTACATTCTCAATTGATTCCCAAAATTACTCATTCAAGATTTGATTGTAGAATTGTTTAGATAGAATTTTCTCTGATCGTTTCAATTTCAAATAATGTTTGTCATGTTTTTCATTGGTAAATAATTTCTTTATCGTTTGTCGATGGGCATAAAGGAAATTCAATAAGATGAGTTGTGTAGTAAATTGAGTAATGTCTGATCTGATAATCCCTCGATCTCTTATATCTTTTCTCATCAATTCAAGAAACCAAGTATAGTTATAAATGAATGATATCAACTTTTGATCTTGCTCAACAATTTTCTTAATAGCAGAATCCGTATTTATATCCTTTAACATTAAGTCAACAGGGTGTGTTGCACAAAGTGTCCAAAAGAGATGCTTTTTTTGCATTAATTTCTTCACAGCATGTACCAAAGGAGTTAAATTATCAATTACAACTTGTATTACTCTTGATTCATTAATCTCCTCAATGATGTTATCAATCAAATGGTATATAAAATTGTCAGTTTTTGACTCTCCCGATGTGTCACTTTAAAAAAATTGTTCCTTCAGAATAATATACTAAAAAATTTACCAAATCTTTACTATTTTGTGTCTTCCATCCATTATAGATTAAGGTGTAACCAAATTTATTTCAATATTTATAGAAGATCTTTATGAAGACAGATATCTTTTCAATCTCAAGATCCAAATATTTTACAGAAATTTCTTAAGTATTTGGTGGAGGAACTTATGGGTCCATCTCTTAAGCGACACGTATCATTTTTTAATAGTAAATATCATCTGTTAAATGAAATGAAATATGGTTATAAAAAAAGAATTTAAATATTATCCTACCCAACCACTATTTTGATTTTCAAAAATCATTTAATATTGCCCTCAAATTTAATTACGTATTATCTTTTGCCTTCAATAGAAACGGATTAATAGGAGAATTTTTAATAGATCCAATGTCAAGAATGTAAAGATCTCCTCTTAACTCCTGAAGGGTTAGATGTGTATCATTGTGTACGTTGTTTTCTGAGGATAGAAGATCGATATTCATAAGAAGTATTTGAACCGTCAACAGGTTATTCATGAACTATTTCAGAAGGGTCTGCACCACCTTGAGTTTTCTCATATAATATTCGACTCTTACGAATTGTTTTTTGAATCTCATTATTTTCTTCTTCATTTTCAGAAATTTATTTGGATTCTATATTACATCTCCTTAAAAGTTCCTATTCAAATTGTAATTTTTTTGTCTTATCTTTTTTTCTTTGGTCTCTGTCATTCTGTACTATTATATAGAATGTTTGTCTGACTTGGAATTTTTTTACAAGTTCGAACTGTGCCGTTTATTCCTATCAAATGTTTTTTAATCTTGTGATTTCAAAAGAAAGTATACGAGTACATTATTTGTAACCGACTTTTCTCTTATCGACATCCATTAATTCACAGTGTTGTCATACGATATCATCATCGCAAGTTAACCGTTGTATGTTTTATTTTGGAACCATCTATAACACAACAACTAATTTGTTACTATAAGAAATTTACCTATAATTGAAATAAAAAACTAAATATTTTTTTGGGTTTTTTACCTATAATCTCTCAAGATGTTATAATTTACCAAAATCCCCCTATAATTTCAATATTTACCTATACTCCCTTCTTTTTGAAATTAAATACTTACAATCTCTTGATTATTATTTAATCTAAATTTTTTAAAAAATTTCTCTTATACCCTTTGCAATTTTGTAATTTAACCCCTCAAAAATTTATTATTTATATTTTATGTCAAATTTTTTTATTTTTTCTTCTCTTCCAGATCTGTTTTCAATAAACCAGCAGTCCCGTACAAAATTTATCTAGTACAAAGCAGAAAAAGGACAACAAAAAAATTAGGTAAATAGTACAAAAAAGAAAATTTTTTAGATGGTTAAATTATAAAATTATAGGTAAAAATATTTTTTTTGCATATTCAAAAATTAAATTTTTACTACCAAATTTTCACATATCTTTAAAATCTTCAGATTTAGTAGCTATTTTTTGTACAAATTTTAAAATTATTGGTTTAGTACTTAATTTTTATATAATCCTAATTTTTTAAACAATTCAAAAAACATAATTTTCTTACAAATTAAGTGACAAATACTTTTCAAATTTTTTTGAAATTTTTTTATTAATAATTTACGTATAAGCTCAAATTTAAGTAAAATTTTTTATTATTTATACCTTATGACATACAAATTACCCCTATAAAAAATATCAAATTATAAAAAATATTTTTACATGAAATTAAAATCAATATCTTAACATTCGTATAAAATAATATTGAATAAGTACAATGAAAAGAGCATTATAATTTATTACTAACAAAATTTTTTAAAAAATATATGAATTTACAAGGATCAAGAGAGTCAAAAGTTTTTAGTAAAAACAAGAAAATCATAATCTCAAAGTTAGATCGTATACAATTTCTAACTACTTACCAAAATTAGATCATATACAAAATACAAACCTTATTTACTTACAGGCAATAATTCTAACTCTTTTTTCATTAAAATTAAATAATATTACAAATTTTATCTATTTACCAATTAAAATTATATATATGACATGTATGATAGTCTTAATTTCTAAAAAATTTCTTAGTAAATTGAAGAAGTTTTTATCTCTTTTCTTAGTGGACTACAGTAGAAGGAAAGCAATAGCAATTTGAATATCTTGAAAACGAAACACCAGCACTAGTAAATTAGAGAAGAAATAATAAGCACCATAATTTGTAAACTGTGAGCTTTATATAATGAATATTAATTATACTTTAAACTTAAGTTTATCTCCTTCCACCGATCTCTATTACTTCACCACCTGATTATCAAAAAAAAATATAAACACCACTCACATGTACACAATTTATTCACATGATTTCAACAGAGAGTGGAGACATTAACAAACCTTACTTGACAAGGGGAAGTTCTTATGTTGGGATTATGATGGGGTTGTGCTTCAAGATTTGAAATGCCAACTGATCATGAGAATCTAATTGTTGCTTCACTTCAATTCCTTTGGGCTAATTTCCAACATTGTCGTCGGATTGCCACAAAATTGGCCTCTCTGTCGTCTTGATTGGCTACAATGCCCCACCGATCACTGCTAGTGGGAAAGAGAACCGAGTTGACTTCGTCGTCGGACTATCACAAAGCCGCCTTCATTTGATATGATAAACCCTAAAACCAAAACCATAGTAAACTGAAACATTTCGGCGAAAGCCGAAATCAAAACGTTTCGGCCGTTTTTCAAAACCATGCATAAAATACATATTTTCTTACAAATATAATTTATTATTTTAAAAATTAATATAATTATTAAAATGGCCTATAAATGGAGAATTATATAAATATAATAAAATTAATTTAAGATTTATTTATTATATTTTAGCTAACAAGCTAAATTATTTGATAAACTTAAAATTGCAATTTTTTTTTAAAAAAATTATTTTTAGTTAAATAAACATTTTAGAATTAAAACAAGTAAATTAATTTAAAAATAAAAAATTTAAAAAATAGTCTAAATGTTATATAAATTCATTATTTAATTTGTGAGTCCCACCGTAATTCTCAGAAATTGGATGAATTTCTCTCAAAGTTTTTGAAATATCAAAATTGAAAAATGATAGAAATTATTCAATTCCCTCAATTTCGGATTTTGTAATCGAACCAAATATCGAAATTAGAGAATTGGACTTTTAATTTCTCCAATTTTCTCAATTCTAAAATTTTGGAATCCATCCAAACATACCCTTAAAGTGACTCAAATGGAATCCAGTTGTCAAAATAATGTCTAGTGGTTTTATTCTTATTTAAGAGGGTAAATGATTAATAGATAGTTGACCTAGAATGACCTGGAGCTTTTCTAATCTAGCCTCTTATCAAATTTATGCTAATTGGAGCAAACAATATTATTTTTGGTCAATTTTGGTCTCTGATATTAGTCAGTTAGGGATTTTAACAATAATTGGTCATGTTGATTGCCAAAACCAAATGGTGACCATAGTGCCAAGATGGTGGTAGCTGATAACATAGATTGACACTCATGATTAATGAGCTAATTTTGCAACTTGCCTCCTTCATTATGAGGAACTTCAATATTAGATTCAGAGTTTTCAATAGGGAAAACATAGCTTAAGAATATTTTTGTCTGTGAGTATCAATTGGTTGTCCAAGTGTAATATGATGAAGCTATAGCAAAATAGCAGTCAGCAAGAGAAGCTTTTAACAATCTAGGTTGGCCATGTCATTTCTAGTGTAACCGGACATGGTGAGTTTATGCTGCTGTTTTGTGGTTTTTATGTGGGGAACCTTCCTTGTACTTTCATAAATGAATGTAATTTGTTAATTTGTGAGCACAACATATAAGTGGTTGCTTTTGGATGCAAGTTCTGATAACATGCCCCGGCAGGGATCTTGGCTTCTCCAATGGGCGGTTGATGGTTGCAGATGCAGGAGGTTGCTGGGGAACATGGAAGATATCTCACAGGCGTGGTGGTACTCGTCTTCCTTGTCCTTTTTTAATTTTTAGGTGTGGGTATGTGTTTTATTTTTTCTCTTGCAGCTCTGGACAGCAATGACTTATTGTATCTCTAGGAGCAAATGGCAGCTGAGGAAGATGCTGAGCATCTTCGTCTGCATTTAAGAAATCCTTTTGAGCGTGACGCTAATTCATTATATTTTTATCATGCCATAGATCCTTTTTGTGTTCTTTTACCAAGTAATACAGAACAGCAAGCATAGCTGATCAAGCTCCACCATCCTTGTCTTTACCTCTTCGAGTTGAGCCAAAGCCAAAAAGTGGGATCGGGTATTTCTGTTAGTTTCTTCCTGCTAATTGTTGCTGTTTGCTGTAATCGTCTACTATTCTTTTTGCATCATAGTTTTCTTTGGACTTGTAGGCAAAAACATCTGTTAAAGAATATTGTAGAGATCAGACCAAAGCAACAGCGAGTTTCTAGTCCATCTGATCATGTACATGTGAGCCAAAGCCCATCATTGGGATCTCAAGTTTCATTACCAAGTGACGATGATCAGAGCTCAGGAAAAGCATCTGTTCCAAAATCAGCTAGGCCATGTTTGGTTTGGGATCAGGATCAACTCATTTCAGAATTATTTTTTTCTTATAAAATTAATATTACTTATTTTACATTATTATTAAATTAAATTATTATAAAAAATAAATAGTTTTTCAAACTTTAAATTATTGAAGCGTTAATTTTGATAAAAAATATTAATTTATAAAAATGATTCATTAGTTTTGATCCTGATTCTGAATCAAATGGTGCCTTAGGGATTCATCCAAGCCAGCTTTGACAGCTCCTATGACCGGGCAGCCTTCGGAGAAAGATCTATCTTCTTCAAGACCGACTGAAAGAGAAAACGAAATCAAACCTGAAAATGCTCTAGGCTTAGCTTATGAGAGCTCTGATGAAGATTTTGAGTCCAATGAAACTTATTTGTGACAGTTGCTGAGCTCCAGTAATAGTAATCATGCTTCCTTTATATATTCTTTTAACTGAAGAATGATAACAATAGAAACCTCCAGGTTTCTCATGTGTAACTTCAGGATCTTTTTAGGGTTATAGTTATTTTCTACTGAATTTTGCTTTTATTTCATACAAAATATGAAGAAATCTGACTAATGTGTTGTGAATGGCCATTGGGTGTACAGGCTTGTATTCTTCATAATTAGTATGGCCATGTAACCGGTAAAGTGGGCTGACTGTGTGTGTTTGGATTCTAGTACTCAACATTGGGTTGAGAAGCGTTTTTTGTCTGGTTGGTGGTTGTATTACCAACTCTCTGTTAGACTTCAGTGTGCTCTAATATATTTTTATTTTACAGAAAATTAAATACGATTGGCGGCATGGCAGTTTTTATTAGCCTTCCACTGAAGATTTCTAGGGATTGAGCTCGTGATTTCTTTCGATGAAAAGGCGGTACAACCACAACCTAACATTGTTGGTTTTGGGTAAAACGCGAAGAAGACCGCCATTATTTTGCTACCAATTTTCGTTAAAACTCTACAATAACTATGCACAAGTTTCTTCGATCCAAAGTTTTAAGTCTTGGTTTTGAAAATGGTTTCGACACTCAGAAAAATTAATATATTTTGATCGAAACTATTCTCGTTTCGATTTTAACTGAAATATTTTTTTATTTAAAATTATGTGTTAACTAACGTTTAATTATATTTTAACTATATTTTGATTTCAAATTAAGAATATAATAAAAAAGTTTAAAAATATTTTTAAAAAATAAAAAGATTTATAATTAATTTTAGCATACTATTAAATATTATTTTAATTAATTTTAATTATTTTTATGGTTAATTACTTGTATAGTCAATTTTTTATATATTACTATATAAAAAATAGAAAGTAAAGTGGAAATAATATGAAAAATTTAAAAACTAAAAAAATAACATAAACAAATATAACTTATCATTAAAATATACTTTAAACATACACAATATATTAATTATAATATAATACGATTAATCATCATTATTATTATTATTATTAATTGAGTTTGAAATATTCAGGTGTGAAATTACAAATTCAATATATGAATGATCAAGACAAGCATATGTAACCAAACGAGTAAAAAAAATCAGTTTCGAGTGATCTCGTGATAGTAGTTCTAAAGTATAATCAAATATTGAAAGTCAAAAATAAAAATGACAACCTTATTCATTCATAACATATAGTAAAAGCAGTCTACTAACCCATGAGAAATAAATATTATATTATGCGAAGTGTTCATGGGTAATTACGAAAAACCGATAATTGATAGCGTTAAGTGGATCTTATTAAAAGACGTGATAAATTTAATCATTTATTCTTATACGATCTTTTAATATTTGCTCAATTAAAGTTTGTTCAAATATATAATAAGCCGGAGGTCAAATCATTCTACGACAGAATATAAGTTTTTAGTGAAGTATGTACATAATTAATTTTTCCGCTTCAAGTATAACTTAGTTTAGAACTGTAATATAATTGTTAGGATTCACCATTATCTATTTTAAAAGAAAAATCATATAGTCATCAGAATTCATGAATGTAAATTAGATGATTGTAAATATTGGAAAGAAAAATATTACAACAAAATATGATAATGAAGTTAAATAATTATAGTAGTATGAAATAAACCATAGAAGCATTAAATTTGAATGTCATAAAATTAAAAAAAACATTATATGCGCTCTGACTACATACATAATATCAAGCATATCAATTTAATACAATAATAAAAATTTTATATTATAGGTAGTATAAACCACATGCTATAACCACATGCTATTTCGAGAAAAATCTTGAAGAGATTGGTGTTTTTCATTACTATTCTCATCAATATAAGAGAATTGTAATTTATAGTACTATTCAGCATGCAAGTAATATAAAGTCATATGTCATGTATTAAATAATGTGGAATACATATTGTCTAATGATGATGATTCTTGTATTTATCCTTGATTGGAAGAAGACATCGAGTTATGATATCAATCATAATAATTGGGGCTCATACTTATCTATTAGACCTTGGTTGTCATCTTGTCCATCTATGAAGCATAATAATATTATGGTTTATAACCACCATATAAATTAAAGTCGAAGAACTCAAGTTTCCTCCATGACATCCTTATATTGGGTTATCGAAAATTGGCCTCACTAGTTACACCACTATTACTACTATTATTGGTATTAATAATATTCTTCATTCTGTCAACTTCTCTTTCGATTCTTTATCTAAGAGATGACAAATAGTTTTTTGTCTTTAAGATAATTTAAGATATGTCCTCTTTTTTTAGTACACTCTATTAGAGGACCATCATTTTCAAATATGACAAACAAGTTGATTATCTCATCCTCTGATAATGTTCCCTTTTGTAAGTTTCTAACTCTTAAACATATTTTATAATGATAGAAAATAAATTTATCCAATTTCTCCATTTAAAGTCCGTCCCTTGTCTTTGTGTGAATCAATTTAAAAATTATTTAATTTCTCTTGTATTGTAAACTTGAAATAATTTGACTTAAAGGTCTAATTGTTATCTTTGTAAGACGAGATGTTACATATCGATCATAAATATTTCACCATCTAGTTATAATTTATCAAAAATATTTATAAAAAATTTTATATTATTTAAATTAATAAATATGTATTATTCTTAAATATTAAATATATTTGGAGTATCACCCCTAATAGCTACAATTACTTATTGTGTATTGAAGTCCTTGACTTTGCTTTTGAAGTCATCTACTTATTTAATGAACGTACTCAAGTTAAAAACTTTATAAATTATGTAAAAAATATAAATGAATGATTTAGAATATACATCGCGCAATGCCAATATTCTATTACCTATATCTAGCTCCATCCTCTATATTACTTTATGTAATATTTTGAGAATTGTATTTCTATTATTAACATCATCAACATATTGAAATATTGGATTTAGAAAATATCTTACAACATAATTAAATATTAGACAATTATATTATCATTATAACTTACTAAAGTACTATAGAATGACACTGTACTTAATTACTAGCAATATGAATATTCCTAGATAATATTTTATCCCAACAACGATTGATAATCTTCTCCCATTTGCTGAATTCAATTATTCTTGTATGTCGCCTTTTTTGCAATTTTTCTTGATCAATTGTTTCATATAAGAACTCCTTCTCGGAATGATTATTTGAGTCAATAATTCATAGTACTTTAACTAATGGACAAAAATTCTGATTATATTTTCAACTGATTTCAAAAATTACTCATTTAAGATTTGATTGTAGAATTTTTTAGAAAGAATGTTTTTTGATTGTTTCAACTTCAAATAATATTTCTTATATTATTTACTGGTAAATAATCTCTTCAATGCTTGTTAATGGGTATACAGAGAATCCAAAGAGATGAATTACATAGCAAACTGAGTAATGCTTGGTTTATTAATATCTAACTCCATGTTTTTTCTCATCAGTTCAAGACACCAAATATAGTTATAAATGAATCATGTCAACTTCTGACCTTTTTCAATAGCTTTCTAAATATCATGATCTTTACCTATATACTTCAATATTAAGTTAATAAAATGTGCTGCATAAGGTATCCATAAGAGATATTACCTTCTTTGCGTAAACTTCTTCCTAGTATATATAATCAAAAAGTTGCACTATCAGTTACAACTTGTACGACTCTTGATTCACTAATTTTCTTAACGATGTTGTTAATTAAATGATACAAAAAATTATTAGTTTTCGACTCTCCTAATGTGTCAATTGACTTTAAAAAAATTATCCTTTTAGGATAATATATTACAAAAGTTATCAAAATCTTTACTATTTTGTGTCTTCTATCCATCACATATCAAGATACAACCAAATTTATCTTAATATTTATGAAAGATCTGTATGAAAGCAGACATCTCTTTGACCTTAAGATTTAAATATTTTTCAAAAATCTTGTAGGCACATGGCGGAGGAACTCCTGCACCAACATCTTAAGTGACACATATCATCTCATGATAGTAATCATATTTGCTAAATAAAATGGAACATGATTGTAGAAAAAAATTTGGATATTGCCCTACCTAACCTTTTTTTACTTTTTGAAAACCACTTGATGTTATTCTCAAATTTAGTTGAGTATTATGTCTTAGCTTCAATAGAAATGGTCAATAGAAGAAATATTAATAGACCCGATGTCAGAAAAATAAAAATCCTCTCTAACTCTCAAAGGGATAGCTATGCATCGTTGTATACATTATTTTCTGAGACTTATAAATTGGTGATCATGAAAAGTAAATGAATTGTCAACAATTTGCTCATGAACTATCTCGGAAGGTCTTGTACTATCTTGAGTTTCCTCATATAATTTTTAACTTTCATGAATAACTTCTTGAATCTCATCATCCTCTTTTTCGTTATCAGATATTTCTTCGAGATTTGGATTACATCTCTCATAAGTGCCTGTTCGAATCGTAATTTTTTTGGCCTTATCTTTTTTTTTTTATTCTCTACCACTTTGTATTATTGCCTAAAATATTTTATCTCATTTCATTAGGAACATTTTTACAAATTTGAATTATGTCGGTTACTCTTCCCAAATGCTCTTTTAATCTTGTGATTTTATATGATCACGCTATTTACAATGAATGTTTCGAAAATCCGTATTTACTAATTCATAGTGTTGTTATACAATATTATCATCGTGAGTGAATTGTTACATATTTTGTTTGAGAGTGACTATTACACAACAACAACAACAACATAATAACAATAGGAATGACAAAAGAACAACATAAACAAATAAATAATAACAACAATAAGAACAAAAGACCAACAACAATAGCACAAATTGTGATGCAAAAAATTTACCTATAATTAAGCAAAATATTTCTGGTTTACTAACTAATTTTCACCTAACTTGAAAAATTTTCAATTTACTAGCTAATTTTCACATAAATTGAAAAATTTTTGGTTTACTACCTAATTTTCAAGAGTCCTAAATTTTTTAATAATTTAAAAAATACAATATTTGTACAAATTTATTAACAAATACTTGTTGTATTAAAATTTTATTATTTTATTAATAGTTTACATAGATGCCTATATTTTATGAAAGATGTATAGTAAAATAAGATTTAGCATGCATTAATACAAATCCAAAAAGTAAGTAGCTTAAGTAGATCCAAAATAGGTGGATTAGAGGAGTAAGAATAAAAAAATCATATTGAACAAGTAAAGTGAAAAGAGCATAATTTCTCAATAGTAAAAAATAAAAAAAAGAACTTATAGGGATTAGAGGAGTAAGAACAAAAAAATCATAACTTCAAGTTGGGCAACAAGTATGTTTTGAAATCCCTACATTCAAGAGGCTTCCAAATTAGATAAAATAGTATCTTCAAAATCTAGCAAAGCAACAAACCTACATAGTCATCCCTAATAGTTTTCTAAGCTTTAAAAAAGAAGTTGATGAGACAAAAAAGTTGATTCAGATGGACCTTCTTATTGATTAATCTAAACTTTAATTTATATGTATGTAACTAATACAACCTTAGAAAGTGGTCATGAAACTAATGTGTTGTTCCTGATTAAGAATAATTTTTATTTTCTACACAATAAGGATAATAATAAAGAGGGCAACAATCCTAAACCATTTTTCATTCAAGTTAGCTCATATACAAATCTTATCTAATTAGCAACTAAAATTCTATATATGGCACATATAATAATAGTTGAGAGTCTAGAAAAACTTTTTACTTTCTTTTTTAGTATAATTGTAACTTGCAGTAAAAATAAAAATAGTAACATCATAATATTTTGAAGACAAAACACTAGCACTAAAAAGCTCTAAGCATAATAATTTACATAATACTAGCTTCATATAATGAATGTTAATCATAATTTAACCTTTTTTCATTATGGACTTCAATCACCTCACCATCGAAAGTTTTTTTAAAAAAATACAACAAACACTCACATATTCATAGTATATTATCTTTTTTATCTTTCATTAAATAAAGCACGCAAACCCAAAGCTAAATGACCAACCCTTCAAATCTCAATGATGGAAAAAAAAAATACATAAATTCAAGTCATGATTGCACTAAAAATATTGGTCCTTATTAACACGAGACTTGTATGCTAAGTAGGTGACAGTAGGATCGAGGGGTTTCAACTTATATGCACACCAAGTGGCAGTAGAATCCAGACTGTTAGAGTGCGTTTGGTTCGATTCCGGATTTAGGAATCGTGGAATCGTGAGAATTGAGTGATTCCGGGGAATTGAAGGAATTGAAAGAATTAGATAATTACAGTATTTAGATGAGTATTTACTGTAAAGAATTAGAAATTGGCCAATTCCTAAATTCTATATTCCGTTGTTTAGTTGACAAATGGAATTGATCAATTTCATAAGTTGTTGAATTTTTGTATTTGGATGAGTTTTACTGTAGGAAATTGAGAATTAGCATATTACAAAAAATATTTAATTTACATATAAATAAATACAGAAATATAATAAACTTAATTTAAAATTTTAAAATTAGAGAAATATATGTTAACTAATTATTATTATTTAATATAATATTATTATTTTCATGTAAAAGAAATTTTTTTAAAAAATAGTTTCTTTTTTTTTATCATATTTTAGTTATAAATAATTATAAAAATATAATAATGTTATTATTAAATATATATAAATAATACGTTTCTTCAGCCCTTCTCTTCACCAGACGCTGCAAAATTTCAATATAAATACACTTATCAAAAAACCCTCATTGTTAATATATTTACAATGGGATAAATTAAACAAAATTTCTAAAAAATTCGGGGGTTTTTTTGCAAAAACCCATACCAATGCCTCCAACTGTAAAGAAACAAACAAAATGAATAGACAACCATGCAAAAACTGAATGGGGAAATCAGGGCAACAAACGCAATAATCAGAGATCTCGGTCATCTGCTTTCCATCAACCATGCATTCTCGCAAGAGAAAAGCAATTCAACTTGAGCAATTCGTATTCTTATTCCGGAAGCAGAAGTCAACACAACCATGCTATCACATCAAGCAATTCTTGTGAATAGCATAAACAAGTCCTACTGCCAAGCTAATGGGATCTCTCTCTTCTACTATTACTATTTATTGATAACCTTACCCCGGAACAATGCCATTAGCTTCCCTGATCCCAGATCAGAAATTGACATTGAGCGCTCACCTGCAGATCGGCGCTCTGGGGCAGCGGTCGAGGCGCAATCGGGGCAGCGGTCGGGGCGCAATCGGGGCAGCGGCAGGCTAGAATTCACGAGCTCTGGAATCACGAACTCTGAACTTAGGAGCTCTGAAATCATCGGCTCACTTGCAGATCGGCCGTCCGACACTCCGGCGTAGCGATTCGGGGCGATGGAGAAGCTTAGTACTCGGTCGGCTGGAAATCACGAGCTTTGAAATCACGAGCTCACTTGCAGATCGGCGCTCTAGCACTCCGGCGCAGTGATTCGGGGCAGCGGTTGGGGCGATGGAGCTCTGAACTAGGCCGGCTGGACGAAATCATGAGCTTTGATGAAGATGAGCTCTGGAATCGTGGGAGGTGGGTGTTGCGGAAAATATCGATGTCCACCTCAATTCACGATATAGAGGAAGAATAGAAAAGAGGAAAAGATAGCACACAAGAGATATATGTGGGGAAGACGACTCAGAGAATATTGTATTGATGAGAAGAGGAAGAGAAGATTACAACGATGGAGACGAAACTCCAATATCACCAACTCTCACAAAAGGACTAAGTAGTCTAACCATCATAAGACGTATTGAGAGTATTAATCTATATATCTCTCTCTCACTCTATATTGAAACCCTTACATCAATTGTGTATTTATAGATGTGGCCTAATGATGTTTGAGTCAAAGTAGAAGACTGACTCAAATAAGACTTCTACTAATTTAAGACTTCTAGTAGAAGATAAATCTAGATAAGGATTAGGCTCATTAAATAATTTCCTAATATAATTAAGACTATCCGGAAAATCCGGATTCGAGATATCATAAAGCCAACAATCTCCACCTTGGCTCGAATCATCTTATTCTCTGAATTTGAATCTTCAATAGATGTCTTTGCCATTACCTCCTGGAATAGGATCAACAATCTTGAATATTGATCAAGTTCAAGCTGAGCTTGAACTTGTCAATCGGAATCACCTTGGTCAACATATTTGCAGGATTTCTTGAAGTATGAATCTTTTGTAGAGAAATCTCGCCGTCTTCAATAATGTCCCGAATAAAATGAAATCGGACATCTATATGCTTTGATCTGGTGTGGTACATTTGGTTCTTCGCAAGGTGTATGGCGCTCTGACTATCACAAAAAATAGGAAGAACATGTTGAGAAAAACCAATTTCACTTGCCAAACCTTTTAGCCATAGAGCTTCTTTGACGGCTTCTGTAGCTGTCATATACTCAGACTCTGTTGTAGATAATGCTACAGTTGACTGTAAGGTACACCTCCAACTAATAGGTCCTCCACAAAGAGTGAAAAGATAATCAGTGAGGGATCAGCGTCGATCAAGGTCTCCAGCATAGTCTGAATCGACGTAGCCAATAATTTTGACCTCTTGCACAGTATTCCTGTCGAAACATAAACCAATATTAAGAGTACCTTTGATATATCTTAATAGCCATTTCACGGCCAGCCAATGCTCTTTTCCTAGATTTGTCATGCAATGACTAACAACGCTGACTGCTTGTGCAATATCAGGTTTTGTGCATACCATAGCATACATTAGACTTCCAACAGCACTTGAAAATGGGATATTCTCCATGTATGCATGCTCTTCATCTGTAGAAGGACATTGTTGAGCTGAAAGCTTGAAGTGAGATGCCAAAGGAGTACTGACGGGTTTTGAATTCTGCATGTGAAAACGAGAAATAATCTTCTCGAGATACTTGCTCTGTTTGAGCCATAATTTTCTATGCTTTCGATCTCGATCAATCTCCATATCGAGAATCTTCCTTGCAGCACCTAAATCTTTCATCTCAAATTCCTTTTTCATTTTAAACTTTAAATCATTCAGTAGAGATATGTCTTGAGTAACGATAAGCATATCATCAACATAAAGAAGTAATATAATAAACGAGTTATTGGCATGCATCTTAAAATAAACACAATAATCATGTTTGCAGTGAATAAAATCTTGTCCCAACATAAAACTATCAAACGTTTTATACGATTGCCTTGGAGACTGTTTCAAACCATAAAGTGATTTATTCAACTTGCAGACAAAATTTTCCTTGCCTTCTTGGATGAACCCTTCAGACTGTTGCATAAAAATTTATTCTTCTAATTCTCCATGCAGAAAGGCAGTTTTGATATCAAGATGTTCTAACTCAAGATTATGAAAAACAACTAAAGCAAGTAGAAAACGAATAGATGCGTGTTTAACCACAGGAGAGAAAATTTCATTAAAGTTAACACCCTCCTTTTGTGAATACCCTTTTGTAACTAAACGAGCCTTGAATTTAACACCGTCTATTTCAGAGAAATCCTCTTTCTTTCCAAATACCCACTTGCAACCAATTGCTCTTTTACCTTCTGGTAATTTTACCAGATCCCAAGTATGGTTCTTTTGAAGAGAATCCATCTCTTCATTCATAGCAGCTTGCCACTGAGAAGAATTCTTATTCTGCACTGCTTCTTTATAGGAAGAAGGATCACCATTGTCAGTAACTAAAGCAAAAGCTACCATATCTTCAAAATCATACCTCTCAGGTGGCTTTATTTTTCTTTGAGATCTTCGAAGTGGAGACTTTTCAGAAACTTGATTTTTAGAATTTTCTTGAGAGTTGGGCATATCCTGAATATCTTCTTCTGAAGGAACTACATGCTCCACCTCCACTTGCATTATATCATTGGGATCTTTCTTGAGAGATTTTAGCATAACACTTTCATCAAATACTATGTCTCTCTCAATAATTACATTTGAAATAGTAGGATCTCACAAACGATAGCCTTTGACGCCTTTGGCATAACCCAGGAAAATACACTTTTTGGAATGTGCATCTAACTTATCCTTGACAACATGCACATAAGCAGGGCAACCAAAAATCTTTAAAGAAGAATAATTTGCAGGATGACCAGTCCATACCTCTTCTGGAGTCTTGCAATTAATGACTGTTTGAAGAGAGCGATTCACAATGAAGCATGCTGTATTGATTGCTTCTGTCCAAAAATCTTTATCAAGATTTGCTGTACTGAGCATACTACGTGCTTTCTCCAACAAGGTTCTGTTCATCCTTTCAGCCACACCATTTTGTTGAGATTTTCTTGGGATGGTGAAGTGGCGTTTGATGCCTTCATCTTCACAGAATTTGAGAAATTCTATTGATTTGTACTCTCCGCCATTATCACTTCTGAGGTATTTGATTTTTCTACCAATCCTTTTTTCAACTGAAGTTTTCCACCGTTTGAAAACAGAAAACACTTTGGCTTTGTGATGCAAAAAATAAATCCACACTTTTCTGAAAAAGTCATCAATAAAACTGACAAAATAACGAGCACCAGATTTTGATGGAATAGGAGAGCACCACACATCAGAATGAATATAATCAATTAAGCCTTTAGTGCAATGAATACCGGTGTTAAACTTTACCTTGGACTGTTTACCATAGAGACAATGCTCGCAGAAATCCAATTTGTATGAGTTGAGACCTTTCAGTAATTTTCTTTTGTTGAGCTCACTTAAACTTTGCTCACTCATATGACCGAGACGCATATGCCATAAGTGGGTCATATTAGAAGAAGAGGCCTGAGAAATTGCTGCTCCACCTGCAACGATTTTTCCTACTAACTCATATAAATTTCCATGCTTTAGGCCCTTCATCACTATCAATGAGCCTTTAGCAACCTTAAGAACTCCACCTTCAGCAGAATACTTATAACCAGTAGAATCCAAAGCACCCAAAGAGATCAAATTCTTTTTCAAATCAGGAACATGTCTAACATCAGTAAAAGTTCTAATAATATTATCAAACATCTTAATTTTGATTGTTCCAATTCCAACAGTTTTGCATGGATTGTTATTACCTATCAAAACCAAACCACCATCATAGGACTTGTAGTCTTCAAACCAATCCTTATTAGGACACATGTGGTAAGAACAACCAGAATCAAGAATTCAAATATCATGGTAACGATCAAAATTAGAACTAATAGAGAGAACGTTACCCAAATTATCATCAGAACTTCCTTCAACAACTGACACTTGTTCTTTGGCTTGCTCTTTAAATTGAGATTCTCTTTCTTTCTTTGCTTTGAGCTTCCAACAATCTTTAATTGTATGTCCCATCTTCTTACAATACCTGTAATTTATTTCTTTGGATTTGGATCTAGAACGACCTGTCCTTGATCTTTCTTTGGTACAACCTCTGACAATTAATACTTCTGAGTGTGACACACCCCCTCCAATCTTTTTCAAATATTCATTAGATAGAAGGGCAGCAGAAATATCGTCAAATTTTAAATCCTTCGCATACATGAAAGTAGTTTTAAGATTCTCAAGAGAAGGAGATAAGGACGATAATAAAATAATTGCCTTGTCTTCATCTTCAATTTTAACATCAATGCTTAACAATTGAGAGACAAGTTTATTGAAAGCATTAAGATGATCAACTATATTCGTACCTTCTATCATTCAAAAATTGAAGAGCTTTTGCTTTAAATAAACTCGATTTGAGATAGACTTACTAATATACTGTTTCTCCAGCTTTTTCCATAACTCTGAAGGTGATGTTTCATCAAGAAACGGATAGAGTACCTCATCGGTAAGACTGAGGATGATTGTGCTATGTGCGCTAGCCTTCTGGTTTTCCCAGACACTTTCGATGACATCTTCAGGCTTGACGTCCTCCAATGTGTGTCTCAACCCTTGTTGAGTAAAAATTGCACGAACTCTTGCTTGCCAAATAGGAAATCCTTGCTTTCCATTGAATTTCTCTATATCGAACTTCGTAGTAGACATATTGAACCAAGCTCTGATGCCACTTGTTGCGGAAAATATCGATGTCCACCACAATTCACGATATAGAGGAAGAATAGAAAAGAGGAAAAGATAGCACACAAGAGATATATGTGGGGAAGACGACTCAGAGAATATTGTATTGATGAGAAGAGGAAGAGAAGATTACAATGATGGAGACGAAACTCCAATATCACCAACTCTCACAAAAGGACTAAGTAGTCTAACCGTCATAAGACGTATTGAGAGTATTAATCTATATATCTCTCTCTCACTCTATATTGAAACCCTTACATCAATTGTGTATTTATAGATGTGGCCTAATGATGTTTGAGTCAAAGTAGAAGACTGACTCAAATAAGACTTCTACTAATTTAAGACTTCTAGTAAAAGATAAATCTAGATAAGGATTAGGCTCATTAAATAATTTCCTAATATAATTAGAAGTAGGCGCTCCGGCACTTCGGCCTAGTGATTCGGGGTAGCGGTCAGGGTGATGGAGCTCTTCTTCGATCAGTTGGACGAAATCACGAGCGACGAGCTCTGGAATCGTGGGAGGCAGGGGAAGAAGACGAGCTGGAATCGTGGGAAAAGGCAGAAAAATCACGGGAAAAATAGTAAAAACTACCGCGAATTTATTCGGAATTGGTGTTTTCCTTGTATTTTGGCTGAGAAAAAAAAACCGAAATCGGAGGCAACTGGAATCGGGTGATTCCCTCTATTTCAATTTCTGAAAATCGAAACAAATACGCTCCATTTCACCGATTTCCGGTTCCTGGAATCGAAACAAAGACGCCCTTACGTTCCACTCGTGGCTTCCTTCTGATGAAGGAGAGAAGGGACTCTAGTGTCGGACCGGGCGAGGTCGAGGAGGTGAGAGGAGTGAGAGAGGGAGGAGAGATGGCGATCGAGTTCCGAGCGAAGGAGAGAAGGGTCTCGAGGCGGAGGTCCAGGGAGCTCTGGAAGGCGATGCACTCGTGAAGGAGCAGAGTCATGGTGCCGATATCGATCAGAGTGCCAATCTCGGAGACGCAGTTGGGGTTGCCGACGGAGGGACAAGAATCGCGGCTGCTAGTGGGGCTGGAGTCCAGAACCGGCTCGGAGGAAGGGAGGGAGAGAGGAGTGACGGTCGGGAAGACTACTACCATCTCGGATTCGTCATCATTGTCTTTTTCCTCTTCTTTTTCTTCTTCTCTTCTTCCCGCACCGAATTCCACGATTCCTCTCCTTCCACCTTCTTCTTCTTCTTCCGTCATGATCTCACAGCTCCCACTTCTTCTTCTCAGGTCGCCTTCTTCTCCTTTGGTTTAGTAAAAGCAGAAAAAGAACCAAAGGATCATGAAAATGAGCAGTTAGCTTCTCTCCATCGTCCCGAACCTTATGCACATCACCATCGCCGTCGTGCTCATGCTCCTCTTCGTCGTTCTCGGCGTCCTTGTCCTCGCCCACGTATCCATTGTCGGGAGAGTATTTCGGCAGGGCTTCCGCATCATGAATAGAGCCATTGACAGCTTTGATGTTGCCGGTGACGGCCTGTCTCCTGATGAGCTTTGGTTGATGGGTCCTTCAAATGGCCTATCCCCAGTTTTTGCACTTTCGTTAGCGGAACCCCAAAACCGAAATGAGAAACGGCTTTCGGCCGTGATTTCAAACCATGCTTCAATCCTTGATTGTTTCATTAGATTTACACCGCACTGAAATTCCAGCATTCATTTACATTCGTTCATTGAACATCACAGTTGCCCTCTGGGCACCAGAAAAGAAACAACATGTAAGGTTCAATTTATTCTTTATAGCCAAAATAAAAGTACAACAACACAACTTTAAATATCAACCGACAAACTTCCCTCAATTTCACCTTAGCACTGCTAGTAGACAGACTTATTGTCATCTTAATTAGTAAATTTATATAGCAAGCCCTATTCTTACTGAGAACTACTCTTCACTCACAGTACCCCCAATACATTTATTCAACCAATAACATTCTTCAAACCTAAACCTCCCTCCTCAGCAGAGCCTAAACCCTTACCGGCGGCAAACCACTCCATAGTTGCTCAGCTTGCTGGTGCAGTCCAGGGTGGCGAGCGCCGGCGGTCCAGTCTCCACATTATCCTCTGCCTTCATCTCCAGTGCGAATAGGCACTGCCTGCATCTCGGAGACAGGAGGGAGTCAGTGCCGAACCGGTCCTCGCCGCCCATGATGGGCATTGACACGCCGCGCTTCACCGGGCTCTCGAACCCGGGCCTGTAGGTCTGCCCCAGCACTCCTTCCACCTTCTCCGACAACCTGAAGAACTTGAACTGCACCTCCAGGTGGGCAAAGCAGTCGCCCTCCGGAATGCCGTACTTGTGGACTCTGTTATCTTCTTCAGTGACGGGCACGACGGTGGCCTTGATCTCGAAGACACGGGGGATTGTGACGGTGACGCTGTTGACTCTGGCGGTGCGCTCAAGGGTGAGCCCGGCTGGGGACGTCCAGGAGGAGAGGTGGCCCTCCTCAAGGTGGAGCGGGATGCCGTCGTAGGAGAAGGCGAGATGGTCGGCGGTGGAGTCCCAGGAGGCGGTGGGGCTGGCGGCGAGGGTGAAGGAGTGGGGACCGAAGAGGACTCCAAGGGACTGGATCCAGGTGAAGTCCCGAGGACGGCCGGCGGGGCGGATGCCGATGAACCGGGCGTTGATTTGGAAGTCGGTGTCGGAGACCAACGCGAAGTGGCGGCCAGCCTTCCCGTGGAAGTAGAACATTATCCCATCGCCGCCGACAAACCGCGGGTCGTAGCACGCCGCGCCGTTGCCGTCGCAGTTGGGCTTCCTGTCTGCACCGTCATACATGCATACGTTTATTTATCCAATATTAAATCTTTCCAGCGGTGTACATACAAAAAATATCAAATTTCAAAAAAATACTCACTCAGGCAGGTTCCCGACTCGCAGCTGGGCCTGTTGCAGTCAAGGAAGCAGCCCTTAGCCTTGGGGTCGGCCGGCTTGAACTGCGGGCACTGCTGCGGACACGACAGCAACTTCCCGAAGCAGCGGCTGGTCGGGTCGTTGCAGAAGGTGGTCTCCGGCGGGAATTCCTTCCCGGCGACCTTGAACGGCGGCGGTGGGGCCGGGGCATTGGCGTAGAGATCGGCATTGCCCAGAGCCAGCGAAACCAGCAGCAGAGCCGCAACCAAGAGACTGCTTTGGGTGCTCATTGTTGTGCACTGGCACGTATCACAACACTGAACACTCGGCTGCTGAGTTGAGCGCTTGTGTTTGAGAGAAGGCTGTATATTTATAGCTGTGGCGAGTGATTAGCAAGTCAATGGAGATTAATTAGAGTCGGTGGAGGGTAATTAGTGATCTGATTTGTTAAATCATCGTGGAATGGGAGGAGTTAATGGAAGCATGTGAGTCTGGTGATTCTTCGGCATCTCAAAGCTCCCAAGTCTTTCTTTCTTGAATTCTTCGATCACAGAAGTGTGATTCTTTAGAGAGAATTGATTCTTTTACTGATCCGAATTATGTTTTCATGATTCCATCTATTTTTCGATGGATGTATACACATTAATGGACGTACAAATCAAAACTTTATAAAAAAAATCATAAATGTTCCTTTCATTAGTTAAAAAAGAGTTAATTATAAAAAAATTTTAAAATTTAAAATTAATAAATTTCATTAATTTTGCCGAATTAACGGTTTTTGTTATATGATGTATTTTTGAATGGAATTGAATAATTTCATATCCTTCAATTGAGTTGTTTGATTTGCAAAAGTAATTGATTAAAAAAATAAAAATTATTGGATTCCGAAAATTTCAATAATTTTTTATTTTCAGATATTAGAATGAAAGAATTGAGAAACTCAACTCTTTTCATTTCTCTTAATTTTGCAATTTTAAAGTATATCCAGACTCCACGTTATTAGAAAATACTATTTAGAATTTATTTGGTTGTTTAAAAATTTAAAATATTAAAAAATATTTCTTTTACTGTTTTTAGAAGTGTGCAAAATTTTACATTTCCTACATTTAATTAGATAAAAGTATATTTTTAAAATTAAATAAATTATACTAATCATTAAAGCCACTTTTAGAAATTATTTTATAAAAATATAATTTATTTTTTATTTTTGTATTTTCAAAAAATTTTCATTCAATTAAATAAGAAAAATAAATATAAGTAATTTCACTTTAGAATAACTAAATATTAATTTTAGAATAACTAAATAAAACGTAAATCGATATAATTTTTTAGAGGAGCCTAAGTTTGAAGATGTTACGAGAAAAAATCTTTTGAGATTTTATATGACGGTTTTTGTTGTGTTGAAATCCGTAAATATTTTAATTTTTTTTTTTTCACATTTATATAAGTGAATGGAATTATTCATATTAATTAACGGAATAATCAAGACCTTATAATAATTTATCATCAAATAACGGGTGGAAGATGCGAATAACAATAAAATGATGAATGAAGGGACCGATTTTATATGTGAGCTATAAATATGAGTTTATTACTTGACTGGACTTCAAGTTGATTAATCCAAAAATTAGGGGAGATTTTCGCGTGATTTTCTCTAAACATCATCCGTTGATTTGCCATTATCACTGTAATCGCTACATGCAACTACAAATTAGCAATCCGTGTGGTCATATGTTACTCGAAATCTAGATGTATTTATCTCAGCAAATTTGGATTAAGAAAGAAATGGAGCAATTAACATTGAATTCTCCGGTGGAGAAGAACTCTGTTTTTATTTTTCGAAAATAAAAAATATTATTCGACTTGTCATAAAAAATGTACGCTCTTGATTGCCGGGATAAAAAAATAAATAAATAAATAAAAAGGAAAAAAAGTAGTTCGTTTAGATTGACTTGACGAAGACGGCGGTTACGAGGAAATCTAGCTGGTGACATCAAGTTGCACGACAATTGATGCAAAAAAGAACGAGAGCGGCACACCCATCCAGAACCTTCCACGCCATTCGGGACTCCCAAGTTCCCACGATTCCACGCCGGCTCCCGTTTTCCCACGCTGGATCTACTGCTTTTGACTCCGTAAACACGATTAGTTAAACTTGACCTAACGTAAATCAAAATAAATTCTACATCTGAAATTACAGCTGGACATGTCATTTTCGTCCGGATTTCAAGAGGTCAAAAAATCGCGAAAAAAAAAATTTTTTTACAGCCCATTAGGCCACTTCTATGGGCTCACTGGGCCGCGCCGTCGAGCGGCTGATTTGGGTTTTCTCTCTGTGATTGTCAATCATCGTCATGCATTGTTTTGCTGCAGGTCGCATTCATATTCGATTATGAACTCCAACACGCAACCGAAGATGGATCAAATTCAACTCGAAAAAAAAAGAGAGAAAAATCTCGAAAATCAAATTAAACTCCTTCAATCCCTTTCAGTTTTTTTTTTTTTTTTTTTTTTAACTTTATTATTATTTTTTTTAAGAAAAAACATTGCTTGCCCGCTCCGCTGACACATCCTCAACCGTCACCAGCAGCATCTCCGGCGCCTTGCCTTGCACTCTCGGCCAATCCCTTCTTCGAATCTAAACAAGACAACCATGCCCATCACCGAAGCGTTCCTATCCTTCCTCCTCCCTCGTCCACATCTCACCAACTCTTATCCTTTCTCCCCGACATTTCCTCCGACACCATGCCGGCATGACTCCCACCACCTCCACCGCTCTCCTCTCTCTCCTCTCCCTCGCCACACTCTTCTCCACGGCCGCAGCCGCCGACGATGAGCGGAACGCGCTAATTCTCCTCCGCGACTCGCTGGCCTCGCCGGCGAACCTCCATTCCAACTGGACCGGCCCGCCATGCTACAACGGCCGCAGCCGCTGGTTCGGCATCTCCTGCTCCGCCTCCTCCCGCGTCGTCGCCCTGGTACTCGATAACATCCAGCTCACCGGCGAACTCCCCGCTGCGGCTTTCCAGAATGTTTCTTTACTCGTGAACCTTAGCCTCGCGGACAATGCGCTTCGCGGCGAGCTTCCCGGTTTGAATGGGCTTGTGAACCTCCGAGCTGTGTCGTTCGCGAAGAACCGGTTCGCGGGGCCGATTCCGGCGAGCTTCGTGGAGTTGCTGGAGCTGGAAAAGCTGGAGCTTGAAGATAACCTGCTCAATGGCAGCATTCCGGCTTTCCAGCAGCCGACATTGTCGGTGTTCGACGTTTCCTACAACTCCCTCCAAGGCCCGATCCCGGAGACGTCGGTGTTGCAGAGGTTTCCGGGGAGTTCTTATGATCACAACTCAGGGCTGTGTGGGACACCGTTGCACACACCGTGCCCTGCGGCTGCTCCACCACCGGCAACTCCAAGTGGAGCTCCGCCGAGCCCTCCAGGAGCTTCCGGCGTGAGGTCCCCGGAGCTGTGGATTCTTGTTTCAGTTGCGGTTGGTGCAGTGATGGTTCCCTTCGTCGTTGTGTTGTGCTTCTTGTGCTACCATAAGAGGCGTCGCCAGGAGAACCCTGCAGCCAAAGCAAAGGATTCAGGTGCACAAATTTGAGTTCTTGAATTGTTAAAAGACTGGCAATATTTGATTGATAGCTATTTTGTTGTAGGAGAAATAGAGGAGAAAAACTTGGCCGCCGGAGGATCTGTGAGAATTGCAGAGCTAGAGTTCATTGACAAGGAAAAACCGGCTTTCGACCTTGATGATTTGCTTCGGGCTTCGGCGGAGGTGATGGGAAAGGGGAAGCTAGGGACTACCTATCAAACAACACTAGAATCCGGAGATATCGTTGCGGTGAAGAGATTAAGAGAAGTGAGTGGGCTGAGCAGGAAGGAGTTTGTACGGCAAATGCAGGTTCTTGGAAGGCTGAAGCACGAGAACATTGTACAAATACTGGCTTTCTACTCCTCCAAGGATGAGAAGCTTGTCATCTTTGAGCATGTCCCCAATGGCAGCTTGTTTCAGCTCTTACATGGTGTGCTTTCTTTTCGAAAATTTTTTAAAATCTGGGAAATCAACAGATAATTTTGTCTGAAAGCTTCCATTTCAAAATTCATACATGCTGAAGGAAATATTTTTCTGCTAGATAACAGAGGAGAGGGAAGGGTGCCATTGAGTTGGGGAGCAAGACTCAGCATTGTGAAAGGAATTACAAGAGGGATGGCCCATCTCCACCAAGCTCTCCCTTCCCATAAGGTGCCCCATGCCAACCTCAAGTCTCCCAATGTGCTTATCCTCAAGGACACCCACAACAGAAGCTTCTGCCCCAAGCTCACAGACTATGGCTTCTTGCCTTTCCTCCAGTCCCAAAACATCTCTCGCAAGCTAGCCATTTCCAAGTCCCCGGAATTCTCTCACGGAAGAAGAGTGACCTACAAGACTGATGTGTTCTGCTTTGGGTTGATACTAATCGAAATCATTACTGGGATGATCCCGGCCGAATATGAAGAAGACCTATCTGAGTGGGTCAGAACTGTAGTTACTAGTGACTGGTCTACTGATATACTTGATTTGGAGATTGTGGCGGAGAAAGAAGGCCATGGAGAGATGCTGAAGCTTGCGGAAATTGCTCTGGAATGTACAGCTTTTGATCCCGAGCGGCGGCCGAAGATAAGTGAACTTGTACAGAGGATTGAGGAAATCAAAGAACATGGTGAAAGGTGAGAATTAAACTTGTTGATAAAAACATCAGACTTATCTTGTTGGCTCTAGTTTTGGTTGTCTTAGGATCACAAATCCTTTTGTAATGATTTTGTTATGTTTGTTTGATTTTTTTTTTCTTGAAAGAACATTCAAATTTGTTCCTGTTTGTAACATGTCTTGTTTTTTGTATTTGTTATGCTGTTTGTGATTCAATTGATTACTGTGACTCGGTAAGAATGTGAGTTCAGCTGTCATTTTGCAGTAGGATGAAGTCCCATATGTTCGGTTGCTATTGCATCGCTTCCTCTTTTTGGTTATCTTGATATTGCATTGTTTCTTTTTTTTTGGGTGATTTGCATCTAACACTATGTAAATTCTTGGGTTTCTTTAATTAGATGTTTTGGTTAAAAAAGAGAATATTATGTGAATTTTTTCTTTAACGATATTAGAAATCACACGAAAATTAAATTCGAATTTCTGATACAATTTAAAAAATTATAATTCCATTGCCGGGATTTGAACCCGGGTCGCCTGGGTGAAAGCCAGGTATCCTAACCGGACTAGACGACAATGGATTCTGATATAGAGCAAATATGTATTTATCTAAACAAATGTGTCAACAAACCGGCTTTAAAAGATATCCGTTAATTATGCCGAAGCCCAATGGGAAATTCAAAGACACGTTTGGGCTCTCCAAAAGCATTTGGGTTGGGTCACCCACCTCCCGCTCGGGCTCCACGAGTCGATCTCATTCTCCAAAATATTTTTCATTATAGAATATGGACAGGAAAATAGGTTGGCTTTTGAGACTTGGGATTGGTATTTAAAAATTTATCGAAATCAAAATCAAAACCATCGAATTATTTTTATAAAATAATAATTTTTTTATTAAAATTAATTTCATAATAATTTAAAAATTAAAAAATATTTAATTTTTATAATAATTTAATTTAATAAATAATATAAAATAAGAAATATTAATTTTATGAAATTTTTTTATTTAAAATGAACTGATTTTAAAATCAAACAGTGACTAAGTTCACGAGGTCGTCGGCAAGGCGCCCGAGCCCCACCGCTGCATGCTCTGGCAGAATATCACGTGGTAGTTGGCAAATCGTCTTTACACGTGGCGATACAAGGAGCCCTCATCCAGAATCCAAGCGCTCATTTACTGCCGTCGGATCCGGTCTCCTCGAAGAAGAAAATTCATTTCTCGTCATTTCAGCCTTTCGTGTCCCGTTCTTTTGGTGAGCGGTCACCACGTGTCTGTAGTTTACGCCACAGATTCGAGTAGTTCATTGATCGAACGGTTGTGAAGCCGGGACCGGAGCTCAAAACGCTTCTGATTGTAATTTCAATTTATTTTTACCTTATCCACAAAAATATAGCCCTTGAAAAAAAATGATGGATTTACCAAAAAAATAATGGGGATGATCGTGTTCATTGAACTAACCATAATTGTTTTAATTTATGTGTAAAAAGAAATGCTGATATGGAAAAACAAAAGTCCGGAATATGTTAAGAATTTGGAGAAAGTATATGATGAGTAGTAGTGTTGAGGAAGAAGGCAAACAGAGGAGGCAGAAGAAAATGCGGAGAGAGAGTGTCTTTGTGGTGTTCTTTTGCACTTTGGTTTGGAGCTGCAATGGCGCTAGAATGCTGTTGGAGGAGACAAGGAGAAGCCTTCTTGCCAATGGGCTTGGCAGGACTCCTCCCATGGGGTAATCTTCACTCTTCTTTGCCTTTTTCGCCTTTTTTTTGTTCGTTTTTAGTGGTTTTTAGTGTTGTGTTTGATCTCGTGTATTTTCTTGATGCATATAGTGACTATGGGTCTTCCCCTTGGGTATCCGGGTAGATCAAGATAATGCTGTTTTCTCCTATCGGATGTAGCTATTGTTTCTAGTGTTGAATTCTTGGTATTTGGGTAGATAAAGATTTGATCTTTGGTTTGGGTGAAGAAATGTTGTTGTTTGGGTAGATTTGTTTGGGGTGTTTTGGTAAAGATCTGTTTCTCTTGATCATTTTGATTTTGATCATTTTTAGCATAAAAAGTTGAAAATATATCATGTGAATGTGATAATCAGATGTCATTACATTTGTTTAATCACGGACATCTTTGTTGTTTGATTTGCAAGTGATGGTGGTGGAACACTATGCCCTGAATTCTCTTGTTAAAATTGTGTTCTTTCAGTATTCAAGGCAAGATGTTGTGAAACAGCTGGCATATGCTATATTATTATATGTTTTGTATTATGATATTCTGAGATGGAATAGAATATCATTAGAAAAGTGGTTGAGATGATATTAGGATAATTGCAGTTGGTGTATGGTATTAGGTGCTTTTTATTGTATGACTTCAGGTGGAACAGTTGGAATCACTTCGGTTGCAATATTAACGAGACTGTCATCAGAGAAACAGGCAAGGCTTTAGTTTCTTTTAACATTCATCTGTGCTTTTGGGATTTTTCCGCCAGCTTTCTTCTTCTTTTCCGTTAATTTTTTTGTTTGCTGTGACAGCTGATGCACTGGTATCGACGGGGCTTGCAAATCTTGGATATCGTTATGTCAACATAGGTATAAGCTTGTTTTTATTGTCTTTTAAGGCTGTTTTGTCCATTCATCAACAATGTTCTGGGGAAGGATCATCTATCCAAATTTTCATTTTTTTCCATCTCAGATGACTGCTGGGCGGAACAAAATAGAGACTCAGAGGTTACTAATTTTCTTTTTATGTGATTAGTCACAGGATAAACATTGTTTGGAATAAAAAGCTATCCTACTTTAAAATGTAAAGTTATTCAATTTTCAGTATGAAATAGATCTATAATAAACACAAAATAAGTTACTACTGTTTTAAATTGGAAGCAATGCGTACGGGCGTTTGAATTTTTCTTGAGTAGTATTTAATATCAGTATTGATAAAGGTTTTCTCTATAGTTTTGATGTTTTTCTTTAAAAGCCAATCCTTTTGCTTTTCCTAGTGGTGCTAATCATGTGGAAGTCATTAGAATTGGCAAGCACTGACAAAAGAGACTTAACAAGCATCAGTCTATTATGTAAAATTCAGGGTTATTTGGTCCCAAAAAAGTATACTTTTCCATCGGGAATTAAAGCTCTTGCTGATTATGTCCACAGCAAAGGACTTAAGCTTGGAATCTACTCTGATGCAGGGTAAGCATTTTAGAAAATTGTGCTTGATATTTATTAATTATTATCTAGTATTCCAGTTTATAGGCCTAAAAGTATTTTTGCTATCCTGATAGGTATCTTACATGTAGCAAAAAGATGCCAGGGTCTCTTGGTCATGAGGAACAAGATGCTGATACCTTTGCAGCATGGGTATGAGCTTGATATTAACTCAACTTATCGCAAACTGAAAATCTTTTAATCGACAACCCGACATAATTATATGCTAAGTTTATGCTTATTACTTCACTGAATCTGCTAATGTGAGAAATTTGTTTAAGTAGCGAAATTTTTGTCTTTGCAGGGCATTGATTACTTGAAATATGATAACTGTAATAATGATGACACTAGGCCAACAGTCCGGTAATTATGCTTGTCTTGGCCTTTGTTAATCAATTTATTGGCTCACTACTGCCAATTTTGGGTCAATACTGGAGTGGCTTTTAGGTATCCGGTTATGACACGAGCGTTAATGAATACGGGTCGTCCCATCTTCTTTTCCCTCTGTGAATGGTAAAGACTTCAGCAATGTGAATGAGAGTTTCTTGTAAGTTATATTTCTCTAAATAAATTTGTTTTTTCTTAGGGGTGACCTTCACCCAGCACTCTGGGGTGCAAGGTTGGGAAATAGCTGGAGGACAACTAATGACATAAGTGATACATGGGACAGGTGTCGTTCCCCAAAATATTTAGTAGTTTAAACAAAAGATTTATGAATGTCATTGCACTTTTATATATGACCTGTGGATAGGAACCCTCATTCTTTTTTGCTGTTTCAGCATGATCTCAAGAGCTGATGAGAATGAAGTGTATGCTGAGTATGCGAGGCCTGGTGGTTGGAATGGTTAGTGCATTTCAAGTCGAGCTGCATGAGATTGCTAAATACAGATTGTGCCATTGTAGTGTTTGGCATTAAAATCATTTTTCATTGAGAAGGATTAGTAGGGAACTAATGTCTATCATGACAATAATCTTATATTGCACATTTCCTTCTTTTTGTTCTATCAGACCCTGACATGCTAGAGGTAGGAAATGGAGGAATGATGAAAGATGAGTACATAGTGCACTTTAGCCTATGGGCCATGTCCAAGGTATTATTGCAGATTGATGTTAGTTCTCGAGCTTGCTTTCAATTGATTTCAACATCATTAATCTATGTGTTTTCAATCTAGGCTCCTCTTCTTATTGGATGTGATGTAAGGAACATGACGAAAGACACAAAGGAAATCCTAATCAACACAGAAGTCATTGCTGTCAATCAAGGTAGCTTGCTCCATGTGATTTCTCCCCAAGTATCCCTTGCTTGAATTATTTCTGCTTCAACCAAACTCAACCCAACTCTTTCTAAGCAGATCCACTTGGTGTTCAAGCAAAGAAAGTTAGAATGATGGGTAATCAAGAGGTAATATAGCCTATTCTGCCATACTTTACTAACACTACTATCTCATTACTCTTCTCTAATTTGAAGCCCTACTATTCCATGCTCTTGTCTTGTAGGTTTGGGCTGCGCCACTTTCAGGATACAGAACAGTCGTTATGCTTTTAAACCGTGGTTCCTTGGATACAGAAACAATCACTGCACATTGGGATGACATCAACATTCCTCCCAAGACTGTTGTTGAAGCAAGAGATCTCTGGAAGGTATAAATTGTTTTCCACCCTAGTGCATAACGACTCGAGAACAAGAAAATGCTGAAGAAACCTCCTTTTTTTTTTTTTTGTTTTGTTGCAGCACGAGACACTGAAGATGCACTATAAGGAGAAGATGACATCTGACGTGAAGCCCCATTCCTGCAAGCTGTTCATTTTGACGCCAATCAAGTGTTAATGTATGAAATTTATGTGTAAGCATCTCTGCTATCCAATGTGACTTTGATTGGATGGTGGATTGGAACATTGTGAATAAATTTTTGATGGTCACAAAAAATGAAGTGAAAAGATAATTTTAAAATTTTTTTGGAGCGAAGACAGACGGTGATTGCGTGAGCTAGTTTGGGTTGGTTCGATCCAGGCCGACAGAACCAAAAAAATATTTATTACAGGATCAGATCATGCGCATTTGCAGATAAACTCTGGCTCTCGTAGTAGCAGTACGGCACTTCTCCGTCTCCCATTTGCAAACGTCGCCGCAAAACTAATGTCGCCCGGTGTCATTGTCCGCTTTCAATCGCTATTTGTCCCGTAAACATATAATTATTTAAACAAAAAGCGATGATAAATCGGTAAATTATTAATTTTTTGTTTGGCGTGATTCTCTTAATTTGTTTTTCTCCTTGTACGGCTTCCGATATTTATTATTCGTCTATTATTTGATCAAATTTAGAAATTAGTTTGTTACTAAAAAATTAAAATTAACAAAAATTTATGGACGACAAACATGGAACAACCATGATATTACACTCGTATATGCACATCTGAATATGTTTGGACCTGGTCAAGTTCGAACCTAAAGTTATATGATTAGATTGATTAAGAATGGGATGGATTTCAATCAAAACGCGGATGGGCTTTGAAATTCGCATCAGCCCGTTCCAAGTCTTTCGTACTAGCACAAATGGGAAATTCCAAAATTTCAAACCCAAATTTACGGGCCGGGCCGAGCTACCCGGGCCCGTCACAGCCTTAAACCGAAACGGATACCGACAAAGATTTGCATCAGCGCGTTCGTCTCTCCCGTCGTCACCTCCACGGCGTCAGCCACGTGGCATCGCTTCATTCACTGCCATGTCAAATTTCTCCTTCTCGTGTGTTATCCACGGTTAGATCCCAATCAAACGTCTGAAGGAATTTACGATTGCCGATACACGAAAGTCCTGTTCACAAGTACCTCACACCGGATCAAAGAATATTAGCGTAACGGCACCAACTTTGACATATCCTTACAGCATTTCCAACAAATCAGAAAACGCCACGTCATATGACCTCAACATAAATCCACTACGTGCCCTAAATTACTGGATAGGAAATCACTTTGCAGCAGTAGGCGATGGTGACACGTGGATGAGGTACGTGGGAGAATGCAACGCGCGATCCCAACTGGCCTGCACCTGGGAATAATTATCTATTCATTTTGTTAACATCAATATTTCATATAATCTGAATAATTTCCTTTGCAAAAATTAAAAAATAATAGAATATGACGGGGCCCAATCGGGGTCTATAAAAGAGGACCATATTTCGGGTCCATTCTTCACACTAGCGATTAAAGTACAGAGACAGCAGAAGAAGTAGAAGAAGAACTGATGGCTTCCTCGCCGGCGTGGATTGGTGGCGCTGTGGTGCTGGTGCTGCTATGGACGGCGGCGACGGGAGCTCGGCTGGTGAAGGGCTCTGGATTGACGGCGGAGACGCATGGGAGAAAGCTGATAGACAACGGCCTGGGCTACACTCCTCCAATGGGGTCAGATATGGTTCTGTAAAGGACCAGTATGCATAATTTCACTGGTTCTCAGTGTCAGGAAGTAATGGTTGGTTTGCATGAGATGCAGGTGGAACTCATGGAACCGTTTCCACTGCGACATCAACGAGGAGCTGATTCGGGAAACAGGTCGGTTTTCCGGGGAAAACATGGATTGCCAGTTATACTTTTTAGTGTATTCTACTGACACTTGTAGCTGAGTCTCTGCTATTCTGAATGTCGCCTTATCTTGCTTGTCCATTGCGATCTTTCTCATAACAGCTTGGACGAAAATGAAATTTTATTTTAGTTCTGCCACGAGGTTTTTGTGGCAGAGAGGAAGCCAGGCATGCATGAAGTGGTTGAAGTCATGGAAGTGGAATGGCTTTCCACACTTCATGCCTTCCACTTCCCATCACGTCATCTTTTTGATCTGTCAAATGCTCAGTCATGTCCACTTCATCTTTTTCATGAGCTGAACTTTCTGACAAACTACAAAAAACTTACTTGATTTTGCAATGAATGATGTAGCTGATGCGTTGGTATCATCGGGGCTTGCGTCGCTGGGCTACCAATACGTTAACTTAGGTTCATTTTTTTCTTAACATTTTCCCTCGTCCTACTTCTTTTTCACAATAGTTCAACAATATTCTTCATGTTAATCTTCTTTTCCTTGTTTTGTTTCCAAATTTGCAGATGATTGCTGGGCCGAGTCAAACAGGGATTCTCGGGTACGTACATATTGTTCCTAGCCTCCTAATGATGTATTATGGTAGTATTTCTACCGACGATTAATGGATTTTTAATATGACATCAGTAGTAGGTCAATCTGCCACTCGATTTCCTTCACGAAGCACATGTGAAATTTCAGCAGCCACTCAGTAACAGGCTGTTTCCTTTATCATAGTTGACATGCATGAATCGTGCAATGACATACTAGCTTCCAAATCGGCACCGTCTTGTCTTGGAAACAAGACCAAGTGACACAGTTGGCTTCTCTGACTTGTTCATTCTCTTCACTGCTTCCATGCAGGCCTACTTTGTCACCTTGTCTCTTATTCCAGTGGATAAGTGCCCATGCTTTCCATCGCAGACATGATTCACGTAAAACCCAACAGGACTGCATTTGCACGTGTGGCCACGTGATTGTGTCTCATGTATCACTGTTGCTGTTTTTTCTTGTTCCATGACGACAATTCAATTAGATAAGATTGCTCGATCAGGAAGAATCTATGCTTTATATGAGCTTGAATTCGCGTCTTTCTGCGGAATTCGCAGGGTAATTTGGTGCCCAGAAGAGACACATTCCCCTCGGGCATAAAGGCTCTTGCAGATTATGTGCACAGCAAAGGACTCAAGCTTGGAATCTATAGTGATGCAGGGTGCTCTGCATGAAATTATTCTTCTTCTTGCTCGATAATAGGACATTAAAGACAAGTCATTGGTTCCAAAAAGAAATTTATATGAGTCATGCTGTTAAATTTCAGGTCCCGAACATGCAGCAACACAATGCCTGGATCACTAGGATATGAGGACCAGGACGCAAAGACCTTTGCCTCATGGGTACTCATCCTATTTGTACTCTAAAGTTTTACATATAACCCCCTGAATTTTTAATATTTTCTTAGCATCTTAAATTCTTTTATTTCGCCACTCGAAATGTTATACTTTGTAGATCAACAATCCTTTGATATTGACTTGCAGGGAGCGGACTATCTGAAATATGATAATTGTTATAATCCTGGCAGCAGCCCTCAAGAAAGGTAATTACTTAATTAACATATCCATAATATTCTGTTATCGTATTTGTCTCATAACCTGTAATCCTAAAGCACTTTGCTTTGTCACAGATACGGTGCAATGAGCAAGGCTCTGCTTAACTCTGGAAAAAGCATCTTCTTCTCTCTCTGTGAATGGTAATTTTCTTCTGAATCCTGTCTATAACTGTTCTGACATAGCTTAATCAATTAATAGTTATGAATAAATGAACAACTCGGTCTTCTGAAAACCATTGTAGGGGTCAAAAAGATCCAGCAACTTGGGCATCTGGCGTGGGAAACAGTTGGAGGACAACAGGAGATATCGAGGATGGCTGGGATAGGTATTAAGAATCAAATGGAGAACATCCAAGTGATATGATAACTTTGTAGAACTCCTAATTATTATTATTATTATTTTTTTTGGATATTCTTAGCATGACATCTCGCGCTGACGAGAACGATCGATGGGCTTCATATGCCCATCCCGGCGGATGGAATGGTAAATCTCCCTAATCTTTGAAAAGTATTGAGTAAATATTTTAATTTAGAAGCTAATTAAGTGATTATGTGGAAAAATTTCAGACCCAGACATGCTTGAAGTAGGAAATGGTGGAATGACAACAGAAGAATACAGATCTCACTTCAGCATATGGGCATTGATCAAGGTACTTAGTAATTTTCTACTGTTCTAAACTTTATTTGCAGTTCATCACAAGCTCAAAAGCACATAAATGGGGTGCAGGCTCCACTGTTGATTGGGACTGATGTGAGATCAATGAGCAGTGAAACCAAAGGAATTCTGAGCAACAAAGAAGTTATTGCAGTCAATCAAGGTATTTCATCCTACTTACATTTTTTTTTATTTTCTACAACTGGGAAAATCCCTTTTTAGAGTTATTGACAATTAATTTGCATTGGACCAGATAAACTTGGAGTTCAGGGGAAGAAAGTGAAATCAGACAATGGCTTGGAGGTTTGATCTCTAAATCTTTTCTTTAGTAGACACTAAGACAGTAAGACCAAAGAAAAGTTATATGTGACCCTATTTTTATCCTTTTAACTTTTTTGTTTTAATAATCTGACAAGAGGTGACAAGGAGTCTAGAAAATTACTTTCTCCCGAATATCTTTGTGCAAATATAGGTTTGGGCAGGCCCGCTTAGTGGCGGGAGGGTGGCCGTGGTGCTGTGGAACCGAAGCGGTTCATCAGCATCCATTACTGCAAACTGGTCTGACATTGGACTCGACTCATCAGCTACAGCTACGGTTCGGGATCTTTGGGTGGTGAGCATGTCTTTTCCATGGGACAAACTGCAAAAAGTTCCTGAAAAACTATCAAAAAGGAAAAGTTTAGTGATCTTCTTGGTGTTCATCTTTGCAGCATAAGCATTCTTCGGCCAAGGGGCAGCTCACCGCAACGGTGGACGCTCATGCGTGCAAGATGTTCACTGTGTCACCTCATTGAGACGCTCAAGTCTGGTGGAGTTATAGTGTTGCAAGATCTCATGCGTGCGCACTTGTCATCTGGAGCATATTGCAGTTCGCGACACATGTTAATTGGTGCCATAAAAAGCAGTATATTTGCAGCAATTCTCTTGTAACATTGTGTTCAAGTGTAGAAAATAAGAGAGCTCTGGCTCTTATTGTGTCCGTATACTTGTCTTTCAAATAAAATTTTTGGAATTATAAATAGTTATATGGATCGGCGTGTGTTGTTATTAGCTTGATGGCTTAGTTTTGTTATCTTCTTTTAATTAAGATTTTTGTCTTTCGTCGTATGGACAAAGAATGATTAAAGGAAAATGAACCCAATCATAACTTATTCGTGCCCCTGAAAGAAAATGTCAACAAAGGTCGACATACAAAATTTTTAACCTGAATTGCATTCGTAGCTCAGCTTGCTTTTGTTGTTTCATTCTTGTTTATATGTTCTGCTCAACATCATGAGATGAACTTGGAGAATTAATTAAGAGTAATTCGAGTTTAACTAGTTTGCTGGCTGAATCAAAGGAGGAGATTGTTGGGGACCGGACGTGATGGAACAATCCCGTATTTGATAATTGGAGAATTTTTAACGGATATATCAATGAATTTGCCAAAACTCTATTGCTCCGTTGTTACATGAGTCAATTTCCACGCTTCTGCTAAATTCATATCCTATATCCCATTAATTTAAATTTTTAAGATACTTTGGTGTTCGATATACTGTGTTGATCCTGCATTTGTTTATTAGATTTTGCAACGTCCTCATCACGGTAGCAAGATTTGTATGGTAGTTTTACCCATGTTTTCTACAAGTTCAAATTCTGGAATATCTTTCGTATAAGCTGCGAGCTTACACTGTCGTGGATGAGCGAAGGCCTAGTTGGACTTGCCTTGTCTGTCAGGGTTGAATTGGGGTCATCATCAGCAAAATCATTGAAAACTGCAGGCTCTTTCCACAATTTGGATAAAATATGCAATATCTAAATCAGTATTATGTAATAGCCATACTCGATTCATATTATACCGAAAGACGCACATCAGAATCCGTCGTCTTCATGTTAATCTTGGTCGCAACGAACCTGCGTAGATGAGACTACTCTATATCTCTCTCTGTAAAAGAAGAAATTTCCCACCCAAATCATTTTATCAATAAAAAAAGAGAAAACTGATGTTACAACCCACCTTATCATCCTCTATAAGTTGTGTTCAGTTCCTCTGAAAAAACTCAAACTTCAAAACAGAGTTCATAGAGGACGTCTGCGTTGTATATGATGGCTCAAGCGTGGGCTGTTCTTGTTTGCTTCTTCTTGCTCTGGGCTAGGGTAATGGGAGGAAGGGATGTCAAGGATGCTGGTTCGAGGGCAGAGATTATAAGAAGACAGATGATAGTGAATGGCCTGGGTCAAACTCCTCAGATGGGGTAATGCCATTGGGATTTTTCTCATGTTTGTCTTGGTAGATATGAATATCTAATTGATGTGAAATGTACAGGTGGAACAATTACAATCATTTTGGTCATAACATCAACGAGAAACTGTTCAGGGAAACTGGTTGGTGCACAAAACTGTCCATGGCAAAGTGTTTCAGAATTGAAAACCCCACTTGTTTAAAAGGCTACAGACTAAGCAATGATTTTCATGTTTGGTGATGCAGCTGAAGCAATGGTGTCAAGTGGCCTTGCAGCAGTGGGATACGAGTACATAAATATAGATGATGGGTGGGCAGAGTCGGACAGGGATTCAGATGTGAGCTTCAATGAGCTGTAGCAGTTTAACCCTTCCAGCTTATTCTGTTTATTAACGTGTGCTTTTTATGGACTCTGGCAGGGGAATCTGGTGCCCAGGGCATCCACGTTCCCTTCGGGGATTAAGGCTTTGGCAGATTATGTGCACAGCAAAGGGCTTAAGCTTGGGATATACGGTGACGCCGGGTACTGCCTTAACAAAAAGAAGTCTCTTCTTCTGAAATACAATTTTAAAACTTTCTCTGCCTCAGCTTTGAATTCATGCTATTGTAAATTGTAAAGCTTTTGCATGTTTTTAAATTTCAGAACTCTAACGTGCAACAAAATGATGCCTGGATCACTCGGACATGAAGAGCAAGATGCCAAGACCTATGCCTTATGGGTATGCTCAATATTTGGAGGCCTAACTCTAGAGCTTCACATATATTATCTGGTTAGCTATTCAATAAATATAATTAGTGTTCACTTTCTGGTACAGGGAGTTGATTATCTGAAATATGATAACTGTCACAACAATGCCATCAGTCCACAGGAGAGGTAACATTTTAAATCCACTGTAAACGTAACTGAAGTAGTGCTTAGTATACCTTGGCTGAAATGAATCTATGACTACATTGGCACAGGTACAGTAAAATGAGCAAAGCTCTTCTCAACTCAGGAAGGAGCATTTTCTTCTCTCTTTGTGAATGGTAAATCTTTTCACTTCCTAATTGATCGATATACAAATGCTTTCATCATCAGAAATAGTTTTATACTTATTTTTTCTAATGAAACTACAGGGGCCAAGACAATCCAGCAACTTGGGCACCTAGCCTAGGAAACAGTTGGAGGACAACAGGAGACATCAACGATAACTGGGACAGGTACATATCCACATGAACAGATAACATGCCAACGGACGATTTTTTTATAATATGATTCTTGACTGAACTTTTGCAATTGTCTCAGTATGACATCTCGCGCTGATCAAAATGACAAATGGGCGTCCTATGCAGGCCCTGGTGGATGGAATGGTAATCTTGCATTGTTTGCTAGTTCAAGTTCTTCGGTAGTTTCCGAATTTATCTCAAAGTAGTTGAGAGCATTGAACTTCTTTGATGAAAAAAAAAGAAAAAAATTATAAATGATGAAGCCCAGCAAACTAGTATTCATTTTGACTTTACAAATGATACTCTGTATGAATTTTATTTAAGGCATGATCTCCGTATATCTTCTAGGGACTTTATCTCAGCGAATAGGGCAGTCTATTCTCTTGAAATTTTTCATGGTAGCAGTATTAAATCTTTGAGGATTCTAATTCTTGTTTATACATGTCTTTCAGATCCTGACATGCTTGAAGTAGGGAACGGCGGAATGACAACAGAAGAATACCGATCTCACTTCAGCATATGGGCATTGGCTAAGGTATCCTAGTATAGCAAATTTCACAGACGTTGTACTTAATGCATGGAAAAAAATAATCCGTCAATCAGTTCTAATTCACGGTGTATACTTCGCTTTTGAATGTGCAAAGGCTCCACTGTTGATTGGGTGTGACATTCGCACGATAAGCAACGAGACACTTGAAATCCTGAGCAACAAGGAGGTCATTGCTGTCAATCAAGGTCGATATCAGCTTATATTAATCCAAGTTTCTTCTCTGAACATCTCAAAACTATGATGCTAGAAAACATGTTCAAAAAGACTGTCATGGATAATGCCCGCAACTTTTATTTACAGATAAACTTGGAGTTCAAGGGAAGAAGGTGAAAGCTGACAGGGACTTGGAGGCATGGCTTTCATCCTTCATTGTTATTGTGTTCTATGTCTATCGCTCCCAAACAAGTTCTTCATTCAAGTTCTACATAACAAAGATAAAAGATGACAATTGAGTAGTAAATAGCCTTGACGAATGCATAAACAATTTCATGATCTGAATTAGTTCATATTGTCACGTGCATCGCTTATGACAAGATGATTTCTTTGTTGTTGGATCTGCAGGTCTGGGCTGGTCCATTAAGCGGGGGCCGGGTAGCAGTTGTGCTGTGGAATCGGAGTTCTTCTCAGGCATCCATCACTGCCGATTGGTCTGATATCGGCCTGAAGCCATCAACTATGGCTGAAGCGCGAGATCTTTGGGCAGTGAGTTTAGAACAGGGCCTTCTCATTTTCTGTTTTTCCACATTGTCTCATTTCACAGACTTATTATAATCTGCTGTATCTATTACTTCTGCCAGCATTCGACAACGCCTAACGTTCAAGGGCAGATCACGGCGACAGTGGATTCTCATGCTTGCAGGATGTTTGTCTTGGCACCACAGTAGACTCAAGATCTTATGCAACAAAAATGTTTGTGCATGAGTGGTGTTGACGCTTGACGTTTGTTGTTCACAGGCAATTGTAATGTGTTACTGTGTGAGAAATTACTTTTTGGAAATACTACACCTATGTACTGTTGTTGTTCATTATATATTAAAAATGCTGCAAAAAGTTACCTTTTTACAATCTTTGATTTGATGATGATGTTTTGGTTCTTGCATCCATTGCAAATGCATTTTCAATATGGCTTTTATTTTTCAAGAGTAAATATTTTTTTTTGGTAAATTTATAACATTATTAATGGGTCTATCATGATTGGGTTATCATATGAGTCAGGATTTTGTGAATAAATAAAATAATGGGGTTAATTTGCATAAATCCAAAAACCATGGTTGGCTTTTGAAATACGAAAACTCCCGGGTGGTTTTCGCAGTTTCCATAAAACGTTGGGTGACTGGAAAAAATCCCAAGTATCTACCTTAGCTATCCAGGGAGCGCGGATACTCTGGCAGCCAAATGCTCTTAGAAACGACGGCGCTGCTGCCGCCGCCGCCCGGAGGCGCAATTTCTCCTTCTGTGACCGCGACCTTCTCCTCCTCTACTCTCCCCTTCGTTCTCCGGCGACAAGTAGACGACTTCTATAGAAGCAAGAGGCAGCTCGTTATCTTCGCCGCCGCTTCGAAACGGAAGGAAGCGGCTGAATTGGCGGCGTCTGCGGAGGCAGCGGAGGAGGAGGACTATTCCGGGAAGGCGAAGGCCTCGAAGACGAGCGCGAGGGGGAGGAGGCTGCTTCGGGTGCGGGAGGAAAAGCGCAAGCGCGAGTATGATCGAACGCACAATTACCCCGCTTGGGCCAAGTGCGTCTTTTCTTGATGCCCTTTTCACTTGTTCTTTACTGAAATCATCCAATTGTTCGGAATTAGAATAAAAATATTATCTTTCTCTCCATCCTGGCCTGTTCTTAGGTCATGGATGATAAGCCAAGTAGATCGGAACTTCAATTAGCATTCTGCTATTTCGTTTTAATATATTGCATTTCCTGAATAATTTGCTTGTTCTTTGTAAAATAATGAAGGATGAAGACCTTTAGTTTCAGTCTGCAATTGATCAATGCTTGTTCTCAGTTATTACGTGTGCTTTTTGTTCCTAGGGTCTTGGAGAATGCCTGCAAAGATGACAGTGAGCTTCGAGCAGTTCTTGGCGACAGCATCGGGAATCCTGAATTAATGAGGAAAAGAGTATGATCTTGTTGTTGATAAGTGTGTTATGTTCTAGTTTTGGGGATAGCTGATCTGAAGTGTTCCTTGTGGTTTTCAGGTTGAGGAAAGAGTTAGAAAGAAAGGCAGAGAATTTTACAAGTCTAAAACTGGTTCAGTCCTTGCTTTCAAAGTCAGCTTTAGAGAGTGAGTACTCATATTTCCACCCATCCTCTTTGTCAGCTTAAGAATCTTCATAGATTTTTTATTTTTAGTGCAGAATTAAGTTGTCATTAGAGTTAGATTACTGATAACTGGAAGTTTTTTCCTTCAATTTTTCTAATATTATTTGTTGAAAAAGTGTCACATTGAGAAGAGAAGTGCTGATTATTTCCTGTGTTTGTATTTCATGCAGCTTCAATCCATTAGATTCCTACATATGGTTTGAGCTATTAGGTGTCCCAACAGATCGTGATGTCGATATCATTGGCAGTGTAAGACTGTAAGATTATGGAAACTGTCCTGGTTCTGCTCAAATGTTCAGAGTATTTTTTTTTTGAAAAATTCATTGTAGGTAATGATCTCATTGCTAAGTCTTTTTGCAGGTAATTCAGGCTTGGTATGTCATGGGCCGATTGGGAGCATTTAACTCTACTAATCTGCAGGTTAAATAAATTAAATCAAGGGTTTCTTTTTGTGAGTGAGGATCATTACCATCTACATAGCATTGTTGCTCTTCAGAAATAAAATTTTGCTTTCTAGTTGGCTAGAATATCATTCAGCATGTGCATACCATTTTGCTTGCTTGGAATGATTGTGTTTTAATAATTTTGGATGTTGATGCTAATTTGATATTGGATCTGCTGATAATTTGGTAAGCATTGTTCACTTTGCAAGTTCTGACTCTTGGTTGCTTCATTTTATTCATTGTGGTTGATTTTTGTAATATTCAGTGCTGAAAGAATAACAAGCATTTTGACTGTAATTTTGTTTATGTTTGTTACAGTTAGCAAACTGCTCCATGGATTACAATCCTCTTTACGATTCTGAAAAAGCTGCCAAAATGATGCCCTCATCTTTCCATGATATCAGTGATGTTGAATTCCAAGATAATTGGGGCCGTGTTTGGTAGTTCTTGTGATTTTGGAGTGCTTTTATGTTTTTGTGCAAATATCTTTTTTTAATTGCTTAACTGTTTACTGCAGGGTGGACCTTGGAACATCTGATTTTTTTGCTGTGGATGTATTGCTTAATTGCTTGACTGTCTTGAGCTCAGAGTAAGACATTTCAGGAAGGCTGCCCACCTAAATTGAATTCATTTGGTTTAGAGGAAAGAATGATGCAAAATCTCTTCCAATATTCAAGAAAAATATTCTGGTGCTAGATTTCTGAAAAGCGAGTGATTCTATGATCTTTTAATCGTACATTATCTTATATGGATTGAAGTACCATTGTAGTTTAAGAAAATAATAAGATGATCAGTAGTGAGAACTTCTCTCATAACTCATCAGCAAGCTATGCTCCGCTTTGTTTCTATTTCTCTTAGAGGTTATGGGTTTTTATTTTCTTGTCAAGACTTCTTTTTTTTTTTTTTTTTTTTTTTTTTTTTTTTTTTTTTTTTTTTTTTTTTTTTTTTTTTTTTTTTTTTTTTTTGAGAAACTCTTGTCATGACACACATGAGCATAACATGCTTCATCTCATATAACTCCACAAATAACAAGAATTTACCCTATCACTTTTCATAAGACATGAACACTCTTGTCCATTGATTCCGATTTATTGAAAAAAATCGAGACATTACTGGAGTTGACATTACTGGAGTCCCAACGACTTGAAAATTTACATGAATGACTTTGAATGCATAACTCAATGTGAAATGTCTCAAAGGTTGTCCAGATAAAATTGGATAATATTATTTGTGTTCTGTGCTGCACCTTGTTATTGCTTTCAGCCATATCTAGCCAAATAACAAAGAATATCAAGGTTAAACATCTTATGATGTACTTCTGCAGGATATTCTTTTGGAAGGAGGGGGCCTACCATTGCTACCTAAATTATGTTATTTATGATGATTAGAAGTCTTAGGAAATCTGCATTCCTTTTCACAAAAAGTTCAACTATTTCATGTAATATTTTAGCCAAGATATGCATATTGCATGATCTTAAATGTTATTGCCACATTGTTCTGAATACTATGCATGTATCTTGGTTTCTTGACTTTTTGATGTGTCAATAGTTCCAGTGGGGCTTCTAGAATTTCATTATATAATGCTGTTTCACTTAAATCATTCTCCTGGCAGATACTTGGGAATTCAACAGGTGGTTTTTGGGGGACGTTGCATGGGTGACTGGGAAGAGGGCATGACAAACTCGGAGTATGGATATAAGCACTTCCAGATCTGAACGGTGGATGTCGTTGTTTATCCAACAAGAGCGGAAGTCAGATTCATACCCTACGTAGCTGCATGAATTATGAACAATGGTCAGCGGCCTGAAGTTGACACATGTTGTACAAGAAACTATTCAGAATTTGCAACCATGGCTTGTCGTAAATCGTCAGCTACAATGGGCAGTCCTTCCAACATTGGAGAGCTTTAAGTAAATATTATTCATCTAATTAGATCCAGGGAACGTATGCCCAACTTTTTCTCCCGTCACTTTATGCGTTAGTATATTCTAAATCCATCGTTTTGTGTACTCTCTGTCTACCATGCTCATCTCTTGTCCTTGAAATTCCAAGTTCGGGTTGCATTCATACTTGGATCGCACATCTTACCAGTTCAAATCACCAATATGGTGGCACTGCACTTACCAAAAATCTTTCTATATAGCAGATGAGGATATTCATATGAAAGTATACTACCGGAACAATTGCATCCTAACTTACCAAAAATAGGAGAAACGGCTGGTGTTGATAACGAAGTACAAATTATGATAAAAAAGAGAGAACTTTCACAAAATCAAAAATCGTTCAAAATTAATGATGGGTTTGTTGACAAGCAATCAAACAATTTTGGATTCATGGTAACCAATGAAAACTCCACAGCTTCCGTTGTTACTTTGCCTTCCCTCGCATCTTTCCAACAATATGCTTGCTCCTTTCCTCAATGTGCCCCTTATTCTCTTCAAGCTTCTCTCCCATCTTCTTCACCAAGTCCATCATCATTGCTCTCCTACTAATCCTCTTCCACCTATTATTCTCTTCAAATAGTCTTTGGTGTTCATATGGCATAATTGCATCTGATGCAGTCGAGGGAGACTCCACTATATTTGGACTGCATGTTTCTTGCTGCCAGCTAGTCCCCGGCGTTGGTGTCTCAGACTCCTCAATAATGTTGTCGCTGTATTTTTTAAGTGGAGAAAACAGTATTTGTTGAGCATTATTAGAAAGAGCAGACTCTGGTGTGGATTCATGGATCACATGTTTCAACTCAATTGAGCCTTCAAGACCTGGGCTAGAATAATTTCTAGTTCCATTGCAGCCAATTGAGTAAGAGGCAACTTCCTCAAGTTCAGAATTGGCTTTTTTATGCCAGGAAAAACCTGCAGTTCCTTGATCAGGCCAGAGGAATGGTGCGACTTTTCTTGGAACCCAGTCATTTGATTCCGCTGACAACCATGGTATTTGTATGAATTCACAATCTGGAAGCACTAACGCTTCGTAAAGAGCAGCCTGAGAAAAGTATTATGTCACTTGTTAACGAAGTTTAGCATGGTTGTATTCGAGGATTAAAAAGGATAAGAAATCGAGAATTGCCTTAAATTGATTGTTGATGAGCAGAGCTAAGTCAGTGGAGATCTTTTGAACTCCGATTGCAGACTCTGTATGCAGGATTATTTCAGGCAGTGATGTGAAGGCGAACCATAACTGATCAGAAGGAGGTGGATTTATCTGTAGTCTCAGAGTCCCGCGAAGAGACATAACCTTTATTTCCAAGGAGAGCGGCACCTTTTGTGGAGTGAGAAAAAAAAAGATTAGAATTGTATGTTTCTATAAAATATTATTTGTAGAAATCTGTCAGAGATCACATAGAATCCAAAATAGTATTCTTCGAAACAAAGTCAGTTAACAACATGCATGGCCATCTCCTATTTAAATGAAACATTCATTAACACCAAAATAGGAACCTATTCAAATAAAATTAAAGTTAGGGAAAACACCAAAGATGCCAATTAGCACGCATACCTATTTTATGCAGATGTTTAAATGAATGGCAAGCAGCCTATATAGCTGCAGAAATCTGTCCTTCTAGATCAGGAGATAGTTCTGATAATATAAACAACTTCCTTTGCAACAATCCATCATTTTGGGAAGTAATTAAAATGGAAACCACTGTTGACTGCAGGACAGAATTTTCATATCTAAACCTAGCTAATGATGAAAGCTTGCATATTGAATAACCAACCAAATCAATGATTAGAATCTAGCACAACAATAAGGATTTAGCTTATATACATCATCATTCAAATTAGTAAATCCGTTCTGATTTGTGGTAATATTATGTCCATTTCCTGGGAGACAATTCAAAAATTTAGTTACAGTGCCTTGCTAAAGTTCCTTATCTATAATTATTTTCAAATTTATTTGGTATTAAAATATAACCGTTTATATCAAAATGCACCAATTTCCTCATCATTATGACAATGCATAAACATAAAAAAGAAAATATCTGCATCTTGTTCCTTAAGAAGGTTATATGTCAACATATAAAATAGATAGATAGATATGCACCTGTGCTACTTGTCCAGCAATTGAATACATGATATTCTTCCACCTTGATAGGTAGGTTGCTGTCCAACCTGTCAAGTTTGATGGTTGTGACACTGTTGGAAAGAAAATAATTGATCATTGTATTGCACTAAAGAATCAAGCACAAGTCTCTAAACCAGATTAGAATGAAAGGCATGATTTAATGTACTGATTGGAAAGTTTATGTGTAATTGAGTATTTTAGGGTGCTGAATCTTCCCCCTGAAGAGTCAAAGCCCTAGTGCTATCAGTTGTTTTTCATGCTTCCACTGATTTTTGGAGGGAATGATAAAAAACCGTGGGTGGAAGAATAAATGGCCAACAACTTATCATATATATGAATTTAAGAAGGAAGCGAACATGGATAGAGGTAAATATTTTAAGGTAAAAAGTATAAAAGAAACCTTTGTAAATGAAATCAACTTCAAGGGTTTGCAAACAAGAATCACTTCCAGAAGCTCCTACAGAATGGATTTTTCTTGATCAAGTGAAAATAACATCATCTAGAATTTTTACAAAAAAGTACTATTACTATTAAGTTTTTCCATCATTAATTCAATATACGATACCTGATGCTGCAAGAAAATCTAACATTACAGAACCAATTTTTAGCAATTAGCAGTAGAAAGTGCCCTTAATTAAGTTATTTCACTAATAAGTATTTGCCACTAAATGTAACAGTCAGTGAGCAGCGAGAGTATATCCAGCAAAATAGCCACTTCATAATAGGAATATCTGAATCCATGAAAAGTAAGAAGAAATTAGAGCTTTTGAAATCATTTAAAATTTGTTGATAATTCCAAGAAAAAGTGTCCATAATACTCTTGATCCACATACGTACCATTCATAGCAATTAACGCAAGCAAAAAGACTAAAACACAAGGCACTAAACTAGCCAACTTCTGTAACCTTGTAAGACATCTATAGAAAAAAAAAGAAAAGAATAATTTTTAAATATAGTGAAACTAACGCACAGTATAAGAGAGTGAGAAAGTGTTTAGAAAGTTTTTGCAAATATATAGTTTTCTCCTTTTCTATTTCATCATCAAGTATTAAGTGACGTAAAATACAATAAGATTGATAAAGTATTCTTCTATTATATCATTCTTAATCAGAAATTTAAGTTGAAAGCTAGTTCACATGACAGCTAAAACATGTGCAACCATATCAAAAAATCAAATCAGAAAGGCTTTTTTTTGGTAATGAAATCAGAAGGGGCTGAAACTTAGGATAAGCGTCCCAAACTATTTGCTTGTCTAAACTTCATCATTCATTGCATCGAGTATAATTACCTTGAGATTTTTGTTCATCACTCTGTTCACATTTAGAAGGAAACTCCTCTGTTTCCACTCCACTAGAGAATGAATCTACACTTGTAGACATCATGTCCTTTTGCAATTGATTTTCATGAACTTCAAACTCCGTTTCAACGTCAAAGACTAGACCACCTAAGTATTCCACATCAACTTCCACCACCCATTTCTCATCCATATCCAGGGGAAGCACCCTTACGTTGCTTATGTAAGGTGGAAGATTTCCGAGATCGACGCCAATACATGTTAATTCGCCGGTGTAACCTAGATTTTGCACTTCTGATAACGTTCTCTGGTCAAACAAACAGAAATAACATGCATGTTAGTCATATTTAAGGTATAAAATGCGCTAAAAAGATTTTATTTAGTGTTCAATACTACCTGAACAAATGCTTTCACAAGATCATTAAAAGTTGGATTCCTCTTGAAATCAAAAAATAACCTTGAAAGCAATAAATTCCAAAAGAGAGTACCATCTTGACTGATAAACTTCTCAGATTCTGCATCAACAAATATGGGGATTGAACTTTTATTTTCAAGATCAGGAGTTGCAGAAGACAATGGCACATTGTCAGGAACAGATTTCTCATCAAGTTTGCATTCAGAAGCAGGTATTGAAGATCTTTTAGAAAATTTTTTCAAAAGATGGCGCATGCCCAGAGATGATCCACTGTTCCTGTTAGGCTTGTCAGTTGTGTCACAAGTCAATGTAGAGGGCTTGAGAAACAATGGATATTCAGCATATAAACAAGCCAAATAATGATGGAACTCATCCCTTAGCTGTGCAAACCACTGTAACTGCTGCTTGTCGGCGCAAGCAGCAAGTCGAAGAGCTTTGCACCATGATTCTTTCTCCCATGAACTTGCAAGGTAAATGAAGCATGTTTTGCATCCATTATAAATCTCAGAACTCTGGCTTTCTAATTTAATAGGGTACTGTTTTGACCTATAAACAAAAGATATAAACAATGTAAGCTTGAAAGATGATGCTTTTTAATATTAGAACACAAGGCTCACCATTTTTGTGAAGAAAAATCTGACGCAGAAACTGCTAGCACTGTGCAGTCTGAGAGAGTAATGGTTGTATGAGAGCCATCAGAATCTATCAAATTTAGCAAGTTATCCTTCAGTTTTGCAACTTTCTTCACAGGGGAGACTTCTATAATCTCCTTGTCACTATGTTGTTCCTTCATTGCTTTTGTCATAGCATTCTGATTGAACTTTGGGAGCTTCTCCGGTTCCAACACCCACAAATAGCCCTGTTGATGAGAAATATAAACATCATAAAAAATTATTTTGAGACCGCTACATGTTAAATTTCCAGTGATTTGCAAAAAAAAAAACTGAAGTATCTCCCTTATCTTCCACTCCCTCTGGATCCAGAACAAAACCACATGAAACAGAGCAAGGTGAAACCCGAACCTGTTTTTCGCACGCCCTGACAAGCGATGGATCGTCCTTGACATCCTTGACGCCCCTGAAACTGTGAAAATGGCGTGCCGGCGGCCGGGGCTCCCTCCGGCGGCGCATTCGCTCGACGGTCGTCATGAACAGCGGCACCACCATGACAAGCGCCACCACAGCGCCGAAGAAGAACGCGAGGAAGATGGTAAACATGGCGGCAGAGATTACAGAGAGAAAGCAGCAGCAGCAGATGGAAGAAGGAAAGAAAATTAGGGATGTCAACTGTGAAGGATCTCAAAGTTGAGATCTTTGAGCTGTGGGTAGTTATTATCTTCTTCTTCAGAGATTTTGAAGGCGAGCTTCCGCGGGAACAACCGGGATTCAGGATCTTTGTGAGCCTGGCTCGGCTGAATTATGTAGAACACGGAACACAGAAATCCACCAATGAGAAACTATTACTTGGATTTCAGCTTTGCATGAAACTTCCTGATAACTATTTTATTTGTGGAAAACCCTGGATCCATCTTAATTTTGCAAAAATCCCCGCCTACTATATTAATTTTGCCCATTGAAAGCAAAAGTTGCCACCAAAGAGAACTCAGTTTCACAATGGTTCATTGACCATGGTTACCTATCTTTTTTCATTTTTTTCCCCAAAGTAAAGCAATCATAACTTACATAAATTCAAAGCTCAAAAGATAGCCAGCTAAAAGAACCTGCAGCAACCTAGTCACAATATACACAAGATTTCAAACTAGGCTGCTACATAAGAGCATAACTTCTCTGTGAGTTACAAGAAGCTAAAACAATTTCATGCCTGAAGTTAGCTCAGGGGACAACAGCTAAGGAAATCAAAATGAGCTATTACCATGACCATTCTCCTCTGAAAGAAGCAAACATCCTTTTAGATCTCCAAGCTCCAGTTCTTCACATCAATCGGGTGGTTCTAATGAGCATCCACAAGCTAACGTTTGCGTGTGTTTATGAAACAGTGAGAGGTGAAGTAATTGAAGTCATGCTGATACACTCCCAGTTGCTTAAGCCAGGAGTCTGCAGCAGTGTAAAGAGATACCATCATTTCAGCATCTCCAGCTTCAGGATTGATCCACAGACTTTCCTTCAACTTGTATGTTGCAAGGCCAAATGCAGGAAGAAACACCATATCACTGTTTCCCTTGGATTTCCTTGTTTTCCTTTTTGAGTTGCTACAGCATATGCCAGCCACATTCTCTACAAAACAAGCAGATAGACAAAAAGACATTAAGACTTGCATTACCAACAGTCAATGGGGGCAGAACCTAAGTTAAACTATATTTTCCGAAAAAAAAAGATTAGGACATAACAAGCAATTGTTGGACAACAAATCAATATTGCTTTCAGATATTTGCATTATTATTGCAAGTCATTAACTTTATGAGAATTTTGCCTTATTCAGTAATTAGAACATCTGCTTGTCTATGAATATATACTAATTTGATTTAAATGCCCAAAATGATGATTGAAGCCTAATACACAAGTATTTCATAAAATTCTCACAAAATTTCTTTTGGTGTTCTTTCTCAACAGCAAAGCAAATTGTTTGCATTCAAATGAATTTATGCAGCTGAACTAGTAAGAAAACTCACCATGACACACAAGTAGTATCTAAAGGTAACTTCTGGGCTCTTTGAAAAACACACTCAATCCCAAAGTAGCAGTTAAAGTACTTAATTTAGGGACATACAATAAAAACTCTCAGAAGCTAGATTAGCCGAAGTAGCAGATAAAATGGAGATCAGGTTCATGAAATATAATCACACTAGGTCATTGTTCGAGTGTTCGGTACATAGAAATGCTGCAAATTTTTTCATTGATATCTTTCTTTTCGGCAGTAGACCAATAAAACCCTTTGGAGGTATGGAAAAAACCATGTATCTGTTGAGCTTGATACTTATGTGAACGAATTTGCACAGATGTGCATATAAAAATGTTGCAACAAAAATGTTTAAGTTCAGATAGTTAATAATTTACTCAAAATGAGTCAATTATCAACTAGAGATTTATTTTGCCATACAATACATGAAAAACAAAATTGAGAACTACATCTACATGCAAAACAATATTTAGTAGTATCACTTCAAATTCTTAGATATCGTTTGGTTCGAAATTAAGATCAGGGTCAGGATCAATACTAGTGAACCATTTTTGTAAACTAATATCTTTTTATCAAAATTAATGCTTCAAAAATTTAAAGTTTGAAAAACTATTTAATTTTTTATAATAATTTAATCTAATAACAGTGTAAAATAAGTAATATTAATTTTACAAGAAAAAAATAATTTTAAAATAGGCTAATCCTGATCTTGATCTCAAACCAAACAAAGCCTTAGAGCTCCATGATTTAGAACTAAACTTACCAGCATAGTTTGCAATAACTGCAAACTTAATGGATTTTATTATATTGCTATTGCAAACTAGGACACCAAAAATAAAAGGTTCATTATCATGATGTAAACTCTTTTTTAAATTTTTAATTTGAAGGCCTAATCTTTTCATATTAAAACCAGACACGACAGTAGGCCTTTAATATATGCCACAATTTATTCACGATTTCAGACTATAAATTAGAGAAATGCAGGAATGAAATTATTTTAGTTTGAAATCCCTCAGAACGATGCTCCACATCAGGCGGTTTTCATCTATAAACTATAAACTAACTAAACTAGTGCAAATATAAAGGCACGTGAACCCAATAATAAGCTAAGTCCAATATGACCCAGTAAGTTCAGTTCTGCAGATAAAATTAGAAGAGTGTGAGTGCTAATTAAACCAATAAAAAAGTAGGATAAACTAAGGAGTATACAAAACTTACCATTCATTTAAGCCCTTAAATCAAGGATGAAGAAAATATTGCTTTTCCTTTATTTTTCTTTTTGGTGTCTAAAATAAGATGTCACATGGAATCCCATCACATCTTGATGTCTTAGGAATGTAAATCTATTCTTTAATTTGGCAATAAATAGCACAAACATGACACCTAGACACTAGCTAAGTAATCACGAATCCACCTAATCTTCCCAACTATTAATCAATAGGCACCAACACAGTCTACCTCTAGCAGGTTTACGGACACATCGTGAAAATGCACTAAGATAGAAAAGTGAGCCTGAAGCCACACTAGAACTATGCTTGCTTCCATCATGCATTCAAGTGTCCAATTCTCAGCACAGTAGTGTCAAATTGATTTAGGCTTATTTCAGTTTGTGGTCCTCGAGTTTTCTCCCCCAAACATTAGCATTTACTGTAAGTCTCTCTCCCTCTCTTACTATAACTACCTTAGCCAACCAATACAGACCAACTGACCCAATGTTGCCTTTATCAGAAATATACTGCTTTTGAAATATTACAATAACTGAACATTGAATGAATCTTAACTTCTTATCATTTTTTGCTTGTGTAGTAGAAATGGAAGTTTGGGTGTCTACTAACGTGATAGTGAAAGGACTTGATCAAGAAAGGCAACAATCTACCATACAGCCCTATGGCTGAATTTCTACATGTGTTATTTTTAAGTTCACAAAAGTTGTAATTAAATGTGGCATTCAAAAGTTAAATTAGAAATATGAATATCCACTCAAAATGCTATCTGGCCGCCAGGAATTAAAACGGCAACTAGGGTCCTTGGTAATTGCCTAGCTTGTAGCCAGGAGCTGCCTAAACTAGAAGTCTTGTAATTAGTAAGGGCTTGCTCAGTTTGTCATTAACTTATGGTAAGATACCATGAGTTAAACCAAGAAACCAATGTGGGGAAGCAAGGGTAAGCCAGGTTGCCATAGTTTAAATTGTTAGTCTTACCCTTCTTAACTTTTCTTAAACAACAACCAAACGAGCCCGTGTCTAAGCAGTCTAGGCACCTGGACTATTGGCCTTCGACAACATTAAAATTGACTAGGGTTATTTGGGGCATTTCCCAAGGAGAAAATAAAAAATAATCACAGGTTAAGTCTGAATCATAAAAAGATTAAAACATGATGTTCCTAAGATGTTGGATAATAATTGGACTGTTCGACAGGGTGATTCAGCATATCCTGATGTCTAAATATATTATTTCAACCACCTCTACTGGTTTGCCAGTTTTTCAGTTTCATTGCTATGCAAGAAAAATAGATGGAATCAATAACTATGCTCATTACACTAATATGTTTGTAGTCGGGGTTTTTTACACAACCAAAACCCCCCTACATAGTTATCTCCTACATTGGGATTATATATGTAATCCAACAAGATTGTCAACTTCATATCAAAAAACCCTTTACCTCATTGTTTCCATTTTAATTTAGGTTCAGGACTAGTTATATATTGTCTCTACTGATGGGAAATGTGGAAAATGATCAATTTACCCTTTAACACAAGAAAAAAAGGAGGATTATCATCATTCTTGGTTCAAAATGTAAGATTTCTCATGGTAAATTTTCTTCTATTTCATCTTCCCCATGATTCATCCAATATCAACTTGTAACTAACATGTCTTTTTGCCTCAAGTTTTTTTATTTCAATTCGGGATATTTGCCAATATAAACCTTATACGCAGTTAAAAAATATTCCTAAGAATCCACAGTAAAAATATTTGGACCTGAACTGCAAGGTCTTTCATTGAAGTGGTCAAAATCTCAACTGGTTGCATTATATGTTTACTTTTGGTAAGTTCCCTTTCTAGTTTTGGATAAAAAGTAGGCTTTTGGTGAAAATAAATGAAATTTGTCAAAAGGTTAGCACCCTAATTAAAATATATTGTTTTATTTTTGAATGAACTACAATGCTTATGGCACTCATTAAATTCAATTATGAAACAAACTTTGGATTGTGAATATCAAGGTGATGAACACATAATAATCACCTTAATCATTGCCTACTTGTCAGAACATTGTTTAAGGGTAGGGATTTATACCCTCATATAAGAAGCATAAGAGTAGCTTCTCTTCTTTAAACTTTGGGGTTAAAATCCCATCATGATTCCTTAATCACCATAATTAGGTGTCATGATCATCACATAATCATCACAATCCAGACAGGCTCAACATCTAGGAGTTGGTGTCTGCTAAGGAAGCAAAAATTGGCAAGGGTGAATCATTTTTCATAAAATATCACAATACGGTCATATCAAACCATTAAGTAATAGATCTAGGATGAAATAGCATGGAATTTAGAATAAGGAAGCCTACGAAATGCACAGTATTAAAGAAATCATAGCCAGTATAACCGCTAACAGTTTGAAGTTGAGCTGGTGAAGTCACCACTAAATCAGAAAGTACCAACAAAAACTAGAGAATGCTTCGGACATCAAAATCACCAAAGCAAAAAGAGTTGTTCTTGCTTGTTGGCACCCTCACTTCATTTCCAAACCTAAATATCTATTGTTGGATATGGATAATCTCAAGATACAAACAGCCAATCTAGCAAGACCTTTGGACAGGGACAACAGTTTACATTCTTAAAAGATGCTATTTCGGAGAAATTATACAGGCTCCCAAATCAAGGTGACATGGTGCTTCTCTCTAATTATGGCCTATCACTTTAGTATACATGGCCTACCACTAAAGAAAGAAGAGTTAAAAGAAGAGGAAAGCATCAATCCCCTCTCCCTTTGTTCATACCACACAACTATTCCAGTTGGAATGAACATGGATACATCTCTCGGATTTTGGCTGTCTTGAATTGTCAAACATACTAGAAGACAAAAGGAGGATACATGGACACATCAGAAACTATAGATTCAGCAAGTATTTTATAAGTTAATAAACTCGCAAAATCTAAATAATAAACATTTATATCTTCCATTTTTTTCTTTCTTTCATCAGATCATTGATTTGAAAAGTCAAAAGTGTTTAAGACATCTTCAATTGAGGATGAAGGATTCCCAGAGATGGATGAGGGTCTATGTATCACAAACCACTATTTGTAGAGCGAAACCACAAGTATTGAACATCAGATGTGTCTTTAAAGTATCAAGGCTTTAGGTTCACAAGACAATTCACAAACAACACTACTGCCAAGGGTTCTGAACTATGAATCAACAAGATGGTTAGGCTATCGTTGAAAGCAATCAGAAGTTTTAGGTGAGAGATTGCACCACAAACCACCAATATCTACTTAACTGTCACACCCGTTGTGAGTAGTAGGTGTCATCACAACGAGATCATGTAATGGACCTCATGATCTCGGAGGCAATGGAGTGCTTCCAATGTGTATGTGCACGGGTAGCACACATACGAGCAAACAACCAGCTGTGGTGGTTGGTGCCACTACGAGGAGTATCATGCAAGGGAGCGCATGATCATGCGAGGCGACAGACTACCTCCAACATATGTGTGCGCGGGCAGCACACATAGCAGCAAGTGACGGAGTCACGACATATTCGGATGGAGACCCGAACAGCCCAAACAGTCCTGCAGAGTGAACAGCGGGATAGGTTGGCTAAAATAAGCTGCAGGAGCATGTGAACAACCTAGACACTTGGCGCCGCAGGTTGACGACACGTGACTGCAGGCTGGAAAATTAGAGCTACAATTGCCAAGAGACACGTGACCAATAAAGAGGCAATTGAGAGCTCATGGAACAAGTGACAATAGTTGGAGGAAGTCAACAAACTGTCAGGAGAACATTGTAGAACATGTTCTCCATCACCTCCAACAGTTGAACTGCAGGGAGAATATTATGGAACATGTTCTCCATGAACTCCAGGAGTGGCTGACAATCAAATATGTGTACTATAAATAGACTAGGGGGTCTATTGAGCTGGGGACAGGAGAACATTGTAGAACATGTTCTCCATCACCTCCAACAGTTGAACAGCAGGGAGAACATTATGGAACATGTTCTCCATGAACTCCAGAAGTGGCTGACAATCAAATATGTGTACTATTAATAGACTAGGGGGTCTATTGAGCTGGGGACATATAGGTAGAGAGACTTGTAGTGTCACTCCGCATTAAAGTTGTATTTTCTTTTATGTAAGGAATAAAAGGTTGGTAAGGTTGCTATACTTCTCTTCTCCTCTATACTCTTGTGGGTTTGTGTGAGCTTGGCAGGCTGAGGTGGGCGAACCTTGGCGCCATAACGGGCAAAATTTTAGGGTAGAAGTTTGACTGTGTGACAAGTGGCATCAGAGCCCGATTTGGTGGAAAACTGGTTTAGCTGAAACCAAGATCAACAAAAGCCATGGTGACTCAAGTGGAGCTTCGGGATCGGTTGATTCGCATCGAGGAGATGCTAGGAAATCCTCCAACCGAAGATGCGGGCAGCTTATGGGCGCAGTTAGCTTGGCAAGAGAGGCAAAATGTTGCTCTCAAGGAGGCCCTTTCAAGTGAGATGAAAAATGCGGAGGAAAGGTATACTGCGATTATGGACTCCATGAGATCAAGTCTGAAGTCCTTAGAACAGAACTTGATACTGGTAAAGAGAGCGGTGGCAAACTCCACTATTGAAGGCGGAGCTCCTTCAAAGGTAAGAGTTCCCAAACCCCATTTTTTTAATGGTTGTAGGAATGCAAAGGAGTTGAAGAACTTCTTGTAGGATATGGAGCAGTACTTTAAGACTGCTCACATTCCGAAACGGGAGAAAGTCACCATCACCAGCATGTACTTGAGTGGAGATGCCAAATTATAGTGGCGTACCAGAGCATCAGAGAATGCTCGAGCTGGGAGAGCTCAGTTGGAGGATTGGGAAATCCTCAAGAAGGAACTAAAGGAGCAGTTCTTTCCGTGCAACACAGGGTGGGTTGCACGAGAATCCCTGAAGAAACTGCGGCATTCGGGGACCATAAGGGAGTATGTACGGAAATTCAGCTTCCTCATGCTTGACATCACCAATATGTCCAAGTAGAACAAGTTGTACAACTTTCTTTCTGGCTTGCAGCTGTGGGCTCAAGCTGAACTCCGACGGCAAGGAGTGAGGGATCTTTCTTCGGCCATTACTTCTACAAAAGGCTTGGTGAATTTCAAGTTGACGACAACCACCAAGACGGCCACGGAGGGAAGGAAGATGGGGCGTGCACATAAGGATGGCAAGAAGCCCGAGGGTAAGGGCAAGAAGGTTGCGGAATCAAGCCAGTTCAAGCTGCAGCCCACCAATAAAGAGCAAGGTTGTTTTATATGTAATGGTTCTCATCAGGCAAGAGAATGTCCAAGGAGGGAAAAACTATTTGTTCTAACTCTCAGGAAATCTGAGGAAGAAGGACGTGGTGCGGCGACAACACCACGCATGAATCCATTGCAGCTACTAAACTCAATGATGACATAAAAACAACCGCCTTGCAAAGGGTTGATGTATGCATCGGTGCTACTAAATGGGAGGCCTGTTTTGGCTATGCTGGACACAGGAGTGACCAACAACTTCTCCCATAAATTGGTAAGTGAATTTGGCTTGCAGGTGCAAACAAGTTTATGGAAAGTGAAAGCAGTAAACTCCGGGCTAACTCCGATTCATGGAATGACCAGCGCAACCCTCAAAGATGGAGCTTGGAAGGGAGATATCAGTGTGACAATTTCGGCGCTTGATGAGTTTGAGTTTATCTTAGGAATAGACTTTTTCGTCTAAACTAAGGCTAGTTTGATGCCTCACTTATCAGGTATACTGATTTCTGCGGAGGAATCACCTGCTTTGTACAGACAGCATATGGAGGGAAAACTGCAGCAGCGGGTATGCAGTCTCCTCAATAGCTGAAAGCAGGTTTCAATAGGGGTGAGACCACCCATGTTGCAGCACTAATTGAGATACAACCGGATTAGGTCGTGGAGGTACCTGATGATGCTGCAACTATCCTGGTGGATTATGTGGATGTGATGCCACCAAAACTGCCCAGCGAGCTCCTCCCTCGGAGGGCAGTTAATCACAAGATTGAGCGGGAGTCATGTGCTAAAACTCTTGCTCAGACCTCTTATCAATTAGCTAATACAAAGCCTTTGGAGCTGAGAAAACAGCTCAACGGACTGTTGAATGCGGGATTGATCCAACCGTCGAAAGCTCTATATGACGCTCCGGGGTTGTTTCAGTGAAAACAAGATGGTTCATTTCAGAGGTGCATGGACTATTGAGTGCTAAAAAAGGCGTTCTTTCGGCTTAGAGAATACAATCTCTTCATAGAGGAAGAGAAATGTGAGTTCTATCAGGAGCGACAGAACCAAGTGGCGGATGCATTGAGCCAAAGGGAGGTGTAACGTTACATAGCTGCACTACGGACAGTGCAGTCAACCCTGCTGGAGAGGGTTAAAGAGCAAGCCGACGCAAACCCAGCATACGTCCAACTCAGGGAAGAGGTACGTGAAGGGGTAATTAAGCATTATTGGCTTGAAGATAACTTGTTGTGTGCTCGAAGTAACAAGTTATATGTCCCGAAGGCAGGAGGGCTGAGGCGTGAGCTGCTATGAAAGACTCATGATCATCAATGGGCAGGACATCCTGGAGGGTAAAGGATGATGACACTCTTGTCCAGGTCATACTATTGAGCAAAAATGGAGGAAGACGTCGAGATGTACGTCAAGACTTATCTTGTGTGCCAGCTTGACAATACGGAGAGGAAGAAGCAGGCAGGGCTGTTGCAACCCCTGCCTATTCCGGAGAAGTCGTGGCAGTCCATTTCCATGGACTTTGTTTCGGGCTTTCCCAAAGTGGATGGGATGAGCTCAGTGCTAGTCGTCGTCGACCGACTCTCGAAGTATGCGGTGTTCATACCAACACCACATGCATGTCCAGTAGAGGTAGCAGCTGGGTTGTTCTACAAGCATGTGGTGAAGCACTTCGGTGTCCCGAAAGACATTGTGAGTAATCGAGATGCTCGATTTACGGGCAGGTTCTGGACACCACTCTTCAACTTGATGGGTTTAGAGTTGAAGTTCTCTACGGCTAATCACCCGCAGACAAATGACCAAACGAAGCGCATCAATGCCTTGGTGGAGGAATAATTAAGGCATTATGTGACGGTCAGCTAGCAGAATTGATTGGAGTTGTTGGACACAGCCCAATTTTGTTATAACATCCACAGGTCGTCGGCTACAGGAATGAGTCCTGCAGAGCTTGTCATGGGACAACAGCCTCTCACTCCTCTCGAGTTAACTTAATTGACGAACCAAGGAAACTTCCCTGCTGCCTATCGCTTCGCCAAGGAAAAGGAAGAGCTGATAGAACAAACTCGGGACAGTTTGCGCAAGACAGCAAAACGCATGAAGAGGCATGCGGATGAACGAAGGCGTTCATTGGAGTTTCAGGTTGGGGACATGGTGCTGCTGAAACTTACTCCACAAATATGAAAGAAAATCAGCAGCAAGACCGTACATCGTGGGTTGGTATCAAGGTATGACGGTCCCTTCGAGGTGATGAAGAAAGTCGGGCATGTTATTTACCGGTTGAAGTTACCCGACAAGTTAAAGGTACACCCAACATTCCATGTAAGATTTCTCAAACTTTTCAACAAGGATTTGCTTGGAGATAGACGACAAGCCAAGAGAGCTCTACCAGTAGTTCGAAAACAGTTTGACAAGAAGGTCGAGAAGATCTTTGCACACCGGACTATGGGGCAAAGGAAGAAGAATCGACGAATTGATTTTCTTGTGAAGTGGAAAGGTGGCAGTGAGGCTGATGCCACGTGGGAGTGAGACTTTACACTATAGCAGTTTGAGAGACAGATCAAGGAGTTCATGAATTCTACTTCGACGAAAACGTCGGACTCTCTTAGTGGGGGTGGTTTGTTACACCCGTTGTGAGTGGTAGGTGTTACCACAACGAGATCATGTAACGGAACTCATAATCTCGGAGGTAATGGAGTGCCTCCAATGTATGTGTGCATGGGCAGCACACATACGAGCAAACAACCAGCTGTGGTGGTCGGTGCTACTACGAGGAGTATCATGTGAGAGAGCGCATGATCATGCGAGACGACGGGCTGCCTCCAACATATGTGTGCGCGGGCAGCACACGTAGCAACAAGTGACGGAGTTACGACATGTTCGGATGGAGACCCGAACAGCCCAAATAGTCCTGCAAAGTGAGTAGCGAGACAGGTTGGCTAAAGTGAATTACAGGAGCATATGAACAGCCTGAACACTTGGCGCCGTAGGTTGAAGACATGTGGCTGCAAGCTGGAGAATCAGAGATGCAACTGACAAGGGACACGTGGCCAGCAAAGAGCCAATTTAGGGCTCATGGGACAGGTGGCAGCAGCTGAAAAAAGTCAACAAACTGCCAGGAGAACATTGTGGAATATGTTCTCCATGACCTCCAACAGTTGAACTGCAGGGAGAATATTGTGGAACATATTCTCCATGATCTGCAGGAGTGACTAACAGCCAAATATGTGTATTATAAATAGACTAGAGGGTTTATTGAGCTGGGGACACACAGGTAGAGAGACTTATAGTGTCACTCTGCATTAGAGTTGTATTTCCTTTTATGTTAGGAATAAAAGGTTGGCAAGGTTGCTGTACTTCTCTTCTCCTCTATACTCTTGTAGGCTTGTGAGAATTTGATGGACTGAGGTGGGCGAACTTTGGCGTCATCACGGGAAAAATTTCAGGGTAGAAGTTTGGCTGTGTGACAAACTATGGTGAAGCGAGGCCAACCACTAAAATGAGTTGTTAATAGCTTGAGCTCCTTAATGAATCCAAGAAAGGAATTATACTTAAAAAGGATATCAAATAAAGCAATTCTTCAATTTTTTTTAAGCACACGCAAGTGAGAATCTAAAGTAGTTATACTTGTGAACAGAAAGCTTAATAGAGTTCACTTGTACATAACTCATAATGGAAACCCGACATAATACATCAGGGCCCATTTGGGTAATGATTATCTCGTGAAAATTACAATTAGCTAACTGGGTGAGCAGTGAGTCATGATGGTATTTTTCTACCACACATATTTCCCAAATTCATATAGTTGTGTCTGGATGTAAGTTTGATAGCAGAAACGTGAAACCTGTTTGGATGAGTAGAAGTAAGATGACAATCACCTCCCTACTCACAACCCAAATGAGCCCTCAAATATTAGGTACAGAATCATAAAATTAGATTCATAACCTTGAAGTAAATGAGAATGATTAACCAGTGCTAATAGACATAGATTGAGTATAAAACATTGATGAGTTGAATCAATAATGGTAATGGAAGGCAGGCAAAAAACCAACAAAATGGAGAAGTTATGCTCAACAAAATTGGTTACTTGCAAAGGAAAAGCTGGAAATAAAAAAAGCTAAAATAGGACCAGAAAAACTCACATTGGTGTTCTCACACAGGGAAACAACAAAAAGGCATAAGATAGTTATCAGATATATCTGATAAGATAACTATCCATTTAGAATGTAAAAAAAATAAAAGCAAAAGTCAAGAAGAAAGTTCTTCTTCTTCAGAACATAAGCTCCTTTTCGAGTTTTCCTAACCTAAAATCTAAGAAACTAGGTTTATGTTAGTCATCCATGAGCTTGCATATACAGAAAGATAGTGTCAGGCATGTCTGACTGCATTATATTTGTCACACCAAATAGTGAGATAACAACCAGATCAGTTAGTGGCTGCCAAAACTAGTGTGCACTAGATCAGTTAGACAATGACTGCCGAAACTAGTGTGCAGAGAGTAGCATTGAATGTTGGTGAAATTCTACAGGTTCAACATCAAATGACTGACTGCAAGCATAGTAAATCAATCTTCAAAGAAAATAATAAGCACAATAAGAACTAGATACATGCATTAATTTTCAGTACTCTTCATATTAAAATGCCATGAAGGCAAAAAAAAAAAAAAAAAAAGAAATGTTGCATTTCAATAAATCGACTATATTTACACAGATCAGGATGAAATGACCAACAAGAAAAAGGAACTGCATATATGAACCTTAATTTCCTAATTCTGATTGCCTGCCAACAAACACAAGTACCTCCAAAAGGTGAGAATGCATGGTAAGTTAAGAAAGACGCAGATAACAGTCCCTTCACATATCCTCGGGTAGGAATGGAGTATATTGGATACCTAAGAAACAATTAAAAAGCAACATATGAGAGAATTAACTTGTACCCAATTTTGTTCAAATGGCTTGAAATAATAGAAAAAAAAAAATCAAGATTCCTCAAATGGACATAATTATCTCCAAAAATAGATCAAAGGAACATGTGCTTAATGAATTCAACACATCAATAGAGAGAATAAAATAACTTCAGGAGAATGAATTTCTGCCTTATGATAACATTACAAAGTACTTTCTCAAGTGTACAGACACGGAGCACATAAATTTCTTCTAGCAGTTATTGTTCAAGAAAACTAATTAGAAAGTCAGCATACCAGGCGACCGACAGCCAACTAGCAGGTGAAAGCTCTACACTCTTGAAAGTTGTCAGACCTGGATAATTGCCAGCCAATTCATAAACCTAATCAAGGAGACAACTGAGATAAGTCATGCAAAATTTATTTTTGGGCAAATACGTAGAAGCTCCAATAAAAAAACTTTGGCATGAATCTGACCTGTTCTGCAAATGGTAACCTTCCATAAGGACCTTTCTGCTCAAAATACTCAAAGTATAGTTTATCAAAATGATCCTTCTCTGGCAATGAGCTGTGATGCTGAAGGCCTGAATCATCAGACTGTGCATCCCAAAACATCTCACCCTCACTTTCACCACTCCAATATTCACTCCCACTTTCTTCGCTATTCACTTCCATCTCATTCCTATTGCAAAAAGATACAAAAATGCAACACAATTTGCTTCTTATGTTGAAAATCTAACATGCAGAAGATAATAATTCATTAGCAGAAGTTCAACCCAAGGACCTGGACGAAGCAGTAGAATTATTGGTGTAGATCTGTATGCTTGACAGGTAAGGCACATAGTATTGGATTATAGTCTCTTGATTGTTGAGGACAAGTGGCACACCAGCACCACAGACACTCCACTCATAGAATTGATCCCAGAGGTCTCCAAGGGTGAAGTATTTGATCTCATCCTGCTCAGGTGGTTGCTGAAGGGTGTTCAAATTGCAGAAGCTTTTCTGCATGATTCCATGAACAAGACACAATTGATGCCTTTGATGAAATCCAACAACACCAACAAATGAAGATACTAGACATTTAATGAGTGAGTCTCTACAATAAGCAAAAAGGTAAGACAATTATCAATCTAGATATCATTGCACCAGTATAATTCAGTGTCAAATCTAGTCCTCATCAAGACAACATGGAAACACTAGATAATACGAAAGCCAATTCCAATTTCTCACATTGGTAAATACTGTTAGCCCGTTTTGGCAACATTTGAAGAGAGAATGAAAGAGGTTTTGAAATGAAAAATATAATTATAATAAGATTTAGAGCCCAATAACATTTATTAAGATAATTACATTTAAATTTTCAAATAATTTCAATTAATTCTCAATCAACCACAAGTGTAATAATATAAATAAAGTGAGAAATATGCATCGTGATTTTTACGTGATTTGGAGACCAATTGTTCATATTCCACTGTTTCTATCTTATTTTTCAGGATTTGGATAACTCCATTAGAGATATTATTTCTTGAGCTGAAACCAAACTTTTATATATATTTGCAAACCGTAATCGTTACTCATTTTGGATGAAGATATGCCCATCATTCCGTTAGAGCAGTCACACCCGTAAAACCGATCTTTATAATTGAGAAGATTCATTCTACACCAGAATTATTGCACTCTTACACTCTCAATATTTAAGAGTATTTATAAGCGAAAAAAATAAAAAATAATATATTTTAAATTTACAACAAAATCACTCAAAAGTTAAAAACAAGAATAATAAGGATTTAATATGAAATTTGAAATTTTAGAGTATTCTTGAGCTGATAAGTTTGAAAAGAGGTTTCTTACTTTAAGAATATTAAAAGTTCATTTTCCCTCTAAGTAAAAACATCCTAATCATTTATATAATCGTTGGAATAGAGAACTAGCCATTTGAAAATTATCCCTTACTGTCTCTATTGAGTTTGGTTATCCAAAGCTTAAGTTTCGGCTGTCTAAATAACTTCAATAGTTGAAAGTTGAATTACTTGTCATACTTATATCACAGGTTCAAATGTCTAAAAGTAGCACAAGTTCGAGCATCCAACCAATATATCGGACATCCAAACTCTAAACATAAAATTTCAACAGTCATAACTTCCAAATCTTTGGCTGTTCGATTATGAGATTTAGGCATTTAAAACTATCAGTAATTTCAATATTGTTTCTACTAAATTTGAACGTCTGATCGTAAAATTTTAAAAGTCCAAAGTTAACAGAAAAAAACTACTAGATTATTATAATTTAAGTTTTATATTTGACATCTTCTTAAACTGACTTTGAATAAATAATGAGCCGTTAAACGTATTTCAAGATAAATTTGAGTATTAAATAAAAGACTCTAAACTATTAATTACAAGATAAATCATCGATTCGACTAAAACAAATAAAATTCTAAATTTAATAAATCGACTTGATCTCTTAAAGCTTCTTTAAAACATATTTAATTTTTAAAGTTTCATTCGCTGATTTACAATTACACCTCATATTCAAATCTATCTTTGGGTTCATTTATTATTAAGATTTCTGAATGGTTTTAATCTACATTTTGAACTTGTCTTGGCTATTTATTATATATCCTCAAGATATCATCAAATACATTACTTTGATCATTATTAAAACTACAGAGTATAATAATCTCTCTCTTTTTAATGATAATAAACCCACAAAAAAATAAAATAAATAAACTAGTTGATAAAAAAATTGAAATTAAATACATACATTAACTAAAACAATATGTATGAACATATAGAGCATACATATAAAAATATGTATCATCAAATACATTAGTTTGGTTGTCATCAAAATTACAAAGTATAATAATCTATCTCTTTTTAATGATAATAAACCCACAAAAAAATAAAATAAATAAACTAGTTGATAAAAGATTTGCAATTAAATACATACATTAACTAAAACAATATGTATGAACATATAGAGCATACATATGAAAATATTACATTTAACTTAAAAAGTAACATGCTCATACTCCCCTTTGCTCTAATATTGTTTCCCCTATTTAAAGTAATTTAACACATATTTTCTCCTCTTTTTGTCATTAACAAAAAATATAACTCCCAATTGACATATGCATAATATTGATTAAACAAATAGAAAACTAACAAAAAATTTAAGAGAGATCAATATAAAAATTTTGAAAATTTTAATTAAAAGCAAAACTTTTTCTAAAATTAAAGGTTGTCAAAAAAATTGATGCTTATGAATATTACTCCTAAAGTATAAATACGAGACTCTGATACTAATTATTGACCCATTTTTGCGATTTTTACCAGAGAAATGAAAGAGATTTTAAAATAAAAAATACGATTATGATATGGGTAAAAATAAGGGTTTAATTTTAAATAGTTTTATTTCTCTGATACTAATTTCAATAATTAGTTATTTAAAGTCCAATAACAATTCATCAAAAAAATTACTTATGAATTTCAAGTAATTTCCATCAATATTCAATCAACCACAAGTACAATATTATAAATAAAGTGAGAACATGCACCATAATTTTTACGTAGTTCGAAAATCAATTGCTCCTACTGCATGGTTTTTTGTTTCACTTTTGAAAACCTGCATTACTTCATTAATGATGTCATTTTTTGAGAGGAAACCAAGCCTTTACATACATTTGCAACCACAAGTTTCACTTCTTTTACATAAAGTCACATTCGTCATTCCGTTAAGATGAAACCATGTTTATACTACCAATCTCTCCAATCGAAAAGATTCACTTTGCAACAGAGTTATTACACTCTCACACTACTAATACTTAGGAGTGTTTACAACCGGAAAAAATAAAAATATTATATTTTAAACTCACTATAAAATCATTCAAAGGTTGAAAATAAGGGTAATGAGAATTTGATATGAAATATGAAAATTTAGAGCATTCTTGAGCTAATAAACATAAAAATGGGATTTTTCTATAAAAATATTAAAAATTTCATTCTCCCTTTAATAAAGGTATCTTAATCCTTTATATAATCGTTGAAATAGAAAACTAATTGTTTGAAAATCACTCTTGATTGTCTTTACTGAGTTCAATCATTTGAATTTTACTATTCGATCATCCGAACAACTCCAACAATCGAAAATTGAATTACCCCCTATACTGACGTCACAAGTTCAAATATCTAATGATAAGGTTCAGACGTTAGAATAGCACAGGTTCGGACATTCGACCAATACACTGGATATTTAAACTCTAAATATGAAATTTCAAAAGCTATAACTCCCAAATCTTCAGGTGTTCGATTTTGAGATTCGAGCGTCAAAATCTATTAGTAATTCTAGTACTATTTTTGCTAGATTCGGATGTCCGAAGTTAACAAAAAAAAATACTGGATTATTGTAATTTCAATTCATATTTGACATTTTCTCAAATTGATCTTAGATAAATAATAAGTTGGTAAAGGCATTGCAAAATAAGTTTGAATATTAACTAAAAAACTCTAAACTATTAATCACACAATCAATTCTTGATTTAATTAAAACAAATGAAAATCTAAGTCTAATGAGCTAACTTAATCTTTTGAGTTTTTTTTTAAATTTCGTTCGATAATTTACCATCACACCTTATCTTAAAGTCTATTTACTTTTGAGATTTTTAAATGGTTTTGATCTCCATTTCAAACTTGATTTAATTATTTACTACACATGCTCAAAATATCATTAAATACATAATTTGATCATTATTAAAATTACAAATGATAATAAACATCTTCATATTTCTCAGTCCAATCAAAATTGATTCTTAGTATGAAAATCATAGAAACAATGGAACCAACATAGCTAAATTGACGCCAACAAAAACAAACCCAATAATGAAGATTCTAATACGATGACATGAGTAACAATCCCCGAGTTGATAGAATTCCAAGTATACAACCATGAATATGAATGAATATCTACATTACCAAACTCCATCTAAAACAAACCACATAACTTATAATCTATAAGGAAGTGTCCAACAACCGAAAGAAAATAACAGAAGAAAAATCAAGTAAAAAAAAGAAAATCGCACACTGTTGATTTTTGAAACGACAATGATACGATCAAATGAAAATCCTTGTACCAAACTGAATTTCTCCAATAAGCAAAAGCAAAAATCACCAATCTAAACAACATTACATATAAGAACCTTGAAATCAACACAACTTTGGGTGCACATCAATCATCACCCCAATTTTTGCATTTTTTTTGAAAATCCCAATTTCTCTTATCAATCAATACCTTCATATATCCGAATCCTCACAGAAATTCCAAAACAAAGATAACACCACTCACCAGAAACAACAACAGACCTCAAAAACCAGAACAAGAGATCACCTGCCCAAAATAGACTCCAAGAAACCAAAATGTGCAACCAACACCACCACCTCCCCCCGCCCCCCCCACCCCCACCCCAATTCCCTGTCAACAAATTCCATCAAGAAACAACCGAAAAATCCACAAAAGCAAAGAAAAAACCCAACCGAAAAATCCACAAAAGCAAGGAAAAAACCGAACCTTGGGAAGGGTGTAGGAGGGAGCAGAGGGGGTAGTCGATTGCAGGAAGCACTGCAGGTTGGAATGGGCCCTTTTCATATTAGCAGCAGATATTCTCTTCCCCTAAGCTCCAGTGCAAAGCGGAGCAGAAACCAAGAGACAGTCTAGAAGGAGGAGGAGGAGGACAAGACGAAATGGAAGGTGCTAGCTTTTAAGGAAAGCCGCAGTCCAGTGCAGGAAGCGGGTCATTGATTTCACTCATTTATGGCAAAAGTGTGACGGAGAAGTACAAGAAGAAGTAGAAGAATAAGAAGAAAAGAAAAAAAAAAAAAAAAAAAAGGAAAATTCACGTGTTGGGGGAACATGCGTTTGATCGAATTCGGCGGACAAGTCTTCGCCGAAGTTATATTTTGCTCTTTTGTCGCGGCGCTCTGGCGGTTGCCTGCCGAACCGGACCGGTCGGTTCATGGCGGGGGGATTTGTCGTTTTTATTATCACGTGCGGTGCACGTGCTCGCTTTTTTTTCCCGACAAAAGATTCCAAGAATTATCTAGTTGTGAATTGTGTTATTATTTGCAACAAGAAAATAAAAATTAAAAGATTGAACAGTTGGATATTTTGCTATTTACTGTGATTTCCAGAATTTATTTGTAATTATGTAACAAAATTGGGAAACGTAGTTCATTTGCTGAGAAACAGAGTAATTTTGGAGTACTTCATAAATAAAAAAAATCCTTAATATTTGAATAATTACAGATTAACTTTTTGATATTTGGATTTCTTTATAGCTTATACTGACCTAAGATGTCAAAAATGGCTTCAAAAACAATAAAGAGAAGGATTCTGATTTTTGTTTAGTCCTAATCTTAATTATTCACTTGTTAATGTAATTTTTTGGTAGTTTATTCAATGACAACTTCCGTCCAACATCCATCGTCGACCTAAACACAGTGCATTGCCCAACGTGGGACATTGACTTCCATTCTTAGATTTTTTTTGTTTTTTTGAAGGCTCTATGCGATCCATTTGAGCTTGTTAATATGACTATAAAAAGAAAATTAAGGTCGATTTGGTTCGCGATTGTTAAACGTGAAAATTATAATTTATAATAATATATTAAATTTATTTTAACTCAAAAGTTTGATTAATTAATTGGAACTAATTGGTCTTTAGTTTATTGATGATTTTGAAACATCAGATTTGAACATAGAGAGGAGAGAAAACTTATGATACTTAACATCCAGAAAATGGAAACTAATGATGTCTCGAACTAAAATTTTATGAGTTGGTCAATGAACGTTGTTAACGCAAACTAAACCATCAAGCCGAGGTTAATCGAAGGCTGAATCAAGATTTGCTCTCCAAACTAACTGGCGTTCGATGGATTTGTAGTGAATTATGGAAAAATGATGCACCGGATTTGAGAACCTTGATGCACAAGTATTAAGTTCAGCTAATCCGAAAGATACTAAATATTTTTAATCTGGAGCTGAAGTTTGAGGATTTTAGATTTGCAACGAAAATAATAACGTGAAATCTAATGGGTATCTCAATGAGATCAACAGGTCCGATCAGCTAGAATTTTCTGAATTCATTATAAATAAAAGTATTTGAGGTAATTTTTATTAAAATTAAATTTAATCAAAATATGACTTGAATTAAAATTTAAATATCACTAAATTTTAACTCAAATATAGCTTTTAGTTGGATCTGAATTATGGTCAAATTTAATCAAAATTGAGTTAAATTTGAACCCAAATAACTAAAAAATTTAGGCTTAAACTAAAATAGATTAAATGAGCTAGAATTATAAATAAGTGTATGTAAAATATAAAATTTATGAATAAACCCTTAAAAAATTCTGTCTCTATGAATACACTGGTAGAAATTTTTAGTTTTGCAAATAAGTTCTTCACACTATTTTATTCATAAATAAGTCTAATTTTGATTTGAAAAGGATCTTGAAAGCTTTAAAACTTTATAAATAAATTCTTTTTGTAAAAAGACTTCTAAAATTTATAAAATTATAATTTGATCTAAATTCTAAAAAATATTTTGCAAATATTTTCCTGAAAATTTAATGTCCAAAAATAGTATAAATTTTTATACACAAATAAATTCCAATTAAGTAAATTATAATATCAAAATATGTCAATTAAAGATACGGAAATCCAATCTAATAAAAAATTATAATTTAATAATATTTTAAAATCCAACCAATCAAAAATTTGACTTCGAAAGAGTCTTATAAAAATTAAGGAGGACTCTTAACAAAAAGGAAAGAGGATAAGATCGAGAAGCCATGAGAGAGATGGGAGAGGATATTATTGTGAATCAGTAGGCTTCTTATCTGTGCATATTTTTCGCCCTTATCTTCCGGCTCTCGACTCCCTTGGTCTTCTTTCCCTGTGAGGTTCTTCACCCTCTACCGTCACTGCTGCCCTCTCCTACTTGCCTCATACTAATCCTACTTCATCGTGCTACAAGCTCAACATCAACCAAGTTGCTCACCTCCTCGTCGCCGCCCGCTATGAAGAAGTTTGGGTCCCCTTCCTCGTCACCACCTGCGGTGTAGGAGGTCGGGCTTCTCCCTCGTTGCCACCCGCCGTGAAGGAGGCCAGGCCTTGGCCACCATCAACTGAGAAAATGCCCCTCTGCTGGCCCTCTACTGTACCTACTAGCTTACCCCAAACTCGCCGACCCAAACTCCTCTTCAAGCTACTGCGGCCCATGCTCTATTGCCGCTCACCTCGCCATGGCCCCGTCTCCTTGCACCACAACCTCCCTGGCTGTCACACCCGTTCTGAGTGGTAGGTGTCACCACAACGAGATCATGTAACGGACCTCATAATCTATTTTATTTCAGGGGTGCATGGACTATCGAGTACCAAACAATGTGTTCTCTCGACTTAGAGAATACAATGTTTTCATAGAGGAAGAGAAATGTGAGTTTCATTGGGAGCGACAGAACCAAGTAGCGGATGCATTAAGTCGAACGGAGATGCAATGCTACGTAGCTGTGCTGTCCACAGTGCAGTCAACCTTACTGGAGAGGGTTAAAGAGCAAGCCGATGCAGACCCAGAATACGTCCAACTCAGGGGAGAGGTACGTGAAGGGGTAATTAAGCGTTATTGGCTTGAAGATAACTTATTGTATGCTAGAGGCAACAGGTTGTACATCCCGAAGGCGGGAGGGCTGAGGCGTGAGCTACTGCGAGAGACTCACGATCCTTAATGGGCAGGACATCCTGGAGGGCAAAGGATGATGACACTCTTGTCCAGGTCATACTATTGTCCAAAAATGGGGGAAGACGTCGAGATATACGTCAAGACTTGTCTTGTGTGCCAGCTTGACAAGACAGAGAGGAAGAAGCAGGTAGGGCTGCTGCAACCCCTGCCTATTCCGGAGAAGTCGTGGCAGTCCATTTCCATGGACTTTGTTTCGGGCTTTCCCAAAGTGGATGAGATGAGCTCAGTGCTAGTCGTCGTCAACCGACTCTCAAAATATGCGGTGTTCATACCAACACCACATGCATGTCCAGTAGAGGTAGCAGCTGGGTTGTTCTACAAGCATGTGGTGAAGCACTTCGGTGTCCCGAAAGACATTGTGAGTGATCGAGATGCTCGATTCACGGGCAGGTTCTGGACATCACTCTTCAACTTGATGGGTTCAGAGTTGAAGTTCTCTACGGCTAATCACCCGCAGACGAATGGCCAAATGGAGCGCATCAATGCCTTGGTGGAGGAATAATTAAGGCATTATGTGACTGCCAGCCAGCAGAATTGGTTGGAGTTGTTGGACACAGCCCAATTTTGTTATAACATCCACAGGTTGTCCGCTACTGGAATGAGTCCTGCAGAGCTTGTCATAGAACAGCAGCCTCTCACTCCTCTCGAGTTGGCTCAATCAACGGATCAAGGAAAGTGCCCTGCTGCATATCGCTTCACCAAGGAGAAGGAGGAGCTGATAGAACAAACTCGGGACAGCTTGCGCAAGACAGCAAAACGCATGAAGAGGCATGCGGATGAACGAAGGCGTTTATTGGAGTTCCAGGTCGGGGACATGGTGCTGCTGAAACTCACTCCACATATATGGAAGAAAATCAACAGCAAGACTGTACATCGTGGGTTGGTACCAAGGTATGACGGCCCCTTCGAGATGATGAAGAAAGTCGGGCAGGTTGCTTACCGGTTGAAGCTACCCGACAGGCTGAAGGTACACCCAACGTTCCATGTAAGTTTTCTCAAACCTTTCAACAGGGACTTGCTTGGAGATAGACTGCAAGCAAGGAGAGCTCCAACAGTAGTTCGAAAGCAGTTCGACAAGGAGGTCGAAAAGATCCTTGCACACCGGACTATGGGGCAAAGCAAGGAGAATCGACGGACTGATTTCCTTGTGAAGTGGAAAGGTGGTAGCGAGGCCGATGCCACGTGGGAGTGGGACTCTACACTATGGCAGTTCGAGAAACAAATCAAGGAGTACATGGACTCTACTTCGACGAGGACGTCGGACTCTCCTGGTGGGGGTGGTTTGTCACACCCGTTGTGAGTGGTAGGTGCCACCACAACGAGATCATGTAACGGATCTCATGATCTTAGAGGCAATGGAGTGCCTCCAGCGTGTGTGCACGGACAGTACACATACGAGCAAATAACCAGCTGTGATGGTCGGTGCCACTACGAGGAGTATCATGCGAGGGAGCACATGATCATGCGAGGCGACGGACTGCCTCCAACATATGTGTGTGCGGGCAGCACACATAGCAGCAAGTGACGGCGTCACGACATGTTCGGATGGAGACCCGAACAGCCCAAACAGTCCTGCAGAGCGAGCAGTGGGACAGGTTGGCTAAAGTGAGCTGCAGGAGCATGTGAACAGCCTGAACACTTGGCATTGCAGGCTGAAGACACATGGTTGCAGGCTGGAGAAACCAGAGCTGCAACTGTCAAGGGACACGTGGCCAGCAAAGAGGCAATTGAGGGCTCGTGGGACAGGTGGCAGCAGCCCAGACAGTCAACTAACTGCCAGGAGAACATGGCCTCCAGCGGTTGAACTGCAGGGAGCGGTTGAATTGCAGGGAGAACATTGTGGAACATGTTCTCCATGATCTCCAGCAGTTGCTCACAGCCAAATATGTGTACTATAAATAGACTAGGGGATCTATTGAGTTGGACACACATAGGTAGAGAGACTTGTAGTGTCACTCCATGTTAAGAGTTGTATTTCCTTTTATGTGAGCAATAAAAGGTTGGCAAGGTTGCTGTACTTCTCTTCTCCTCTATACTCTTGTAGGCTTGTGCGAGTTTGGCGGGCTGAGGTGGGCGAACCTTGGCGCCATCACGGGTGAAATTTCAGGGTAGAAATTTGCCGGTGTGACACTAGCCTCGTCCTTTGGTGGTCGAACCATTGCTGCACTAGACACGCTCGGCTTTGCTCCCAAGCTCCACGCCCACGCAGCCTCACTCTCGTGCCTTCCCAACCAAGCTTCACCCTGTTGGTCTACCCACCCTACGCCGCTCGCTGAACCTCCTAGCACCATCACCCTTGGCTCACCCTTCTACTCGACCACCCAAGCTGCCTGCCACTGTCTCCATACTATGCAACCTCGGCCTTCCTGCTGACCCGAGCCTCGTGCCACCCAAGAGAGGCAGGGCTAGATTTAGCCATATCTGACCGGACTTGGTCGAGAGATGGAGGAGGTGTGGGAGGGAGTCCAAGCCCCGACCCTGCTATTCGCCACAGACTCAGGGGCTGAATCCGACCATGGACACGAAGAGAAGGGGAGCCCTTGCTTCGATTGAAGAAAGGGAGAAGAAAGCAGGAGCGGAGGAAGAAGCAAAGAAATAGAAGATGAACAAACAAAAGAAAAAAAAAAGGTTGTTAACAAAAAAAAAAGGATTTAGCTTCTATTTTTGTGCTGCTATTTAATCGATTTAGGGTATTATAAGGCAGACACACAGGCTTACTAAATATTTATTTAGACTAAAGTTAGTTAATGAACTCGCCGATCATCTATTTAGATTAAAATCAGCCTGTGAGCTCGCCAAATATCTATTCAAACTAAGACTAGCACATAAGCTTGCCGAACGTACTATCGAATTAAGGTCAGTCTGTAGGCTCGTCGAACATCTAATTGGACTAAAGTCAATTCGCAGGCTCGTCCAATATCTAATCGAACTAAGGTCAATCCGCGGACTTGTGAAATATCTATTAAAACTAAGGTCAACCCACAAACTTGCACAAAATTATCATGACAGTCCGAGAGCTCTCGAACAAAATTGATTAATATAAATTAATTAAATTAAAGTGATTCAATCATATTGAACTCAAGTAAATTCAGTTAGAACAAATAAATAAAACTAAATTAACTCAAATGGACCATCAAATAGATTTAAATTGATCAAATAGATAGACTAAAACTCAAGTTGAATTGAACCTAAATCCAAGTTAAGTTTATCCTAAACCAAAATAATTCAGACCCAACTCTAATCAAGTTCAAATCAGGCTAATCTCACTCAAATTGTCTCAAACCCACTCCTAATCGGGTTCAAATTAATTCAAAAATAAAATAAATCTGGCTTAAACTCTAATCAAGTTAAATTAAGTTTGAATTAACCTTAAGTGGGTTGGATCAAGTCTAAATCAAACTCTAATTGAGTTGAAACAAGTTCAAATCAAACCCTAATTGGGTCAACTAAATTCAAACTAAATCTTAATTAAGTTAAATCAAGTTTGAACTGAACCCTAGTAGGATCAAGCTGAGCTCAAATTCAAACCAAAACTAGGTCGGATCTGAATCAGAACTAGGTCGAACCTAAACTAAAATTAACTTAAGCCTAAATCGACTCAAACTCAAACTCAAGTTCATTAAGATTTAAACTTAATTCCAATGAGGGTCCAAACTGGGTTGAACCTAGATTGATTAAGAGCTCATTAAGGATCAGATCCAAGATTCAATGAGAACTGACAAGAAGTCAAGGGTTAGATCCAAGATTCATTAAAACCTATCAAGGATTAAATTCAAGACCCGTTAAAGATCCATACAGAATAAAATCCATTAAAGAACCATAAGAAAATTGATAAAAGTCCAACACAAGGTTGAGCCTAACCTGAATCAAATCAAATTAGACTCGATTTGAAATCAAGTTCTAAACATCAAATTGAATCAAATTACACTCAAATTGAAATCGAGCTCTAAAAATTGAACTAAATCAAATCAGACTCAAATCAAAATCGAGCTCTAAAAATTGAACTGAATCAAGTCAGACTCAAATCAAAATCAAGCTCTAAAAATTGAACTGAATCAAGTCAGACTCAAATCAAAATTGAGTTCTAAAGATTGAATTGAATCAAATTAGATTCGAATCAAAACCAATTTTTGAATATTGAACCAAATCAAATCAGATTCAATTCAAAATTAAGTTTTGAATATCAACTTGATTCAAATCAAATTTAAACCAAAAATCAACCTGAACTTTAAACCGAACTGAATCGGATAAAATCAAAATCAAGTTAGGGTTAATCGATAATAAGTTCAAAGTTGTCGATGACACTTCAAATTTAATTAATAACAAAATAAGAAAGGTCATCGATTATTAAATCAAAGATGATTAGCACAAATCAAGACCATTAATTATTCTTTCAAATCAAGCTAAACTAAATGCAAACTTGAACTTGTTTAGTTAGTCAGCCAGATGTTGTGTTCAAATGAAATTAACCGATAATACACTCAAAGTTATAGATCATACCTCAAGGCTAAGTCAACACATGCTCGAAAGCCATTAAAAACACCTTAAACTTAATTGATAACATGCCTAAGAGACTGTTGATTATCAAAATCAGAAATGGTTAGCATAAAGTCAAGATCATTAATCATTTCAAATCGAACTAAAAACAGACTTGAATTTACTTACTTAATCAACCAAACATCTTGTTCAAAAGAAATTAATCGCCAATGCTCAAAACTATTGGCAACACTTCAAGCTAAACCTTGTTTGAAATAATTTTTAGCATAATCAAATTTTATTAACATATAATTAAAATTGAGAATAATATACTACTAAATTATGACTCAAATGTGGGTCTTAGTCAAACTTAAATTATGTTTGAGTTTGACCAAAAATTGATTTCAAATTGGACTTCAATTCTAAAGAAACACTTCAAACTATGAAGTTGAAATTATCATCTATGCCTTATTGGCTATAAAAGCACTTCAAACTAAATGAAGTTATTGTCTATACCTTATTGACTATGAAAACACTTCAAACCATTAAACTAAACTAAGGTTGGCTTGAACTCACTTAGTCAGTTAACCATAATACCTTATTTAAATAAAGTTATCGTCTGTCTTATCGACTATAGAAATACTTTAAATAATGAAGTTATTGCATATGTCTTATCGGCTATGGAAACACTTCAAATAATGAAGTTATCGCCAACATCTTATTGGCTATAAAAGCACTTCAAACCAAATGAAGTTATTATTTACGCCTTATTATCTATGAAAATACTTCAAATAATTAAAGAAAATTAAAGTAAACTTGAACTCGCTTAGTCAATCAACTACAATATCTTGTTCAAATGAAGTTATCACCTATGTCTTATTAGTTATGAAAATACTTTAAATAATAAAATTGTCGCCTACATTTTATTGGCTACAAAAATACTTTAAATGAAGTTATCACTTATGCCTTATTAACTATGGAAACACTTCAAATAACGAAATTATCACTTATGCTTTATTGGTCATGGAAACACTTTAAGTATGAAGTTATCACCTATGCGTTATTAATTATAAAAAAACTTTAAACTAAATAAAATTATTGCCTATGACTTATTGAGTATGAAAACACTTCAAATCATGAACTTATTGTTGATGCTTTATTGACTAATGAAAATACTTCAAATCATAAAATTCTCACCAAAACTCAAAGCTATCAGAAACACTTCAGGCTAACTCTAGCAAGCTGCCGGTAACTCCATCTAATAAACTTATCATTGAAGCTCAAAATTATTAGAAACACTTCAAACTCATCTCATCACTTTCCATGTCCAACCAGATGACACCACTAAACCAAACCATTAACATCTATCAAGAATCAAATAAGACCCTTTTGAGCCAGACTTTGCACGGCCCAGCATACAGGAGTGGGGCAATAGCAAACATTACACTCTTCATATTTTCTTTCTTATTTTATGTCATTTATGCATTCAAGTTCATTAAAATGTAAAGTGAGAGTATGTCCTTATTTAAATCATATATCTATTTCTTAAAATTAATCAAATAATATTTTCTTCTTCTTTTTTGTGTCTCTATTTTGTTAGCTAGGTTTCTTATTTTAGAAGATTTCTAACAATCATCAGGGTAATTAACAACGGAGTCATATTTTCACAACACCTAATTGTGCATTCAAACCACCATACTTCTGATTTATTATTTTGAGGTTACTCCTTGAAATCTTCACTATTTCGGGTGGTCAATTTCAATCTCACAAACCTGATAAGCCATCAGTTAGGCCACCAAAAGGAAGTTAATCACCAATAAATCCAAAGTTGTTCGTCATCCCACATCTTCATATTCCATCAGACAACACTACTAAATCAAGTCATCAATACCCACTACGAACTAATTCAAGATCCCATTTGAGTCAAACACCACATCGTCCAATATATAGAAGCCGAGTAGTAGAAAGAATCAAGCTTCTTTCTCCACTTCTTCTTCTTTTTATTTTTTTTTATACTTAAATCCATTGTAAAGTAAGGGTATACCCTTGTTTAAGGCATACACCATTTCTCAAATCAATTAAATGATATTTTTTTGTGTCTCTATTTTATTAGCTATATTTCTTACTTTAGAAGATTTTTGATAATTGTTGGGATAATTAACAATAGGGGTTGATGCCTATTGAAAGTCAATATCTTCACAATACTTAATTGTGCACTTAAATTAATCACACTTTGAATTATGCATCGAGATGACTCCTTGGGATCTTTGCCATCTCGGACTGTTGATTTCGATTTTGCAAGAGGAACACTTAACAAAAGTAAGAACTAATGTCTAATTCTTTGATTCTTCCACTTTGATTTTATAGTCACTAATCTAGGTATTAGAATGGCTACTGTTGGAGAGTTTCTAATAATCTTATTCACCAATTTTTTTCTCTTGCAAATCGACGAGATAAATTGACCTACTAGATCAAAATCTTAATGAGTCTCTCAAGTAAAGTCAGTGGTCAACTAGACTCCATTAATAGTTGGTGATTTTATTGAGATTTGCTTTGCCTTTTGATTGTTGATCTAGAGGACTGCCAGCAATACTCCTGCCATGCCTCTAAAGGTTACAAGAGTATCATCCTATAGGAATTGGTTTGTCAAGTAGACAATGACGGTGCTCGCTGAATCCCACAACTTCTTAAGAGGACCTGACAAAACAATCATCAAGCTATTTCGGTAACTCGACATTCACCATTGCCCCAACCTCAAGAGTGTAGGTCTCCCCAAAATTTTGTGTTGATGAAGCTCTGCAATTTATTATCCTATTTGGTATCAAGTGGTGAATATCAATGCTTTATCAACACAAAATCTTGAGAAGATCTACAAGGAGTTAAGGGAGATTGAGAAAGACCTTTACATATGACCTGACGGATGAGACCACATACCACACATATGCGAGTTGAGCTTTTGGTAGAGCAGAGGCATGAAGCTATAAAGAGATCATGCCACTAGCAACTTAGGAAAGTCATGGGTCAGCATTGCATGAATCATACCAGTTACAACATGCCTTTAATTCCTGAACACAATTTTCAGTACAACTAAAGTTTAGATAGCCTCCATACAACGCATAAATGACACCAAAGATTCAGTAAAGCACATTAGCACCTTTCAAAAATGCCATTATGCTACAAGAAACTTGGAATTCAACTATATTTAAAGCCTTATTGATAAGATTATAAGGCTCCACTAGAGTCTGATACTATAGACTGCAGAATCACTCTATAACATATTTTAATGATATGACAAAAACATTTATAGAGTTATTTATCTCTTTAGTACCTTGGTGGAAGGACTCATCTATATCCTAACAATAAAAAAGAAGGAAGAAAAAAAGTCTCAAAAAATACCTAGCTCAGTTTAATAAGTCCAAGTTGGAGGTTATTGAGCTAGATACTTCAATCATCCTTATTGCGACAATAAATGGGTTTCAGAGAGCTAAGTTAGCTTATGAAATGGTGCACAATCCTCCCAAGAGCTTAGATAAATTCATCTAATAAGTCAGAGAGTGTGTTAATGTTGAGTACATAATATTAGTTAAGAGGGAGTCCAAGGGGACTAGTAAGCCAAAGAAAGAACTTAAGGAGATGAAGCCTCTTGAGTCTAAAAAGAAATGCACTGAGCATAGAGAATGTCGAAGTAATTTTCATATTTATAGACCTCTAAACAACTCAAGGGCCAAGATAATGGTTCAAATTAAGCACATAGACTATTTGAGGCGATCCCCACCTCTCCACTTTAATAGGAAAAAATTGAAAAAAATCAATTACTACATATTCTATAGGGAGCACGTGTCACAACATCGAGGAATGCAAACATCCGAAGGATGAGATAGAAATGCTCATCAAATAGGATCACCTCAACTAGTTTGTTAGATATAGAGTCTGAACTAAAGAACCTCGGGGATGGGAGCAAAATAGGCAGGAATCATCCCAAAAAAATTCCACTTCTGAACTCCATAACCCCCAAGTGAAAGTACATCTGAACATGATCATCATAGGACCTCTTGGTCAAAGTAAAGTTTTGCCATCAATTGAAAAATTTTGAACCATTATTGAGGGCAAGAGGAGGTAAAAAGGCAACATTGAGAACTGAATCTCGAAGGTATAGCTTTTCTCACTAGGTATCTAGAAGGAGTATCATCCCCCCCATAATGATGTGTTGTTTGTTTCGGCCACCATAGATGGGCACATTATGCAACATATCATGGTGAATACAAATACATCAATGAATATTCTATTTATCTGAACTTATGATCAGATGAAAATAAAGTAGAAGTTAGAGTCCTATGTTAGAACACTCACTGGATTTACAAGCGATTCAATCATCCCACTAGACATAATCAGTTTTTTGTTTATAGTGGGAGAGAGCCCAAGGGATGTCACGGTGGAGTCAAAGTTTATGATAGTTTAAACTTTTTTAGTTTATAATATCATCTTGGGTCACTAAACTCTCAATCAACTTCAATTAATAATCTCAATGTTTTGCTTGGTAATTAGATTTTTGACTAAAAATTAGTACATAGGAAGCATAGGGAGACCTGAGCCTATCCAAGAGATGTGAGGTGCTCTAATCAAAAGATAATTTAAACCAAAAGGGAAAGGGCCTGGCAATTGAGAAGACTTGCCTTTGAAAAGACTTGCAATCAAGCCACCCAGCTGAAGTAGGCATGTGTGGAACCAATAAAGCATCTCATCAACTTCATCATAGATGAAGCTCAAGAAAAAAAATTAAAGCTTGGTGTGGACCTCCTTGACTCTCTAAGAACTGAATTAGAGGAGTTTCTGAGGAAAAGTCAAGATGTGACTTACTTGACATAGATTCCTTGGTGGGCATAAACTAGCGGTGGCTAAGGACCACAAACCAGTCAAGTAAAAGAAGTGACATCTCACCTTGGAGCGACAAAAATTTATTGTTGAAGAGGTAAATAATCTCCTCAATGCAAGATTCATCAAAGAAGTCTGGCACTTAGAGTGGCTTGCCAACATTATGATAGTAAAAAAGGCTTATAGGAAGTAGAGGATGTGCATAGATTTCACTGACCTAAATAAAGCCTACCCAAGGATAGTTGTTTGCATCTTAACATAGATCAATTGGTAGATTCTATTTTAAGTCATGAACTTCTCAGTTTCTTGAATATATTTTTGAGTTGTCACCAAATCCAAATGCATCCAAGAAATGAAAAGATGTCATTCATCACCAACCAAGTTATATTTTATTACATTGCAATGTCTTTGGACTAAAAAACATAGGAGTGACATATCAGAGAATGGTAAATTGGGTCTTTGTGTCCCAACTCCATAAAAACATAGAAGCATACATTCAAGATATATTGGTGAAGAGTCACTGAGCTGAAGAACACTTCACTGACTTGGAGGAGACATTTGAAATATTATAGAGTTTAGAATGAAGTTAAACTTAGAGAAGTGCACATTTAGAGTCAGCTCGAGCAAATTTCTCAATTTTCTAGCCTCAAAATGAGGTATTGAAGCAAACCTAAATAAAATCAAAGCAATCATGCATATGAACCCACCAAGCTTGACTAAGGAGATGCAAAGACTTACAGGTCACTTAGATACACTGAACTGCTTTCTGTCCAATACATACATAAAATGTCTTCCTTTCTTCAAGGCATTGAACCAAAAGCTTGAATTTCAATGGACTGAGGAGTGCCATCAAATATTTGAAGCACCAAAATAATACTTTTATGAACTCTATTTACTAGTTAGACTTGAATAAGATGAAGTACTATGTTTTTATGTAGCAATTCTAAATTAGATTATCAGTTTAGTGTTGGTAAGTGACCCAAAAAGGAAGTAGCATCAGATATACTATGTGAGCCGTGTACTAACTAGTAGCAAAAGTTCAATATCCTCTTTTGGAGAAACAAGCCTATATTGTTTTCTTGACGACATAGAAGCGTTGGCCATATTTCCAAAATACCTTTTTGCTATACTAATGAACCTCTCACTTTGCCAAATATCGCAAAAACTAGAGAGCTCAAGGAGATTATTTAAATGTTCCATCCAATTAAGCTAGATTGATGTCACTTTCTAGGCTCAGAAAGTAATTAAGGCCCAAGCCTTAGCAAACTTCATAGTGGAGACCACTTCATACTTTGCAAAATCTGACATCAAACCATGGAAAGTTCAAGTAGATAGTTCATCTTGTGAGTTAGGAAGTGGAGTTGGCATTGTGTTGCTAAGTCTAGATAGAAGAGTAACAAAATACTTAATTCAATTTGAGTTCCCCGTATCAAACAATGTGGCTAAATATGAAGTATTCCTTTTCAGTCTGAGAGTTATTCTAATTATTGAGGCTAAGAAATTAAAGGTACTAAGTAATTCGTAACTTATATGCCTGCAAGGAATAGGAGATATCCTTCCAAGGCACAAACTCATGAGGAGGGTGAAGAATGTCAAAGTGTGTTGGATTCCAAGGACAACAATACTGAAGTAAAATATTGTATAAAATACCAATATCCACCATAATTCATGATGTAGAAGAAGAAAAGAAAAGAATAAAAAATAGTACACAAGAAATTTACGTGGTTCAGTTTATGATTTACTTTACGGGCAAAGGTTATTTGGAGGATATTGTATTGATAAGAAAGAAAAGGAGATTAAAATGATGGAGGTGAAATTTTAATATCATCAACTCTCACAAAAGATTAACTAGCCTAACCATCACAAGATGTTTTGAGAGTTTTATTCTATGTCTCTCTATCTCATTATTACGAAATCCTTAAATGAATAGAATATTTATAAAAGTGGCCTAATTGAGTTTGAGTAAAAGTAGAAGACTGACTCAAATAAGGGCCCTACTAATTCAAGTCTTTTAATAAGAGACAAATTCAAAGAATGATTGGGTCCACTAAATCACTTTCTAATTCGAGACACTACTAAGTCAACAATCTCCACCTTGACTCGAATCCTCCTTTTCTTTAAATTTGAATCTTCAACAGATACTTTCGCTATTGCCCCATAGGGCAGAATTAACGACCTCAAACATTGATCAAATCCAAGCAGCGCTTGAACTTGTCAATGAAAATCATTTCGTCAATATATCTGCAGGATTTCTTAAAATATGAATCTTTTGTAAAGAAATCTTGTCATCTTTAATAATGTTCCAAATAAAGTAAAATCAGACATTTATGTTTTTTGATTTGGCATAGTACATTTGATTTTTCACAAAGTGTATGACACTCTGACTGTCGAAAAAAAATAGGAAAAATACATTGAGAAAAATTAACTTCACTTACCAATTCTTTTAACCATAGAGCTTTTTTGACTATTTTTATATTTGTCATATACTCAAACTCTATTGTAGATAATACTACAGTTAACTATAAGGTACACTTTCAACTAATAGAACCATCATAAAGAGTGAAAAGATAACCGGTGAGGGATCGTCGTCAATCCAGATTTTCAGTATAGTCTGAATTAACGCCAATAATTTTGGCCTCTTAAACTGTGTTCCTATTAAAACATAAACCAATATTAAGTATATCTTTGATATATCTTAATAACCACTTCATAGCTTGTCAATGCTCTTTTTCTAGATTTGCTTTGTAATGATTAACAACACTAATTATTTGTGTAATATCATGTTTTATGTATACCATAACATACATTACGCTTCCAACAATATTTGAGAATGAGATATTCTCCATGTATGCATACTTCTCATTTGTAAAAAGACATAGTTGAACTGAAAGCTTGAAGTGAGATGCCAAAAGAGTACTAATGGATTTTGAATTCTGCATGCCAAAATAAGAAATAATCTTCTTGAGATACTTGCTTTGTTTACACCATAACTTATCATGCTTTCAGTCTCAATCAATCTCCATGTCGAGAATCTTACTTGTAGTACCTAAATCTTTCATCTCAAGTTCTTTTTTCATTCTAAATTTTAGATCATTAAGTAGGAATATGTCTTAAACAGCAATAAGCATATCATCAACATAAAGAAGTAATATAGTGAATGAATTATTGGCATGTATTATAAAATAGACACAACAATCATGTTTGCAATGAATAAAATCTTGTCCCAACATAAAGCTGTCAAACCTTTTATATCATTACCTTAGAGACTGTTTCAAATCATAAAGTGATTTGTTCAACTTGCATATATAATTTTTTTTGCCTTCTTGGAGGAACCATTTAGGTTGTTGCATAAAAATCTACTCTTCTAATTCTTCATACAAAAAAGTAATTTTTGATAAGCTATTCTAACTTAAAATTATGAAAAGTAACTAAAGCAAATAGAAAATGAATAGATATGTATTTAACCACAGGAGAGAAAATTTTATTGAAGTCAATACCCTTTTTTGTGAATACTCTTTTATAACTAAATGAGCCTTGGATTTAACATCATTCATCTCAGAAGAATCCTCTTTCTTTCAAAATACCTACTTGTAACCAATTGCTCTTTTACCTTCTAGTAATTTCACCAAGTCGCAAGTATGGTTCTTTTGAAAGGAATATATCTTTGTATTCATAGTAGCTTGCCATTGAAAAGAATTATTATCCTACACTACTTTTTTTATAGGAAGAAGGATTATCATTATAAGTAAATAAAGTAAAAGCTACCATATCCTCAAAATCATACCTTTCGGATGACTTTATATTTTTTTGAGATCTTTGAAGTGGAGTCTTTTCAGAAATTTTAATTTAACTCTCGAAATTCTCTTGAGAGTTTGACACACCATGAATATCTTCTTATGAAGGAACTGCAGACTTCACTTTCATTTAAATTATATCACTGAGACTTTTCTTGAGAGATTTTTAACATAACACTTTTATTAAAAACTATATTTCTCTTAATAATTATATTACAAATAGTAGAATCTCATAAACGATAGCCCTTAACACTTTTAGTATAATTAAGAAAAATACACTTTTTGAAACGTACATCTAACTTATCCTTGACGATATGCACATAGGCATGACAATTAAAAATTTTTAAAGAAGAATAATTTACAAGTTTATCAATTCATACCTCTGCAGGAGTTTTATAACCAAAGACTATATGAGAAGAGCAATTCACAATAAAACATGCTATGTTGACTACTTCTGCCTAAAAATCCTTATCAAGATTAACTGCACTGAGCATACTACATGCTTTCTCCAACAAAGTTTTGGTCATCCTTTCAGTCACACCATTCTACTGAGATTTTTCTAGGATGGTAAAATAATATTTGATACCTTCATCTTTACAAAATTTGAGAAAATTTATTGATTTATACTATTAGCCACTATCACTTCGGAAGTATTTGATTTCCTACCATTCTTTTTTCGACTGAAGTTTTCCACCATTTGAAAATAAAAAATATTTTAATTTTTTAATGTAAAAAATAAATCCACACTTTTCTAGAAAAATCATCAATAAAACTAATAAAATAGCAACTACCAAATTTTGATGGAATAGGAGAACACCACACATCAAAATAAATATAATCAATTAAGTCTTTAGTGCAATGAGTACTGGTGTTAAACTTTACATTATACTAATTTATCATAAAGACAATATTCGCAGAAATCTAATTTGCATGAGTTAAGGCCTTTCAACAATTTTTTTTTTTGAGCTCAATCAAATCTTACTCACTCATATGACCGAGATGCATATGCCATAGATGGATCATATCAAAAGAAACTTGAGAAATTGTTAATCCACTTTCAACATTTTTTCTACTAACTCATATAAATTTTCATGTTTTAAGTCTTTCATCATTATCAATGAGCCTTTAACGGTCGTAAAAACTCCACCTTCAGCAGAATACTTACTAGAATCCAAAGCACCCAAAGAAATCAAATTTTTTTTCAAATCAGAAACATGTCTAACACCAATAAGAGTCCTAATAATATTATCAAATATCTTAATTTTAATTATTTTAATTCTAACAATTTTGCATGAATTGTTATTACCCATCAAAACTAAACCACCATTATAAGACTTATAGCCTTCAAACCAATCCTTATTAGGACACATGTGGTAAGAACAACTAGAATCAAGAATCCAAGTATCATGATAATGATTAAAAATAAAACTAATGGAGATAATATTATTATAATCATCATCAGAACACCCTTCAGCAATTGATACTTGTTCTTTGGCTTGTTCTTTAGACTAAGATTATTTCTCTTTTTTTACTTTAAGCTTTCAATACTCTTTAATTGTATGTCTCATCTTCTTACAATACCTATAATTTTTTTCATTGGATTTGGATCTAAAATGACTTGCTTTCGATCTTTCTTTGGTATGACCTCTGGCAATTAGTGCTTCTGAGTGTGACTTATCCCCTTTAATCTTTTTTTAAAATATTTATTAGATAGAAGGACAATAGCAATATCATTAAATTTTAAATTCTTATCATACATGAGAGTAGTTTTCAGATTCTTAAGAAAAAGAGATAGAGATGATAATAAAATAATTATCTTATCTTCATATTCAATTTTAATATCAATACTTAATAATTGAGATATTAATTTATTGAAAGTATTAAGATGATCAACTATATTCGTATCTTCTTTCATTCAAAATTAAAAAGCTTCTACTTTAAATAAACTCAATTTGAAATAGACTTACTCATATATTATTTCTCCAACTTTTTTCATACCTTTGAAGGTGATGTTTCATCAAGAAATGGATAGATTATCTCATCGATGAGACTGAAAATGATAGTGCTATGTGCACTAGCCTTCTGATTCTTGCAGATACTTTCGGTAATATTTTCAGACTTGACATTCTCCAATGTGCTTTTCAACCCTTATTGAGTAAGAATTATATGAAATCTTACTTGCCAAATAGGAAATCATTACTTTCTATTGAATTTTTCTACATTGAACTTCGTAGTAGATATATTGAACCAAACTCTGATACTAATTTATTACGTGAAATGCCGATATCCATCGTAATTCACAATGTAGAAGAAGAAGAAAAAATAACACATAAGAGATTTGCGTAGTTCGATTTACGACCTACTCTATGGATAAAAGTGATCCGGAGGATATTGTATTGATGAAAAAAAAGATCAGATTATAATGATGGAGATGAAACTCTAATATCACCAACTCTCATAAGAGACTAACTAGCCTAGTTGTCACAAAATGTTTTGAGAGTTTTGCCTCTTTATCTCACTATTACCAAACCCTTAGATGAATAGGAGATTTATAGAGGTGACCTAATTGAGTTTAAGTCAAAGTAGAAGACAAATTCAAATAAAGATCCCACTAATCCAAATCTTCTAGTAAGAGATAAATTTAGAGAATGATTAAGCACACTAAATTACTTCCTAATATGAATCTTAATTTAATTAAGACTCTTCAAAAAATTCAGATTGGAGATATGACTAAGTTAATAGTAAAAGTCTTAGTGCGCCTAGCTTTAACTTCACCAAACTTATAACTGTGATAGCCCTTCATGGGAAACCTTAGACAACCAAGGTACTCCACTATCCCTGAGGTGAATATCTTAACCAAGGAGTCAAATTGGATAGACCCTATAGTGAGTTATCTCAATGAAAAAAAGCTTCTACAAGACTCAAAGAAGTTCGAAGGGTCAAAAGGTTAGCAACAAGTGTCATATTGGTGGAAGGACTCTTGAATAAGAGGTCATCAGACATCCACTTCTTCATTGTTTGACACCATTTGAAGTAGATTATGTCCTTTCGGAAGAGCATGATATGCGAGAATCATGGAGGTGGACAAGTCTTAGCTCACAAGCTCCTCAGGTAGGAATACTACTAGATGAACATAGCATTGAAGTGACCGAGTTTGTCGCTAAGTGTGGGTAGTGCAAAAGACATATCTCAATGTAACATAGTTTAGTAGTTTGACTTCAACACACACAGGGTGCTTGGCCCTTTGCTCTAATAAGATATTGACATCTTGGGCTAGTTTTTGCTAGACTTGACGAAAACAAAGTTCTTGATAGTCACAATTAATTAGTTCACTAAGTAGGTGAAAGTTGAACTACTGGCAATGATTACCAAGAAGAAAATTCAAGGGTTTTTCTAGTAAAATATTATCTGTTGATTCAAATTACCATGAGTGTTAGTCATTGATAATGAGAAGCAGTTTGACATGTCAACACTCAAGAGTATTGCAATGCCCTCCATATCGAGCAAAGGTTCACTTTGATGCCACATCCTCAATCAAATGGTTTAGTGAAGTTAATAAACTAAAGCTTACTTTCAAGGTTGAAGAAACATTTGGAGAGAGTGAAGGAGGCATGGGTTGAAAAGCTACCTCATGTGTTGTGGTCATACAGAAACCCCTTAAATTGTAACCAAAGAATCTCCATTTATGTTGATAGGTGGAGTAGAAGTTGTCATCCTAGTGAAAATTAGCCTCCCGTCACTTCGAACCAAAGCCTTCGACCCCGAAGTGAATGAGGTAAATCAAAGGGATGATAAAGATCTACTAGTGGAAATTTAGGAAAAAACTTACACCAGGGTGGCTGAATATTAACACCACATAGCTCACTACTACAATGACTAAGTATAAGGCCGAGAGCTACAACCAAGTAATTAGGTGCTTTATCATACTGACCTCATAGACCATGTTACTAAAAAACTATCTCCAAATTGGGAAGGAACTTGCAAGGTGAGTCAAGCTATAGAATTGGGAATATTCAAGGTGGAGCATTTAGATGACAAAATGATGCCTTGCCCCTGGCATATAGACAACTTAGAAATAATTTTCCTATAATAAAGTTTTGATACTCGTTGTTAACTAAACATAGCACTTGCAATGTCAAAGAAATAGCGCAATAACAAACTATAAACTTAACTGAATGAAAGACATGACTCCAGGTTATGAACCTACTTGAGGTAAAATAGCTCGGTGACAAGCTATGGGCTTAGCCTAATGAAATATCCAACTCCAAATTATGGATCTATATAAGGTAAAATAGCTCAATGATAAGCTACAAACTTGACCAAATGGAAGACCCGACTTCAAATTATGGACTTGTTTGAGGCAAAATATCTCGATGACAAGTGATAGACTTGACCGAATGAAAGATCTAGCTCTAGATTATAGACCTGATTAAAGCAAGAAAACTAGGTAACAAGTTATGTATTTGACCGAAGTCGATAACCCAGCTCCAAACAACACACTCAAGCAATGCAGAAAGAAATGGGCCAAGGGCCAGGATACTAAGCCAAAAAGGCTCTCATCAGAGCTAATTACGTTAAGTGGGATTTCTTTAAAATATGAGGTAAATGATGAGTCAAACTAGTTGATCATCTTGAGGCAAGATAGATGAAATATCAATTGAGTAAATTGGCCTTTGCTAAAAGCTTAAGTCAAGCAAATTACTTGTTTCCAGGTGAAATTTGGATAAGTTATTAAAAAATTCATTAATAATTAGCCTCTCTGAGCTTTCAAAAGTTTTTTAGCATAAAATTAGCTCTAATTCTAGCAATGCACTAAGAATTCATGATTCATGGAGACTAATTCGTTGTAGCGAAATTTATGTCGAACTAAAACTGTTTAGTTATTATTACATTGATTAATAGCAAAAATCATACAACAACATATGATTCAAAACTCAAGAAGACAAAATAGGTTTCCATTACAAAAAAATATTTTGAAAATAAACACATGTCCAAAATACAAGCTAATTAGGATTTTGTCTCATTGGTGGGAACATCAGCAACCTTGCCAACTTCATTATCACTCTGTGAGTAACTCGAGATGGAGCTAAGGACATCCTCCTTGGGAAGAGCATCCTTGTTGATTGCCTTACCACACTCTTGCTTTAGGAGAGTCACATAATCATCATTGTAAAGCTTGACGCGAAGATCCTTTGGGTCGAATCCAAGCTCCCAATCGATTTAGATGATAGTATCTCAATAGCAGAGATATCTTTTCTTGAATAAGATGGTGGCAAGAAAACCTCTAAATCAGAGGTTCTCCTGAATAGATCAAAACTATGCGACAATAAAGGATTCCACCTGAGTTAGAAGTTGCAAGAAATCCTTGATTTGAAGGTAGACCGCCACAACCCTTTTGCAAGCCTTAACTAGATTGGTTTCTTACTAAAGCTAGAGCTCCTCTAGCTTCATCTGTGCATCATCACGGGCAGTGTTGATGACTTTCTTGTCAACCTTGGTGGTTGACCTAGCATCCTTGGTGATCTTCTTCACTATCTCAACCTAGACTTTAGCCATTCGGGTATCATGCACCTCTAGCTAAAGGTTCGCAAGGTGAGAATGGAGGAGCACCACTTTAAGTTTGACACTGGTCACCTGGGCCTTATATACCAAAACATTTCTCTTGCAAGCTGATCGAAAGGTGGGGGAGCAGGTTGAGACATCACCCTGTTCCTCTTCTTGCCTTGCTAAGTTGCGTAGCTACTACCTCATCGACTAGCATATTTTTTTTCTCCTTTTTGGGAGCCTCCAGCTCTTGAGGCAGTTTAGTGTTAGGATTCGCAGCGGAAGGTTCACGAATCACCTTCTTCTCAAACAACACAAGAAATGAGAAGTAATACAAGATAAAAGAAAATAGCAAGATAAGACAGCGAGAAATTCACTATCAGAAGAAAAGGCTTTTATAAGAGTCTATAAGAAAGATTTCACTCTTTCTTATTTAACTAAACTCTTTCACCAAGTCTTGGCAATGCCTCCACCTTCAGAGAGAATCTCCAAGAGAGCCCCACGAGGAACCACCATGAGAGACCACCAAGAAGCACTAGAAAGACTCACACACGAAAGTCGACACACTCTCTCTTTCTCTTCTCTCTATTCTCTCTATTTCTCTCTAGTTCAACCTCAATGCTACATCACACCTAAGCCCTATGTGTTATAGTATATTTATAGATCCTTATTGAGTATGAGGTTTACTCTAATTATAACTCCTAATATTACAAATCAATCATAAATCTAAATCCAATTTTGGATTCCTACTTTAACTCAAACTCTAATTCAAGTTCGAGACACCTAAAATTCAACAGTTTAGCACCTTCTTTACTGAGTCTTTCTTCTTCTACAGTGGTTGTAGTAGGTTGACTCAAGGGGCAACGAACCTCTTCTTTAGAGCCTCATTTATGAAGACTATTTATTCCAAATCTACACAAGAGGCAAAACTAAAATATTAGTTGAATTGATCCAAGGTCACAGTACTAGAATTGAAGAATACGAGGTCAATCGCATACCCGATGGCCGAGCTATAGATAAACCATATTGTAGTAGATGGGCTTCATCAGACTATGTGGGGGCAAATCTACTAACTTTTACTTTATTTGTCTAGGCAACTAAGAGACGGTGCACCTTAGGAGGGATCTCAGGGTCAACTCGGTATTTAGAGGGATTACCCTAATAACTAAGGAGACTATAGTCAACTCAAGAGAAAACTCTAATAGGGTGATTCTTTTAGGAGTGGATTAAAGAGGCATTAAAAGTAAATAACCTACAAATCCCAATATTAAAATCTTGGCAGTTTTTGAAGGCATCACTAAATATTTATATGATAAGGGCAAAACCTTTGAATTTAGCTAAGATTTGGTGACTATGATAAACCTAATGACACTAGGAATAATTTGGTTCGGGGTTTTATCCTAATCATTTATAACTTCTCAAGTGAAGCCATTAATCGGAAACCTATGGCTACTCTTAAAAATTTCCCAAAACAAATCTGAACTCATTCTTAAGTTTCCTACTATCCTCGTTTGACTGCGTAGGTCTACTTCAATACCATTTGGAAACCTGAAAACTTAGACCAAATGGTGGATGTGCTTTTTCCTAAGAGTAGATTCAGTTATCCATATCCAAACTGGAGTGACTTTATCCCCAAACTTAGAGGCATCTATCATAAACATGAAATGAGTTAAGTTTGGTTCAACAAAGAGTCAAGCTAGATATATAACTTAGAAGAGGCAATTGAGGTAATACTTTGAACGATTCAGTAGTTGTGTTATCTTAGTTATGTCACCTAAAATAGTCTATGGATCAAGCATATCTAAGCATGATATGGGTCGACTCCAATCTGTCGTAGTGAACTATTTGAGATAAGCCTAAGTGTTTACAAAGGCCATCAAGTTCCTACCCCTGCTATATAACAGTTTGTCATATCCAACTAAAACACATGAAAGCTAAGTAAAAAACGCTTTCGAACTGAGCTGATGCAAAGAGGAGTTGGGAAAGAAAGGCTTACATGCTTTGTCATGCTCAATGGTGGAGACCATGGGCATGGCAAGGGTGCTAGGAGGAGACGCAAGCATTGTGGTGGAAGTCGTTGGGACTGGTATGATGGGTGTCAAAGCAACTATGACCAATGTTGCAAGGATGTTGGTCGTGACCGTGTACATGGCATAGTCTTCTCTAATGTTTGGTCAACATTTCCAACAGTTGAAGAGGAGGCCATTAGGTGGCAAAAGAGGCAAAAAAAATAAAAAATAAAAAATAAAAAAATCACCCAGAGCTCTAGAGAAGAAAAAATGGCAAAAAAAATGATAGAAGAAGACTACTTGACCTTATAACACACTGAGTTGTCTGTCGGATGCAAGCCATATGACAGGATTCAAGCTGTAGAAGTTTGAGGGGCAAGAATCAGTTATCATTACCTAAATCTTGGTGAACACATCTCCCATCCGAGGGTAATTTCCCAAAATTTTTTGGAAGTTAATTTGGCACTCAAATCATAAAGATTGTATGTTGACTTGAGATCATCCTCAGGGTTCAATCTAATGACTCAGAGTTATCGTCTTAAGAATATGCGAATTCTAATGATTTTACATGATTTGATAGGCTGCAGGTCAACCCCTGAAAAATTACATTAAGATATCTATAGTTGGATGGGATTGATATTTAGAGTCAGAAGGCATTGATAATATATCAAACCAAAATTTTCTTAGTTAATAAACTAAAATCGTTTTTACAAACTGAACCATCAAGTCGAGATTGATGGAAGAATAGGTTAAGATCCGCTCTCCGAACTAACTGAAGTTTGATAGGTATGTAGTAAATAATGGCGAAGTGACACATCGGACTCGAGGATCTCGATGCATAGGTACTAAATTCAACTAACATGAAAGATACTAGATAATTTTTTATTTATGAGTCAATCTCAGGGATCTAAATCAGTAACAAAGATAATGACATGAAAATATGGTGGGTATCTATCTCAATTAGATCAAGGGGTGGGATCAACTGGATTTTTTGAATTTATTATAAATAGAGGAACACCTAATAAATGTAATGAGTGATGGCCAATTATTTGCTTTTTTTTTTATTTTAAATTTATAGTTATTGATTTAGACGTAAAAACGATCGTGATTAAAGAATTTTTAACGGTCTTCTCGTGATTTTCTTTTTTACAGATATACAAAACAAATCGACTTAGTAAATTAATATCTCGAGAAAGCAATTGATGGAAGCTAATAATTAACCGGGCTCCATAAAAATACACTTTGTTTGCTTGTTTTGGACATTTCGTGTCGTCTAATGAGTTTATGCACATCACATCATCATGATATTTCTGTGCATTCCCCACGTGAGTTGCCATGTTTTAGTCACTATTGAACTCGAGTGTCTTTGACCCAATTTCTTCTCCAATTAAATGCAGTCGAGAATGCGGAGGCTTTCAATTTTAGTATTTTTTTGGTATTTTTGCATGAATACCCCTGTTGACCTATAGAATTATGCATGGAACCATATAAAAATTGCTTTTGTACCCTCTAAATTTCTAAAAATATGCACCAAAACTGTTGTAGTAGTTAATATTTGTTTAAAGCAGTCCATTTTGTGCTAATATAACAAGTGTAATTGAGACATATACAGCATTTACGGCTGTGTCTCTGAAAATATCGTAATCAAATTTTTAAATTTTTCTTTTAAAAATACTAAAAGTATATATAGATCATAATTTAAGGTATAAATAAGTTAAATCGAATCAACTTGAACTTTGACTCCAAAATTAGCTAACTCGAGTCAAGCCAAGCCTAGATATGTCAAAATAAGATTGTAGTTTTTAAGCCGGTCGACCCGCCATTACACGAAAACTTAGGTCTTAATGTTTTTTTGTTTTTCAAATCGCTCTCTCCTTTTCTTTCTTTTTTTCGCCTAAAATCAAATTCTGGTAATGAGAAGAAAAATTAAAATCATTAACCACTAAACTATAGTTTATTACTAATTATTATTATAATATATAAATATATAATATTGATTTCTTTTTAAAAATAGGCTAAGCAAAATATGGTCTATCCAACTTGTGGGTCGCAGTCCGTGTTTGGGTTCTATTTTTTTTTTTCACAAGTCGTATTAGTCATAACCCAAAATAATTTCTATAACATGCTCAAATAAATTGTACTGACTTGACAACACTTCTAGTTGAGCCGACTTTAACTTGGCTTGGCTCGACTCCAAAATTGACCACCTTGAGCTCAAAAAATTAAACTTTTTATTAATTTATATTAAAATAATTTTTTAAAATTACAAATAATTATAAAAAAATAACTTAATATCACAAATTATAATTCATGAATTTACAATAAAAATATGAATATTAAAAAAATTATGCTAATAAAATAATATCTAAATATAAAAAATTATATCAATATAATATCACAATTAAATAATTATATATATATATAATAATATAATTTAAAAATTATATTTTTATGTATTAAAAAAAAAAATGAGCTCTAGAATTGAAATCGAGTTGAGTTTTGCTCGAGCTCAAAATGAGGCAAACTAAAATGGAATCGAGTTTGATCCGATTTCGAGTTAGTTCGCGAATTATAAATTAAATTAACACTCTTAATTGTAATAAAAAGTTTAACTCAACGAGTATCCATTTGACACAAATATAATTTAACAAAAGAAAACAAGAGGGGTATCAGTATAATTTCTTTTATTTTGGAGTATAAAAGTAACTGTAATTTTTACATTAATATGTATATAATTTCAGCGATTTGGTATACAAGAAAAAAAAATCTCTTATTTTATATAATTTTTTATTTTGTTCGTATGCAAGATAGATAACAAGAATGCCCCAGACACAGCCCACCATGAATTTGTAGTCCGACTTGATCAGTGATTCCGAATTAATCCGCTATCCGAATTAATAATAATAATAATAATAATAATAATAATAATAATGTTTTTTAACGGGACGAGGTTAGCGAGCTGATTCCCCCACCCGTTTGTCATGTATTGTGATCGATAGTCAACACTAAAAAAGATTGATGGATCATGAATCGGACTTGGGTGATGGCAGCTGCGCAAATGTTGGTTGGCAAGTTTGATTATACGCTAATAGTTGCTAATTAATGATTTTATTCCACATAATCGCAGATGAGATGCGATTGTGGTGTTCTGACTATGGAAACGTCTGCTGTCTCGTATCCACCAGCTAACTCAACACGAATTCTAAAAGCAATAATAAAAAAATTGTACCAAAATTAAAAATAAATATATGGGGCCATTTCTATTAGGCCATACACTCTGCCAACCAACTCGGGTGACAGGACCGCCGAAACACCCAATATTCATTCACCCGTGAGCCACCGTCTGCTTCGCTGGATTTGCAGTGAATTATTTTTATAAATTAATATATTTTTTTTTTTACTAAAATTAAATTTTTAATCATTTAAAATTCGAAAAAATATTTTGAATTTTTTATTCTAATTTAATTTAATTTAATAATAATATAAAATAAAATAATATTAATTTAAAAAATTAATTAAAAACGGAGCATATAATTCATGACTCAATGCCCTGCACTCAACTCGACATTGCGTGCCAGACGTGTAAAATCAATCTATCCCAAATATTTTTGTTTTTGATTTAGAATTTACGTGAACGATATATATTCCTTATTGTTAGAGTGTTCTATGATTTGACGGAGATATTATTATATATAATGAAGCAGTTTATTTATATTCGTCGGTTAAAAATTCTCTAAAAATAGTATATAATGCATGATTCGTCTTCGTAACCTAATAGTAAAGATTCACCGAAACACAAGGAAAATGGAGTGGGCCATGATCTATATCATGCCCAATTGTTGTAAGTGCTCATGCTTTCCTTGTTCTCGAAATGGTCAAGATGGCAAAAACGGAGAGAGAGAGAGAGACAGAGAGAGAGAGAGAGAATTCCATTCAGGTGCAAAGATCTCCACCTTGGGTTCGATCAATTCATTAAAATTCCTAGCATTAATTTGAGCAGGCATATCCTATTCCGTAAGCCGTGCAGAGTTTGATGAATTAAGTGGGTATTTTCCTTGGAGGGAATTATGTTTCTTTGGGTTATCTCTTTCTTCTCGTACCTCCATTGGAAAGGTCTCTTTCCCATGGACCAGCTGTTGCAGCCTCGTGTCAACATAAAAGAGCATTTTATGTACACACACACGAGAAGAAGATAAGAAGAAGAAAAAGAAAGGGAAATTTATCGACTGGAATATCTTCAATTTTTGACAATGTGGTTAGTCGGAGACTGTTCGATCTATTGCATCTCTCTCTACGTTGATCATTTCGTATGTTCGTTCGCGAGAACCGCTCTAAGAAGGAGGTTGGTTGTCTTGTAAAACTTATTTTTGGTCGATTTGACGAGGCTGATGATTCCTACTATCTGCACGCAAAAAGGTTTTGGCTAATATATTTTTCGCATTTCGCTTTTCAAGAAAAAAAAATCAAGAAAGATTCAGTTCAAGTAGTTTATCACAACGGATCGGATCAAATCGTGCTCATTACACAGATAAGTCGAACATTAAAGCAACATTGTCATCTCAGAGAATTTTCTTCCAGTCATTTTTAATTAGCCCGCATGCTTCTCATGGATTTGAGAACTCCATTGACAAGTAGAAAAACACTTCACGCCACTCCCACACTATTTCTTTCTTTCGAACTAATTAGCTGGATGTTTTAAGAATGTCTATTATCAAATCAAATTCGATCCATATATGCATTGTCTTCTCGTCTTCAATTCCCAGTTAGTACATAGTGGCCCTCAATTATAACCCTAGCACATGGCACCTGGTGTTGTATGTCTACAAGGTATGCAGTGTTCTGCTGAATACCCGTAGCAGCTGGTTGTCATATCAGCTAAAGCATGGAGATGAAAATGGCAATCAGGCAGCCAATAAGTTGGGTCGTCTTCAATGAGGGGTGCAAAACGCCACACTTAGCCATTAATCTGCCATTGTTGAAATGGCTTTGCTTCTTGACAGCAGATCCTTCCTCCCACGGCCGATAGAGTAAGACATGGAGGAGGGAGTGGTGAGGCGGCTGTTGCAATTAATGGCACCACCAACAACCACCAAACCACATTAATGTCTTTTATCTATCCATCAACTCCTCCATCCTCGTCACAAGGTTACACCTTAACCTTTTCCTAGATCTCTCTTCTAATAAGTTTTCAACATAAGAAGAAGGATAAAAGCTGACGAAAATTCCAATCTTGAACGAGCAGTAACAAGTCGTGAAACTTCTTTCTCTTTGACGGCCGTGAGCGCGCATGGGAGTACAGAACCCTAGGCTAGTTTTGCATGATTGTTTGAGGAAATAAAATGGAATAACCAAACTCTTTATCATGCATTTCACATACATACACTTCTCATTCCCTCTCCCTCTCATAACTGCTTTCTCTCTCGTTCTCTCTCTTCCAACCACCTCCTCCTCTCATTTCCTACTTCTTTCTCATCTTCTTTATATCTCCCTACTTTCATGTGTTTCGCCCTGGCTCCTCTCAAACTCACACCCAGCTGCACATAAGCTGCAGCCCACAGAATACCACTTCTTCTTCTTCTTCTTCTTGTCTGGCTTTGATTGTTGGTTGGCTTCACTCGCCGAAGGATGAACGGAGGGGAGCTGAGGAGTATGGCGGGGCAGGTGATGGTGGAGATAGAGGCAAGCAAGCCGTCAGGAAACAGCATAGTGGTGGCCGGCCTCAGCCCACTGAGCGAGACGCTGTGGAAGGAGAAGGCTAACACGGAGTTCATTGGCGATGTCTCGGCCAGGCTCACGTGGAAGGATTTGACGGTGATGGTGACTCTTGGGAGCGGCGAGACGCAGACTGTGCTCGAGGGTCTTACCGGCTACGCCGAGCCCGGGACCATCACCGCCCTCATGGGCCCCTCCGGCTCCGGAAAGTCCACTCTCCTCGATGCGCTCTCCAGCCGGCTCGCCGCTAACGCGTTCCTCTCCGGGACCATTCTGCTTAACGGGAGGAAGACCAAGCTCTCCTTCGGCACTGCAGTGAGCTTTTTCAACTTAATGGGTTCGTCCGTTTTTTACTCCTTGAGATAAAATTTGTCCTTCATGATCCTGTAGGCGTACGTAACGCAAGATGATAACCTGATTGGGACACTGACGGTGAGGGAGACGATCATGTACTCCGCCCGGCTCCGGCTGCCGGACAAGATGTCGATGGAGGAGAAGCGGGCGCTGGTGGAAGGGACGATAACGGAGATGGGCTTGCAGGACTGCGCTGACACGGTGATCGGAAACTGGCATCTGCGGGGTATCAGCGGCGGCGAGCGGCGGAGGGTCAGCATCGCTCTGGAGATCCTCATGAGGCCCAGGCTCCTCTTCCTCGACGAGCCCACTAGTGGTCTTGACAGGTACTTTTTCACGTTTTCTTCCTTTTCTTCTTCTTTGTTTCTTCAACTGAATCATTTGGATCATCTAGATGGCAATTGGTTGGGTCTTGTCTCTGCTCTGTTGTCTTTGTTTGTTTTCTGAAATTGGAGAATTGGAGAAACAAAAGAGGATTGAGATTGAAGCTTGTCTTTATATGTTCATTTTAGTTTGATGACAAAGGGTTTGATGTTTATATGTAGCGCATCAGCGTTTTTCGTGACGCAAACCTTGAGAGGGTTGTCTCGAGATGGCAGGACAGTGATTGCTTCAATCCATCAACCAAGCAGTGAGGTTTTTGAGTTGTTTGATCAGCTATACTTGCTCTCTGGTGGCAAAACCGTGTACTTTGGCAAGGCTTCAGAAGCATACGAGGTGAAACATGCTAGAATTCATGACATCCCACTCTTCTCCTAGTTTTCATTTGCTTTGCTTTAATTCGTATTTGTGTCATTTAGTTCTTTGCACAAGCTGGATTCCCCTGCCCTTCACTGAGGAACCCATCAGATCATTTCCTGAGGTGCATAAACTCTGATTTTGATAAGGTGAAGGCCACTCTCAAGGGATCGATGAAAACCCGGGTAGAGTTTATCTCGAGTTTAATCAATATCACCACTTGATGCTTACGTTTCATTTGCAAATGATTTGGCTATTGTTGATTGCAATGCCTTCAGTTTGAGAGAAGCGATGACCCGCTGGAAAAGATTACCACCGCAGAAGCTATAAGAAGGCTGGTTAGTTTCTACAGCAGATCTCAGTATTATTATGCAGCAAGGGAGAAAGTTGAGGAGATTTCGCTAGTGGTACGTATCACGATACAGAAAACCCTTGAATTGTTCAGGGATTCAAGGAGCTATTGCATTGGCATTGGTTCATGAATTGTTCTTTTGCAGAAAGGAACTGTGCTCGATTCCGGAGGCAGTCAAGCTAGCTTCCTGATGCAAGCTTGGACATTAACCAAGCGATCGTTCGTGAACATGTCGCGGGACTTCGGGTATTACTGGTTGAGGCTGGTGATCTATCTGGTTGTTACTGTCTGCATTGGAACCATCTACTTGAATGTTGGAACTGGATACACTTCAATTCTGGTAAGATCAAATTAACTTAGAGCAAAGCATACTCGATTATATAGATGTTGACATATATGGATCTCATATATCAATGTTTCAAACACAGGCTAGAGGGGCATGTGCTTCCTTTGTCTTTGGCTTTGTCACCTTCATGTCCATTGGAGGATTTCCTTCATTTGTGGAGGATATGAAGGTTAGCTCAAGTTCTTCTATTTCTGACACTCATGAATATACACCGCTGAACATAAAGCTAATTGAATTGGAAATTTTTTCTTTTGGGACAGGTTTTCCAGAGAGAGCGGTTGAATGGGCACTACGGTGTCGTAGTTTTTGTGATCAGCAACACATTCTCAGCAATGCCATTTCTGATCATGATAACATTTCTCTCCGGAACCATATGCTACTTCATGGTTCGGCTTCACCCGGGTTTCATGCATTACTTGTTCTTTGTTCTGTGCCTCTATGCCAGTGTAACTGTGGTTGAGAGCTTGATGATGGCCATTGCCAGTGTGGTGCCCAATTTCCTCATGGGCATCATCATTGGAGCAGGGATTCAGGCAAGCTTATCTCTAATGACTCAGCTGCATTTTCCAATTCTAGTTGTAGAATTTGAATTTCCTGAGTAGAAAGTAGGTTCAACAAGGCCGAGACAATCTCCTTCTGGTCCTGTCGCATAACAGTACAAGAAAATATCTAGCTGATGGTATTTGAACATTCTAAGTGAGAATAGAAGAGAGAGACATTTTGGAATTCAACACTAATTAAGTAATCCAGCTAATAACACACCAAGGTTTAGCTGATAACACAAGTAAATGGGAAATATCTCACAAATGGTACCTGAAGATGCTGATACAGTTGCTATCATAAAACAAAGTAAAAATGTAAAAACTTCAATGAACTAGACAGGCTATTCTTATTGTTTTACCTCGAACACCTGTATACATCATTTAACTCTAAGCCAACTTGATCATGCTATGTTTCCATCTGTTATGTGGTGATTTTGTTGAATCATGAACGGCATCAATGGAAGTAACACAACTGTGTTGCATTGAACAGGGTATCTTCATGTTGGTCTCTGGATACTTTAGACTTCCAAATGACATTCCAAAGCCTTTCTGGAGGTATCCCATGTCCTACATCAGCTTCCATTTCTGGGCACTCCAGGTAATCCACAACAAAAACAATCAAGATCAACATCAGAATTCTAAATTTCTAAGCCCATGCACCTGATGACTTGTTTCATGCGACAGGGCCAGTACCAGAATGACCTCAGAGGCCTAGTCTTTGACAACCAGACTCCTGACCTCCCAAAGATCCCCGGCGAGTACATCCTTGAAAACGTGTTCCAGATCGACATCCACAGATCGAAATGGTGGGACCTCTCGGTCATCTTAAGCATGATTGTGTTGTATCGTATCATCTTCTTCATAATGATTAAGATCAGCGAGGATGTGACACCATGGCTGAGAGGATGGATCGCCAGAAGAAGACTGCAGCAGAAGAAGAGCAGCAACAAGCAACAGGGAAATGGAGAGAGCGATCTTGCTAACAGGACGCCGTCTCTCAGGGCTTATGTTGCAGATCCTGGATCCAGCTCCAGCGGAAGCAGATGAAGAACTAATTCAATTTTTACTTGATAGAGTATAATATACTTTTACAATGTTTAAATGGCAAGTGAGTTCTTTTGTTTCTAACCAGATGCAAGTCCAGTATGCATGCTCATGTGCAGAACTTTAGTTCTTTCTCATATACAGATTTATGAAGATCATTTGTGCAAAATTTGCATTACTCTTGCATATACGAGGCCACTTTATAAATATTTTACTTTGCTAAAAATTTTCAAGTGCTGTGAGTTCTGTAGTAAATGGAAGAGATCATACTGAGCAGTGAACTTTCAAAGGAGTCAAAACATAGGGGAGTTTCTGCAATTTCTTGTATAGTTTAGGGTACTAATGCAACAAAAATCTAAAAGTAGAAGATGTTACTGCTTGTGACTGGAGGTGGCACCAAAGCTATGGCAAGAGTTATTTCTACCATTACACCTGTTCCGCATAGCAGAGCAGCTCTCATTGACCATGATGCTTTTTCATTTATGGGGGTCAGACTGCAATAAAAATACACATAGCTATTGCATGTCACATGAGCTGCTCTTTTCCCCTTGCCTGTTCTGGCAGTTAGAAAAGTGAAATTTCACAGGAAGAACAGGTTTCTCTGAATGCCTGCACGAGCAAAAGAAAGCATTTCAGTGAGTTAACATGAACAACTGGGAAAATGAAGTAGTTTTAATTTATAAAGGGCCAAAGTATAAGGAAGAAAAGAGAAGGTACAAACCAATGAAGGTGAAGTTAAATGGGAAATAAACATCAATGGGTCACAGAATCATACAAAATGTGACATGTGGATTTTGCAGTAAATGCAGTGGAAGGTAACATGGCCTTGTTTAGTGTCTTTAAAATCTGGTGCAAATTAGGAAATGAAGCAGCTGGGAATCGTTTGTGTGGCTTAACTTCATGCTATGGAGATATACCAGTAGATATGGCATTCAAGTTTGCAGTAATTACTCCCACCTCAGAAGAGGAAAGCAGAAACTTACAAGTCATTGCACTCAAATTCCTGAATGCTTTTCAAGAGATGTTGCGAGGTAGATACAGATCCCATAACCTATAACATCATAAAAATTGGACATGTCGATGCTTAATGCACATAATGAGAGACAGGCAACATCACTGGATCCTAACAAGTGGGCTGGGCACTGGGCCATGTCTATGTTGGTGGGACTTATGTATTGCAGTAGGTTAAAAAGAAGTAGTGGGCCGGGCACTAAGTTATGTTCATATCGGTGGGTGTTGAATTTGGATATTTCAAACTCAAATTGAAATTCGAGTAAAAAATAAAAATCTAAAGTTAATTTAGACTTATAATTAATTTTAAATATTTATTATAATATTAGGAGTTGTAATTAGAGTAAAATTCAGATTCAATCAGAATTATAATATCAGGTGTGATGAATTAGTCTCATATCAGATATTGTATAGATAGAGTCCAATATATATAGTAAAAAATGTCTCATATCTCATGAGTTTAATCTTTTTGTGATGGTTTGGTATTTGACCTATTATATTAATCAAGGTTTTATGGTGCGGTTTCGGCTTCGGTTTCTAGACCCAACGAAACCGATATGTTTCGGCCGTTTCGGTTTCGGCCCAAAGATTTTTTAAAATTATTAATTGGGTGTTGACCAGAGTTTGATTATATTTTGACTGTACTTTGACTTCAAATTAAAAATACGATAAAATATTAAAAAAAAATTTGAAAAATTTGAAAAATTAGGAATGAATTTATACTTAATTTTATCATAATATTAAATATTATTTTAATTAATTAAAATTAATTTTGATAGTTAGTCACTGATATAGTCTACTTTTAATATATATTAGTGTATTAAAAAAATATACAAGAAATAATATGAATATAATTAAAAATTAAAAATTAACATATGCACATTTAACTTTTCATTAAAATGTACTTCACACATACATAATTTATAAATTCTAAGATAATGCAACTAATCATCATAATCATCATCAGTTGAGTTTGAAAATAATATATGAGAAATAATAGGAATATGATTAAAAAAATAAAAATTAACATAAGCAAATTTAACTTATTATTAAAATATAATTGATATATACATAATTTATTAAATATAATGTAATACAATTAATCATCATCATCATCATCAGTTGAGTTTAAAACATCTGGATGTGGAATTATTAATTCAGTACCTAAACGATCCAGATGAACATTTATAAACATACGAGAACAACTAACTCTGTGCAATCTCGTGACAGCGATTCACATGGGGGGTAAGATCGACACAAATTTTTTTTGCCTTTACTTTCGGTGGAACGACCATTCACACATGCACATTAACAAAAAAATCAACGTGTTTCAATCAAAATCATTTTCATTTCAGTTTCAACCAAAATATTTTTTTATTAATTATATTTTAACTAAAATTTAACTTTATTTCAATTACTTTTTAACTTTAAATTTAAAAATTATAATATGTTTAAAATTTTTTAAAAATAATGAATAATTACGTAAATAATATTATGTACGTGAACAGTATATGACAGAAACCAATAAGGACGTCGAAATCAAATTGGCGATAGCGCTGGCTCCAGTGTAAGACCGACCTCAGCTTATGGGAGTACGAGTCAGGTCGGTGAGGGCGCGAGATAGGCGAGGGAGCGGCGGCAGACAAGCGAGTGTGCAAGGCCCTTGGGCTCGGACACAAATCTAGCGCGAGCTCTCCCTCTCCCCCCCCCCCCTTGCCCAGCGAGCTCCCGCTCATGCTCATTGATGAAGATGAACAGTAATGAACATTAATGAACAGTAAAGTCTGATCGAAACCCAAAATAGGGTTTCGGTTTCGGCCGAAACGTAAAACCATGATATTAATCTAGTTTAATATTCTTTCGGCTTTACAACAAGTGATATCAAAACTTCAGATTCGATGCTATGCAGAATCTTAAGACTGAAATTACCGTGATTATGCAACTGAATTGAGTCACATGTTAGTCTCTCTTCGTTAATATGAGTTAGACGGTGGAACTATCGAGTAAAAAAGTTCTTGATTAAGAGTGTTACATTGATGTGGTCAAATCACACCTGAAGGGGGAGATTGTTATAATACCATGTGTGATAAATTAGTCTCACATCGAATTTTGGATAGATAGAGTTCAATATATATAGTAAAAAAAAGATCTATATCCTATGAGATTAAGCTTTTGGGATACTTTGGTGTCGGCCTACTATATTGATTTGGTTTGACACTCTTTCGACTTCCCAACAAATCAGAACCTATAAATATTCTAATAATATATAGGATTTAAGTGTTGTGTAATATTGAAGTTAAACTAAAGAAAAATAAAGAGAGAAATGGAGAGAATAAAGAGAAGAGAAAGAGATAGAGTATCAGCTCTTGTGTGTGGATCTTTTTAATGCTTTTCAGTAATCCCTTGTGGTGGTTTCTCATATTGTTCTGTTAGAAATTCTCTTTGAAGGTGAAAACGTTACTGAGACTTGATAAAAGAGTTTAGTTAAATAAAAAAGAGTATAATTTTTCTTGTAAATTCTTATAAAGCCTTTTGATAGTGGATCTCTCGCTCTACTCATGAACATAATTCGACTTTTGGTAAATCATGTATATTACTGTGTTTTTTCTTATTTCTTTTATTTTACATTACTTCTTATTTTTTATATTATTTAAAAATAAAATAATTCGTAAAACTTTTGCTATCAACTCCAATGAGTGAGACTAATGTATTTCAGTAGGTTAAAAAGAAGTTAAGACACACAATTTAATTATATGTGAGCAAAAAAATAATGAACTACAAGATTGAGAGTATCATGCGTGCAAGGTGCACATAGGTAATCATTAATAATACATTGAGAGTATTATTAATAATTTCGTAGTGAGTAATTCCAAATTAAGAGAAGCAGTGATCTCTCTCTTCTCTCCCAAACACACTTTTTTCTTATTGGTGTCAATTGCAAGAGGTTGGCAGTGGTGAGCCTCAATCTCTCCATCTCCAAATAAAGATTCTCTCTTATGTTGTGATACTTTATAATATAGATCTTGATGAAAATTTGTGGCACCGTTAAATCTTATGCTTTTGTTCATAACACCCCAATTAATACTATAAAAGATGTTAGCAGGGTTGATGCGGAGGAAAATGATTAAGTCTCAAGCTGAAAGTAGTTATGAATGGTCCAACAGATGGAAAAGTTGTTATTATCATTAAGATCCACGAGAAAGAGGAAAGGGGGGGGGGGGGGGGGGGGGGGTGGGGTGGAAGATGGGGAAACACTTTCACAATGGTCTCCACAACCACTACAACCATTTGCCATGGATCAAAAATGGATCATGAGTCTTATTTTAGTTGATTTTTCTCAAGAAATTTGTTGAAAGAAGAGAGGTACAAAAACATGATTTTGAAATCGTGAAATTTTATTAGAATTTTGGTGTCTCTTTTAGTGGGTTGATTAGGATATTTCATCAATTTGGTAGATTCTCACTAGATTTTGGTTCTTAAGAATGTGGAGTGATGGAACTCAAGATGGAGGAATTTTGATTAAAAATATATATTATAATTATTACTAATTTTTATTTATTTTCTAATTTGAAGTATATGAATTATGAAGAATTGTTGCCTATTTCATTATTAGATTTCTCTTGAGTTACCAAGTCATTTACTTTGCAATCTTGCTTACAGGTCATCAAAAAATATCTTATCTAGTGCAATATATGACAATATTGTAGTATTATGTATTTGTTAATTATTTTGTTGCTACAAATTTCTTATTAAAATGGCTATATATAGGCAAAGTATTTTTATTGATTGAAATAATTTTTTAAGGGTTGAAGCATTTATATATAGATTAAAATGATTATAAATGGGATAAAATATTTATATATATGAGATGGAATAATTATAAATAAAGTAAAATATTTATATATGAGTTAAAATAATTATATATAGAATAAAATATTTATATATAAGATGATATATTTATATTGAATTAAAAATATTTTATATTGGTTAACATGATTATATAAGGGGTTCAAATATTTATATATTGATTAAAATAATTATAAATGTGCTAAAGTGATTATATTTAAATTGAAATAGTTATAAATGAGGTAGAGTGTTTATATATAAATTGAAATGAGCATCAATAGGGTTATATATATAATTATAATATTTATATATAAGATGATATATTTATATTGAATTAAAAATATTTTATATTGGTTAACATGATTATATAAGGGGTTCAAATATTTATATATTGATTAAAATAATTATAAATGTGCTAAAGTGATTATATTTAAATTGAAATAGTTATAAATGAGGTAGAGTGTTTATATATAAATTGAAATGAGCATCAATAGGGTTATATATATATATATATGATTTATTTATATTATGTTAAAATTATTTATTTCTGACATAAATTGATTATATCTTCGATGTTTAAATCAAACAACCAATGCGCATAATATTTTACATTCAAAATAAATTTGATTGAGTACAGTTTATCATTACAAAATATAACATCGATTATGAACACGTGAGTAGATATAAAAAATGTACTGAGAATCCCATATATAATTACAATTTACAAATAGTTACTCGCATATATAATCATTTTTGTCACAATATTCTCTTTAACATGACAGTTGAAAAAAATCCAATTATAATTCAACAAGCAATAAAAAAGTTCTAGAGAAAGCAAAATAAAAATATGAAAAATTATGTTTTGTAAAACAACTATTGATTAATAAAGTGAGGTATTTAGCTTGTAACATTCTCAATGAACCAAAAAATTAATCAAAAGTTCAAACATTTGGATTCGACCAACTAAAATTTCAATCAAACTGAACCAAAACAAATAATTAGAAGTAAAAAAAGAAACAAAATCCAAATAAAACTATGAAAATGATAACATTTTGTCCAAATAGCTAAAAACTTCAACAAATGTATTATTAATAGTACAAATGTTATCCTTCACCTCAACAACACCCTAATCAATGGCTCCAAATCTTCTCTCATCTCACATTGCCTGAACCACCACCTTGTCGTCCTTGAGGTCATTCTTGGAGATGTGGAGAAAACTACGAAGACGAGGCTCCGTGACGAGAAGGCGAGAGAGGTATCCATTGGCAATGCTAGCTAGGTAGCGCGACAAGAGAGGAGGGTGTCACAGATGGATAAGATCTCAAAGAGCAGCTTGGAGATTTCAAAAGGAATTTGAGTGTAGATGGACATTGTTATAGCTAGTGGTGACACTATGAAGCTTGGTTTTAACTTCTCGTTTTTATTTCGGTTTCGACATCCAACAAAATTAATACGTTTTGGTAGTTTCGATCATTTCAGCTTTAGTTTCGATCGTTTCAGTTTTAATAAAAATATTTGTTTAATTATTGATTATGTGTTGATCAGAATTTGACTATATTTTAACTGTACTTTAACTTAAAATTAAAAAATAATAAAAATTTTCAAAAATTTTCAAAAATTTTCAAAAAATTATAAAAAATTTAAAAAAAGTATTAATGATTTTATCATAATAGTAAATATAATTTTAATTAATTTAAATTAAATTTTATAGTTAATCACTTAGTAAATAGATCAACCTTTAAATTTAGAGATAATAATTATATTTAATTCACTAAAAGATTTTTTTACCTATAAACCCCCATGTGATTCTAGTTTGGTTTATATAAATTTATTGAATAATTTATATTTATATTTAATGATTTTGAGTGCCTACCAACTTTAGTTGGTTAACAATATTAACTCCTACGATCCGACATAAATTTATTAAAAATAAATATACAAAATAACTTGTATATAAATAGTAAAGATTATAGAGTATTAAATATAATTATCTCTAAATTCTAATGTTAACATTTTGACACTTAACTTTTATGTATTAATCAAGGTTTTGAGTTTCGATTTCGGAATCAATTTCGACACTCAAAGAAATCAACGTATTTCGGTCAAAACAATTTTCATTTCAGTTTCGACCAAAATATTTATTTATTTATTTATTATATTTTGATCAAATTTTAAATTTATTTTAATTTTTTTTTAATTTTAAATTAAAACTATTATAATATATTTAAAAAAATTTAAAACAATGAACAATATCATAAACCAAAAACTCGTACACATGAACAGTCCCCATGCACATGAACAATATCTGGCAGAGACCGACGAGAGCTTGTGGAAGCAGAGGCTAGACTGGCAAGGGCACGAGGGCAGGCGCGATGCTAGCGAGTGAGCTGTACTAGGCTAGCGAGGGCGTAGTTGCGGGCGCTAGAGGCTGGCATGAGGGCACGGGGGCGGGGCCAGGACCACGAAGGCGCGAGCATGGGCACGAGGCTGATGAGAGAGCAAGCGCCAGGCTGGCAAGTGCGCCAGTGTGGGTGTCAGAGGTTGGCGCAAGAGCACGGGCGCAGGGGCCATGCCGGCGAGGGCGTGGGCGTGAGAGCGGCGAGTGTCGGGCGCGGGTGCGAGACCGTCGAGTGCTCGAGCAAGGCCGCGAGCGTGAGGCCGGCGACAGCTGCGCGATCTCCCCGCTCGCAGCGCTCGCTCTGTGCTCACCACTACTATAAAATGCTAACCCTAAAACCGAAACTATTTTAGGCGAAACGTTTTGGTTTTGGTTTTGGTTTCGGTCAAAATGTTTCATTTTTATCTGAGATTTAAAACATTGCATGAAACATTGGCCCGCATCCTAGCTTAACAGAAAACCTAGGCACCGTTTGGGTCGAAATTAGAATTAGGATCAGAATTAAAATTAGTGAACCACTTTTGTAAACTAATATCTTTTTATTAAAATTAATATTTCAATAATTTAAAATTTGAAAAACTATTTAATTTTTTATTATAATTTAATTTAATAATAATATAAAATATAAAATATTAATTTTATATAAAAAAATAACTTAAAAAAATGATTTCGAAACTAATCCCAACCCAAACGGCCCACGGTCACTACGCGGCACACGGCACATGGCGCACAGCACAAATAGGTCAAGGCACAGTACGGCCTGATTTTTTAAAAAAATTTTAAGTTTTTTTTTCTCTCCTATAGTCAACTCTTCCTACTTTTTTTTTTATCTTATCCGGTCAATTTCAATCTTTGAAATTTTGACCTCGGCGCCGGTTTATTTTTTTAATTTAATTATAAAGTTAAAAATCATATAAATTTGAATTTTATAACAGGTAAAAAAATTTTCATTTAACTATAATTTTTAAAATATTAAAATATTAGAAAGTATTAATAATGTAAAAAAGTCAATATAGCTTCAGATAAGTATATATTGTAAATATAATACATGTTGTCATATTTTTAAACATAATAATGGTAAATAATTTTAGATATAAATATTTTTTTTTTATTTTTGTTTAATTTTCTGATTTTTTTGCATATTTTTCGAATTTTTCTTTTTTTTAAGGGATAATTACGGATGACCCGTAATTATCCCTAATTACGGTTAACTCCTTAATTTCCGTAATTACCTTGCTCCCCTCAAATTCGCTCATATTTACCCACAGCCCGATTGTTATTTAATCAAAATTTTACCAAAAAATTCCGATTTTACCCCGTTATTTTTACACATACACCCCTAAAAACTTATTTTTTTACAGTTAACCCCCCGGATTTCGGAATTTTACAAATAACACCCCAAAAGAACTCAGATTTACAAAAAGGTCCTCCAAGTTCGAATTTTTGCAAATAAACCCCCGGAAATTATTCCGATATACAGAAAAGTCCCCGAAATTCGGATTTTTGCAAATAACACCCCGTCGCGCGGGCGGGAGCGGAGGAGGAGGCCGGCCGGACGGCCGCGGGAGGCGGAGCGGAGGCGGAGGCCGGGCGGGCGGGAGCGGAGGCGGAGGCCGGCGGCTGGAGCGGAGGCGGAGGCCGGGGCGCCGGCGCGCCGAAACGCGGGCGCGGACGGCCACGGCCGAGGCCGTTCCTCCCCCGCGTGCCGGGGACGGAGGCCGAAGCCGGCGCGCCCGCACGCGGGCGCGGGCGAGGACGGCCACGGCCGAGGCCGTTCCGCCCCCGCGTGCCGGGGACGGAGGCCAAGGCCGGCGCGCCCGCACGCGGAGGCCGAGGCCGAGGCCGTTCCGCCCCCTCGTGCCGGGGACGGAGGCAGAGGCCGGCGCGCCCGCGTGCCGGGGACGGACGGCCTTGGCCTTGGCCGTCCGCTCCCGCGTGCCGGCGCGCCGGCCAAGGCCTCCGTCCCCGGCACGCGGGGGCGGAACGGCCTCGGCGTCCGCCTCCGCTCCCGCCGCCGGCACGCCGGCGCCCCGGCTTCCGCCTGCTTCCCCGGGCGCGGGCGCGGATTTTTGCAAATAACACCCCGAAATTATTCAAATTTACAGTAAAGTCCCCGAAATTTTGATTTTTGCAAATAACTCTTCGAAATTATTCCGAATTACAAAAAAGTCCAGAACTTTCTTATATAACTCTCTTCTTCCTGTAGCCCTAAACGCATATGCGTCGCCGCCGTCATTGTGCTCTGCCGCTGCCGCCGTCGGTCCCTGCACAGCTGCTGCCGTCGCTGTCCACTCGTTGCCTCGCGAAATACAGTGAAAGTTTAAAAATTTCAAATTTCAAATTACAAGTTTATTATTTTGTACATTTAAAAATAGACTACCTTCAATATTTTTCTTTGTAAATACGTCCAAATTTTATTTATTTTATAAATAAATTTTACAAATAAGTCATCGAAGGTTTCAAAGCTTAAAATTTAAAATTACAAGTTTCATATTGTACATTTACAAATAGACCCCTTCAATATTTTTTTTATAAATAAGTCTATATTTTTAATCATATTTTAAATAAAAATTTACAAAAAAGACATTAGTGTTTTTTATATTTATAATTACAAATTTAATATTTATAAATTAAAGAATAGACCCTCAAATTTTTTTTAAAAAATAACTGTAAAATTTTTTTAAAACTAATTTTTACTATTTTTTACATTTAAGAATAGACCACCTTTAATATTTTTTTTATAAATACGTCCAAATTTTATTTATTTTATAAATAAATTTTACAAATAAGTCATCAAAAGGTTTCAAAGCTTAAAATTTAAAATACAAGTTTCATGTTGTACATTTACAAATAAACCCCTTCAATATTTTTTTTATAAATAAGTCTATATTTTTAATCATATTTTAAATAAAATTTTACAAAAAAGACATTAGTGTTTTTATATTTATAATTACCAATTTAATATTTATAAATTAAAAAATAGACCCTCAAATTTTTTTTTAAAATAACAGTAAAATTTTTTTAAAACTAATTTTTACATTTTTACATTTAAAAATAGACCACCTTTAATATTTTTCTTTATAAATACGTTCAACTTTTATTTATTTTATAAATAAATTTTACAAATAAGTCATCGAAGGTTTCAAAGTTTAAAATTTAAAATTACAAGTTTCATGTTGTATATTTATAAATAGACTCCTTAAATATTTTTTTTAAAATAAGTCTATATTTTTAATCATATTTTAAATAAAATTTTACAAAAAAGACATTAGTATTTTTTATATTTATAATTACAAATTTAATATTTATAAATTAAAAAATAGACCATTAAATTTTTTTAAAAAAATAATTCTAAATTTTTTTTAAAACTAATTTTTACAAATACACCCCTCGCCGGAGGCCCGACGGCACGCCGCCGGCACGCGGCCGCGGACGGCCTCCGCACGCGGGAGCGGAGACGGACGCCGAGGCCGTTCCGCCCCCGCGTGCCGGGGACGGAGGCCTAGGCCGGCGCGCCGGCACGCGGGCGCGGACGGCCAAGGCCCAGGCCGTCCGTCCCCGGCACGCGGGGGCGGAACGGCCTCGGCCTCGGCCTCCCCGTGCGGGCGCGCCGGCCTTGGCCTCCGTCCCCGGCACGCGGGGGCGGAACGGCCTCGGCCTCGGCCTCCGCGTGCGGGCGCGCCGGCCTCGGCCTCCGTCCCCGGCACGCGGTGGCGGAACGGCCTCGGCCGTGGCCGTTCGCGCCCGCATTTCGGCGCGCCTGCGTCCCGGCCTCCGCCTCCGCTCTCGCCCGCCCGGCCTCCGGCTCCGCCCCCGCCGCCTGCCGCTGGCCGGCCGGCCTCCTCCTCCGCTCCCGCCCGTGCGACGGGGTGTTATTTGCAAAAATCTGAATTTCGGGGACTTCTCTGTAAATCGGAATAATTTCCGGGGATTTATTTGCAAAAATTCGAATTTGGAGGACTTTTTTGTAAATCTGAGTTCTTTCGGGGTGTTATTTGCAAAATTTCGAAATCCGGGGGGTTAGATATAAAAAATAAGTTTTTAGGGGTGTATGTGTAAAAATAACCAGGGGTAAAATCGGAATTTTTTGGCAAAATTTTGATTAAATAACAATCAGGGGGCTGTGGGTAAATATCGGCGAATTTGAGGGGGATGGGGGTAATTACGGAAATTACGGGGGGTTAACCGTAATTAAGGCTAATTACGGGGGTCACCCGTAATTATCCCTTTATACTAATTCAGTTGAGATGTGAGGGATTACTAAATAAGTGTGGCCGAAGTAGAATAATTGAGTTAAGTGTCATTTTTTATCTAATTAAGAAATCATTTAGGTTTTTCGGTTCCCTTGTTTACTGTACTTAAATATGAGCGGGTGTCAGTTTTATAATTTTTATAATTAAAATTAATTTTTAATTCTTGAAATTAAAAATCGAAACTGTATTGATTTCAGTTGAGATCCGCATTTTTAGTTCTAATTCTAAATCAATTTTAAGGCAGTTCTAAATTTAATATATTGATTTTTTTATTAATTTTAAAATTTAAATTTTATATTATAATACTTTGAAAATTAAATAAAATTTATAAAATAATATTTTTAAGATATCTTTTTGATGATACATCAAGTTACTAAATGCTAATTTCGATAATTAGATACACATGAAACAAAAACGAAGTCGTTAACTGAGGCAACTAAACGTGTCAATCAAAGGCAGAGTTTCAAACCGAGCCTCCAAAATTAGAAGAACTAATGAAGTCGAGCTCAAAGGGTTGGTTACAAATAGAAATATCCAAGCTAAGGGTTCGCCAATATATTTATCTGTTATGAATTCGGTGACTTCAGATATGTATAAACTCACCAGAAGGGCCAATCATGTCCCAAAACTAAACTAAAATTAAACTTATTAGATTCAGTCCATTGACACTGATTTTCTAGCTGGCAAATCCACAACGCTTTTAGGAGAAAATCTGAAGGAATCTGAGATTAATCCTCCATTCATAGGAAAAATTAGCGGAATGATTACTCGAGATTATGGGATATGAATATGTCAAATCCCAGGAGAACTATAAATCACAAAATAATCGGAGAGGTAAGAGACTAATGCTCATTTCTAGATTTCATCTATATTCTGGAGAGCAAATTTGATTTAAATATCAAAGTGGCCACTGCTGAAGAGTTCTAGGTGGTCTTCTTTATGGGTTTTTTTTTTTGCAAATTTGAAGGAATAATGGCCTGGCAAATTAAGATCTTAAGGAGTCTCTCATACCAAAACTGATAGTGAACTGGACTTCACAACAATGGTTCTTTTATTAAGATTCACTTTGCTCTTTTTCCCTGTAGATCTAAGGGAATTCTGACAATCCTCCCATCGTGTTTTCCAGAGAAGCATGATTGTCATCATCAAAAAATCCCACTTGGGGGCAAATGGCCTTGATGCTAGTGGAATTGCATAATTCATCCAATGGACTAGGCGAATCAATCTAGTGGGCTAATTCGACTATCCAAATGCCATAGAGCCTCAAAAAGCTCCTCTTCAAATGGTATCCGAGATATTACAAGGGCGTTCTAACTTGGTGAGCCATCAAAAATTTCAAACATGGGCAATAGCAGTTTAGCAAATAACTCAACTCCTCGAGATTTAAGTACAAGCTATGCAGAATCTTCAGGCTCAGTAACTGCTAAGTCAAGCGATACCAAATCTACCACCTCACTATACTTAATAGCCATTCTATGCTCTAGTACAGAATCAACGAGGTGCGTCATCACATCATCTCACGCCTCTAGCACAACTCAGTGAGCATGTGGACCAAGGTTAGTACAACCCCTTGACCACAACTCCTTTTCGGTGTTAAGCTTTAAAGGAGTATGATAGGTACAACCCCACACATGATCCAGTCAACAAGGTTACATACCACACACATATTAGTCAAGCCTCGATAAAAACCGCCCAAGACATCCAAAGGGAACCTATTTCACATTTAAGCTAAGAACTTCTTGGTGGACCGACCCATTCGTCATATGACAACCATCTAATACTCGAAGTAGCATACTCTCTTGTCCAACTGAAGTTTCGATAGGGCCTATGAGATGTATGATAACTTGAAAGCTCCAGTAGATCATGTTAGAATATTTAGGAATATCATGATTTTACAAGGAGCATGAGACTCAACCATGTACAAAATATTTCCTATGACTCCACAAGGCCTAGCCTGAGCTTGGCATTTCGAACTTCTGAGGTACTGCATTACTTATTTTGATGATTTGGTGGATAGATTCATGCAATAGTTCATCTCACTGGTGTCTTGGCGGAAAGATCCTTCCACTTTATTGGCACTGAAACAAAAAAAAAGGCGTAAGCCTAAGAGACTACTTGGCTTAATTGAATAAGGCCCGATTTAAGGTCACCAAGTTTGACAATTTCGTTGTCCTAGTAATTACAATTAATGGGATCCGACAGCCTCAGGTCACCTATGAGATGGCTCACCAACCTCCCAGAAGCCTCACAAAATTTATCCAATTAACTTGAGAACATATTGATGTCAAAGAAGTAATTACAGCAAAGCAAGAGTCTGAGGATTCTAACAAGCCAAAGAAAGAATCTTGAGGATGAAGCTTCCTGAATTAAAGAAACTGAGGACTAAACAAAAGGAGCACAGGCTCGAGTTTTAAGCGTACACCCTACTAAATAATTTGAGGTCCAAAGTTCTTTCTCAAATTGAATACTGAGATCTATTATGGAGGCATCTACCAATTCACACGACTCGACAACACCTTGATAAGTCAATATATTATTATTTTCACTGAGAATACGGTCATGATACTCAAGAATGCAGGCACCTTAAAAATGAAATAGAAAGTCTTATACGAGAAGAACACCTCGGTCATTTTATTTGCCATGGTGAGAGAGCAGAGAAGATCCATACACAAGAACCTAGTCCTTGGACCCCTCCACAAAGGAATCCCAGTCCAAAGTCGCACAACTCCAAGATAAAAGGCAACTTTAATATGATCTTGGTAAGTCCACTAATACAAAGTGAAGTTTCAATGTTAAATAGCAAATGTTGGGTCATTACAAGAGGATAGGAGGCTCAGGAGGAGCTAACGAAGAGGCAACACTATGAACTTGCATATTAAGATATAGTCTTATCTGCAAAAGACTTGCAAGAAATTTTAACACCTCACAACGATGTACCAATGATCTCAGTAGTCTTGAACAACTACACCACATAACGTATTATGGTGGACACAGAAAGATCGTCTAATATCTTATTATCAAATCCCATGACCAAATAAAAATAAAGCAATATTGGAGTCATACGTCGGGATGCTTATTGGATTCATTGGAGACTCGGTCACCCCGATCGACACGATTGACCTACTTCTTATAGTCGGAGAAAACCCCATAACCACTACCATCAAATCAAAGTTTGTTGTGATTTAGCCATGCTTGGCATATAACATAATACTAGGTCACCTAGTGCTCAACTAAGTCCAAGCGAGGATCTCAACTTTTCACTTAGCAATGAGGTTTCCGATGAAATATGGCATAAGTGAAGTATAAGATAACTAGAGTCTTGCTAAGAGGTGTGAGGCCTCATATTGGCAAAATAATACCAACCCATAAGGCAAAAGGTTCAGCAGTGAGTCTTACCCTAAATCGAAGAAGGTTCATGTTGAACCCATGGAGCAACTCATCAACCTCATCATTGACGAAGACTCGAGAAGAATGTTGAAGAATAGTGCAAATCTCACAAAGCCTCTTCATGCAAAATTAGGAAGGTTCTCATGAAAGAGACATGATGTCTTTGTATGGTCTCTAAAAGATCTACTCGATATAGGACCCTCGGTTGCTCAGCAAGACCATAAACCAATCAAGCAAAAGAAGAAGCACTTTACTCCCAAGCATCAAAAAGTCATTACTGAAGAGGTAATTAAACTACTTAATACAATATTCATCAGAGAAGTCATTTACTTTGAACGGCTAGCAAACATAGTGATGGTGAAAAAGGCCACGGCAAGTAGAGAATATTTTCAACTTCATCAACTCGAACAAAACTTGCCCAAAAGATAGCTAATTTCTACCCAAAATAGATCAACTTGTGAATTCTATCTCGGGTCATCAACTCCTAAGTTTCTTGGATGTTTTCTCAGGATATCATTAAATATGGATACACCCCAAGAGCGAGGAAAAAAATAGCCTTCATCACGGACTAAGATACATTTTGCTGCGTCGTCATGCCGTTTAGGCTAAAAAATACAAGTGCAATGTACTAACAGATGATGAATAAGGTCTTCGAGACTCAACTCAGAAGAAACTTGAAAGCCTATATTGACAACATGCTAGTGAAAGGTATCTATACTGAAGGATACTTAAAAGATTTGGAAACAACCTTCAACACATTATGGAGTTTCAGAATGAAGTTAAATCCCAAGAAAGATGTATTCGAAGTAGATTTGAGAAAATTCATTAGATACCTAATCTTAGAGCGGGGGATTGAAACTAATCTTGAGAAGATTAAGACAGTTAGGAAAATGAAGTCCCTAAGTTCTCTTAAACAAATGCAAAAGCTCATAGGTCATTTGGTGGCGGTCAACTATTTTTTGTCAAGATCGAGAGAAAAATGCCTCCCTTAAGTAAGGCTCGAGATTTGAATGGACCAAGGAGTGTGACCAAGCCTTTGAGGACCTAAAGAAATATTTGGACGAGCCTCCTCTATTAGTAAGACCCGATCCAAATAAGGTATTTTTCCTCTATATTATGGCTTCGGATCAAGTAGTGAGTTCGGTGCTAATAAGCGACTGAAGTGAAAAATAGCACCCCATCTACTACGTAAGCCATATGCTCACAAGAGCGAAAACCTGGTACCCTCTTCTAGAAAAGCTTGCATACGTTGTTGTGCTAGTAATTCGAAAGTTTCATCCATACTTTCAGGTACATCTGGTTATAGTACTTACCAATCTCTCCCTCTAGTAGACACTAAAAAAATTGAAGAACTCAGGAAGACTGCTTAAATGGTCAATTGAATTGAGCTAATTTGAGGTGACTTTTGAAGTCCAGAAGACTATTAAAGCACAAGCTCTGACAAACTTCATGGTAGAAACCATATTATACCTATCTAGGTTAGAGTCCAAATCATTGCAAATTCGAGTTGATGGCTCATTTTGTGAGTCAGGATATGACATTGAAGCAGTCCTGCAAAGTTCGAATGGAAAAGTAGCTAAATATTCAGCTCAACTAGAATTTGAGACTTCGAATAATATCACTAAATATGAAGCCTTTCTCATTGGATTGCACATGACATTGACAATAAAAACTAAGAAACTCAAGGTATTTAGCGACTCCTAACTTATGTGTCTGCAGGTTGCCAGAGAGTATGAGGCAAAAGAAGCAACTATGGTGCAGTAGCTTGCCGAGGCATGAAAGCTCATAACGAGGATAAACTGAGTTAAAATTTATTGTGTACCTTAGAATAACAATACTAAGGTAGATGTTCCCGCATGTCTCTCCTCAGCCTCTTCAAATTCAAAACCAAGACAGATCTCCTCAGCCTCTTCAAATTTATTTCTAGTGGCCCAACTATTCAAAAGATATTAAAGTAAATGCAATAGACTCAGAGCCAAGTTGGATGGACCCTATTATCATCTATTTGGAAATGGAGGAACTTCGAGAAGAACCAGTTGAAAATCGAAGGATTGCAAGTCTAGCTCCGAACTTCATCTTATTAAATAAGATCCTATACAAGAGTTCACTAATACAATCATTACTCTACTATTTTGAGATCTGAGGAGGTTGATTACACTCTTTGAGAAGTCATAAAGGGATATGTAGAAGTCACAAAGGAGAACGAGTCTTGACACACAAACTCCTTAAGCAATGGTATATTGGATCAACATGGCCGCCGAAGTATCTAAGTTTGTATTCACATGTGAATAGTGCCAGAAATATATCTTGATTTACCAGTCCTACTGTTCAGATTTAATAGACTCAAGCGGTCTAGCCCTTCGGCCAATAGGAAATAGATATCATGGGTCCATTTTTAATAACCTCAGAATAAAGAAAGTTCTTGGTAGTCACCATTGACTACTTTACCAAGTGAGTGAAAACTGAGCCACTTGCCACAATCACTAAAAGGAAGATCCAAGAATTTCTTTGGTACAAAATTATTTGCAAATTTGAATTTCTTCAAGTGTTGGTCACATATAACAAGAAGTAGTTCGACAGTTCAAAATTCAAGGAGTATTGCACTAACGTGCACATTGAGCAAAAATTTTTACTTAGTGGTGCATCCCCAAACTAATGGCCTAGTTGAGGTCATGAACCATACCTTGTTTACAAGGATAAAGAAATATCTCGAAAGACAAAAAGTTCTAATAGTCAATGAGTTACCACATATTTTGTGGTTTTATCGAACCACTCCTCAGACAATAACTAAGGAGCCACCATATGTACTCACCTATGGGATCAAGCAGTCATCCCTATGAAAATTGAACTTGTTTCTCCATGAGTTCAGAGTTATGATCCCTTGCTAAATGAGAAAAATAATCAGGCTGAGAAAGAGGTTCGAGATAAAGCATGCACTAGGATCGCCAAGTATCAATGTTAGGTGGTATACTACTATAATGCTCAAGTCCGCAGCTAAGAACTATAATCAAGCGATTGGGTACTTCACCGAGCCAAGCTCATCGATCAAACCTCAGGAAAACTCTTCCTAAATTGAGTTGACCTATTCAGAGGTTTCTGAGTTATGTGACTAGGAGCTTTCAAGATTGAACACCCAAATGGTCAAATACTTCCAAGGACATAACACATCGATAACCTTAGAAATTCTATCTTTAAAATCATGTCTTATCAAATTTTAATAAAATTTGTATTTTGCAAACAAGTCTTTGCCAGGAGAGCACCATAAAGACTTTAGATCAGACGAGATATAAGACCTCGACCCAATACTAGGCACAAAAACCTTAGATCAGATGAGACACATAAGACCTCGATCTAATACTAAACGCAAAGATCTTGAATCAAATAAGATGCATAAGACCTCAACCTAATATTAGGCACAAAGACCTCGGATTAGACGAGACGCATAAGACTTCTATCTAATGCTAGATAGAAAGGCCTCAAATCAAACGATGCACAATACCTTGGCCTAATGCCAAACACAAAGACCTTGAATCAGATGAGGAGCATAAGAGCTCAGTTAATGCCAAGCAGAAGGACCTTGGATCAGATGAAGCGCATAAGACCTTGGCCAATGTCAAGCATAAAGACCTTAGATTGGACGAAACACATAAGACCTTGGCCAATGTCAAGCATAAAGACCTTAGATTGGACGAAACACATAAGACATTGGCTCAATACCAAGCACAAAGACCTTTGATCAGATGAAATATATAAGATCTTGGTCCTATGATCTTAGATTAAGGCATACGACCTTAGCCCAGTGTCAAGCCCCAGGGACCTTGCCTTAGATGAGGCAAAGGGTTCCAACTTTGTACCAAACAAAAGGTTCAAGTTCAAATAAAAGGAGTTGTGTCACAAGGCACCTGTAGAATCATAAGAATGGAGTCAAGTTACATATTGACTATAGATGTTAGCTGAGATATCTCTATCTAAAAATATCTCTGAAGAAAATTTAGGTTGGTTGGTACTAAGCTAATACTTAAAAAAAATCATCTTAGAGAAATTTGGTATGAACCACTATCTTAGCCATTAGGAACATTCAGATGAGATTGGATAAAGCTAAAGAAGTAGAAAGAATAGCTAGAAGAAACACAAGGATATTGAAGGAAAAACAAAAATCTTATTGAGCCAAGAGAATAAACTAGTACAAGGTTTTATTACATGGAGAAAGGAAGGCAACTAATCAGAAATATTTAGAGATGTTGAAGACTCTCTAGATCCACAAGCCCTTGGACTTGAATCTTGGCCCCCATTGCCTCTGCTACCTTCAAAACCTCGCTCGCTATCACAGCAACAACCTCCTTCTCCCTTTGATGAAGCACCTTGTACTCCCACTTAAGATGTCGAGCCCTCAAGTCATTGTAGAGCTCTACACAAAGGTTTTCAGGGTCGAAGTTGAAGTTGTGATAGTTCTACCTCACTATGCCCCTATAAATGAGGTAACCTTCAATGAAGCTTCGAGCGGAGAACTTATGATCCTTGAGATACTCCTTGCTGGCTTGAAGTTAGAGATGATTTATAACCTATTCATCTTCCGGGTGTTGGTATGCTCTTTACGCTGGAGGTAGTTAGCGATGATGGTGGCATGGGTCTTCTCTAAGGTAGTCTGTTGCTGATTCTTTATCACCTCCATCTTAGTCATCATTGCCTCCATATTTGACAAGGCCAAGTTGTGTTTAGTGATTTAGGAGGTTCTTCCCTCCTCCGCCTTTCTTATTGACTCCTCCACACTACTTTGGAGGGACGTGACTTGGGAGCGAAGCAAATCCTCCTCTTCCTTAGCCTTGAACGTCTCAGAGCCAGCTTCTCTCTGAGCCTCATAAAAGTGATGCCCTATGAAGTGGAAAAAATACAGGACTTGTGCCTGAGCTAAAAATTAGAATCTTGAAAAAAAAGAAGAATGGGAAAGTCAAGATTGGCAAACTTACATTGCGATAAGCTCTTACCTCTTTAGGAATAGCTTATTAATAGGGATTTTGGTCATCGAAGAGCCTTCATTCTCCTTGAACTCACTGAGAAAATAGTCCTTGACATTGATATCCCTTGATGCACTTTGGGACTCATGAGGAAATTGCTCTCGCCACTCAGAGCAGGTCGGGAAAGGGGCAGAAATGACTTTCTTCTTGCAATCAACCTTCTTTGTCATGCAAGGAGGTAATCGGGCATGGTCATCTAAGGAAGCAACTTGAAGAAGAGGGGAAGAGGAGCAAGGTGGGGCTTTCTATTTTTTTGCCCGCTCTTCTCCTCTTATCCTTTCTTCCTCTTCACCTTGCTCGAATTTGCGACAAAAGGAGGATTAGGAATTTCTAGTGTAGCCAACTTCTTTCAAGTTGACGATACCTGAGGAGCGCTTCCTTGCTCTTTTAGAATCTCGTTTATGAAGCTGAGATTGATAATTCCTGTAAAACACATCACTTCATTAGACCAGAGGAAAATTTACTAAAAAATGAAGGAAGCTTGAGCTTTGAATCCTAAGTTCCATACAGGTCATTCAAATAATGGATAGGTCATGCTCTTCCAAACAAGGCTCATCAGACCATGTGAGGACAGATCTGACCTCCTCTATCTCTTTAGCCTAAGATATTAAAAGATGATAGACTTTGGGACAGATTTCCTGACCATGCACGTGAAAAATAGCACAAGACAGCTAACTGACTTCAACACATGTTGGATCAAACATTTGCTGAAGCTTTACACTACTAACTTGCTATTCAAATAATTGTGTTATATAAATATCTGTCATCCAAATGCTTGTCGTAGTACAAGATTTATAGTGAAGAACACAAGAGCATACTCAAAGAAAGAGAGAGAGATGGATCTCTTTTTCTCCAATAAGAAAGCCAAGGAGGTCCAATTTGGGCTCTTGGGTTACTCTTGCATTCTTGTGTTCCTCACCATTCTCTTTTTGAGCAAAAACCATCTGCAAAACTCAAGGCTTCTACATCTCCTTCTACCTAGTGAAGACACCTATCTTCAACAAACCCTCTCTTTGCAGCACACTTCTAGCCACCATCAACATGTTGGGGTTGATGTCACATATGTATATTTTGGTCTCTTCTTCCATCTCAACTAAATCTTTCTGCATGGATCTTTGACTAACACTGGTTATATTTTCAAGGATACGGAAAGCAACATCACCTATTCCACCAACCACATCAAGTTGCTTCATTCCAAGAAAAAGGATGCAACTTTGAGATTAACCAAAGCTGGTGGCATGAGAATGGAGAAATGACGTGCTCTGATGAACAAGGGACAGAAGGTCTCCTCCATATTTTCTCCTGCTTCTTTACAAAGCCATCATGTTCTATAAGCCTTTCTCTCTCTCCCCTTGTTGTCTATCTCTCTCATGATAAGATTGGACAAGCAAGGCCAGAGTCGGGGACCAGAGGGACAGCAAGTGGAATTGGGTCCGAAGCAGGTAGATGACTGTACATGAGAGATTTCGAAGGCTTTCTGCCCTTCCTCACCATTCTCTTCTAGTTCACCAAGCTAGCGTTCATATTGAAAAGGAAGCTATCGCTGGGTCCCTGGAAACTCTCAATCATTAGTAATCTGCACCAACTTAGCTAGCTCCCACATCACACCTTCCAGGACCTAGCTGAGAAACATGGACCTCTCATGTACCTCCAACTTGGCCACATCCTCACACTTGTTGGCTTGTCCCCTAAGGCTGCCTCTGATGTGCTAAAGGCACATGACCTCGCTTTCTACAGTTGGCCTACAACAACCACCTTGAAGACATTCTCTTATGGGGAACTGGGCATAGCCATTGCTCCCTATGGAGAACATTAGAGGCAGATAAGGAAGCTGGCGACTTTGGAAGTCTTCAACACGAAGAGGGTGCTCTCCTTTTGAGGCATCCGAGAAGGAGAAATTAATATCATGACAAGGAACATATCACATGTCTCCGATCAAGGCCACAATATCATGATGAAGATGGTCGAGCTACTTGGCAAGTTCATTGTTGATTACTTCTTCCAACAATGTCACCAATCTTCGGATGAAGCTCCCCGGATGCTTCAAGGGAGATGCTTCAACTGCATCCTCATGCTCCATTGCTAACCCTCGCGAGAGCATAGAGGAATGTAAGATCAATGGGTTCGTGAAGGAGTTGAACAAGGCACTGGACACCACCATCGAAACGTTTTGGCATTGATTAAAACTGAAATATTTTGATTTCGATCAAAATTTAAGTTCTTATTGAGTCAGAGCAGAAAGCAAGGGTTAGGGATGGTGACCGATGGATGATTTCTAGTGATTTGTTACTTAAAATATCTTAATATCTTAAAATATATTAATATCTCCGAATGAAGCTCCCCGGATGCTTCAACTGCATCCTCATGCTCCATTGCTAACCCTCGCGAGAGCATAGAGGAATGTAAGATCAATGGGTTCGTGAAGGAGTTGAACAAGGGGACACCACCGTTGAAATGTTTTGTCATTGATTAAAACTGAAATATTTTGATTTCGATCAAAATTTAAGTTCTTATTGAGTCAGAGTAGAAAGCAAGGGTTAGGGATGGTGACCGATGGATAATTTCTAGTGATTTTTTACTTAAAATATCTGAATATACTTTAAGATTTGGATTTTAATCCTTCGCTCTAGCTGTACCTTTTTACTTAAATTCATAGATCGAACCCTGATTTTTGTAAAATCTCGACAAAAATAAGAATCAAATTCCTTACGATAAAATTCACAAAAATCAATTTTTTTAAGTAGATCAAAATCAGAAATTCACCACAAAAAAAGGGATAATTGCCTATAAGTCCCTATAATTAGCTTTAATTACTCACAACCCCCCGTAATTTCCGGAATTACCCACACCCCCTCATTTTCGAAAATATTTACCCACACCCCCTATTGTTATTTAATCAAATTTTTCCCAAAAAATTTCGATTTTACCCCGTTATTTTTACAATTAAACCTTTAAAAACTTATTGTTTTATATTTAATGCCCCCGAAATTCGGTTTTTTGTAAATAACACCCCGAAATTACTCCGATTTACAGACAAGTCTCCGAAATTTGGATTTTTGCAAATAACACCCTGAAATTATTCTGATTTACAAAAAATCCCAGAAATTCGACGGCGGCTAGAGTGGCGGCGAGCGGGCGGCGACGCAGGAGCCGACGGTGGGAGCAGAGGCGGAGGGCGGCGCACCGGCGCGCCAGCATGAGGGCGTGAACGGCAATGCCGAGGCCGGCGCGGCGGCAGCGGGCGCCGACGGCGACGCCCGAGGCCGATGCGCCGGCAGCGGGCGCGGACGGCACCACCAAGGCCGGCGCGCCGACAGTGGGCGCGGACGGCCTCGGCCTCGGCCTCCGTCCCCGGCACGCGGGGGCCTCCGTCCCCGACCTCCGTCCCCGGCCTCCGTCCTGATCGAAGGCCTCGGCCTCCGTCTGCGCTCGCGTGCCGGGGACGGAGGCCAAGGCCTTCGACGGGGACGGAGGCCCCCGCATGCCGGGGACGGAGGCCGAGGCGGTCAGCGCCCGCTGCCGGCGCGCCGGCCTCGACGTCGCCATCCGCGCCCTCCGCCTCCGCTCCTGCCGCCGGCTCCGGCGTCGCTGCCCGCTCGCCGCCACTCTGGCCGCCGTCGAATTTCTGGGACTTTTCTGTAAATCAGAATAATTTTGGGGTGTTATTTGCAAAAATTTGAATTCCGGGGACTTGTCTGTAAATCGGAGTAATTTCGGGGTGTTATTTGAGAAAAACCGAATTTCGGGGCGTTAAATATAAAATAATAAGTTTTTAAGGGTTTAATTATAAAAATAACGGGGTAAAATCAGAATTTTTTGGGAAAAATTTGATTAAATAATAATCAGGGGTGCGAGTAAATATTTTTGAAAATGAGGGGTGTGGATAATTCTGAAAATTATAGGAATTATGAGTAATTAAAACTAATTACAGAAACTTATAAGTAATTATCAAAAAAAAAAAACCTGTGGCTCGGATGAATACTGTGGACCTACCAAATGCCATGTACATTATTTATTACATGAGACTGCCATGTCCAAAATCACCCCGGAAATTAATCAATCAACGATCAGATGTTCCTGCCGTCGATTCTGGCACAGTCATCACCGCCTTCACCCCTCTTTGTCTTGCCACCGCGCCTTCCCTGGCCTTCTCCTTCTCCTCCTTTTTGAATGCCGGTTCAGTCGTACGATCGCCTCCTCCATCGGAGGCCCCTCGACCTCCGCGATCTGTCCTCGTTGGCCTCTGCCTCACAATCACTGCCGGTGGTCGCCGATAATGAGACAAAAATCAGGATTAGACGAGGGGCAAATGATGAGGTCAATGTGCTACCGTCTTGCTTGCAGAGGGAGTCACTGCCGAGGCACGTGGCCATCATCATGGATGGCAACTCCCGGTGGGCGAGGGCCAGCGGTTTGCCGGTCTCCGCTGGCCACGAGGCTGGCTACCGGTCCCTCAAGAACATCATCGCCCTCTCTTGCCGTTGGGGCATCCTTGTCGTCACCGTCTTCGCCTTCTCCTCCGAAAACTGGCTCCACCCCAAGGTATAATGACTATCCATTCCATTCCAATTAACTTCTCTTTATACACTGTTGCTTATTATTACCTGACTGATTTACTCCTTGCTGCACTGCAGCCCAAGGTCGATTTCCTAATGATGTTATTCGAGAGCGGTCTCAAGGAGAATATTGGGGATTTTCTTAGGTAATAACCCCAAACTAGTTAGATTTCACTTTGTAAGTTACTTGGAGCAATAACCCCCAAATCTTCCTCTTAGATGCAAATAATATATTTACTAAATCCAAGTTGTTTCTTTGTCCCAATTTCCAATTAGAGATAATTTGTATGGGGGAACACTTCAATGCTGAGCTCTTAGGATTGTTCAAGTATGGAGCAATAATTTTTGCTCGGATTTGTTAAAATTGTGGAACCTTATATTATCTAATGATGAAATCACCATGCTTGCATTGCCCTACTACCTCTCTTGTCTATTTGATTCGTGATACAGAATGACCCAACACCACCATGTTTGGATATTTGAAAATTGAATATATGACCTCGTGTGTGTGTTTGTTAATTTTCTTTTTTCTCTCAAGGATTGAATATTTCCATGATATGCATAAAAATTTTTTATTGTGTATTTACACTTGATCTTTTTATTAGAAGTTACATAAAAATATCTTGTCCAAAATCACGATTTAGATTAGTTTTTTTAAGAATTAACTCCAGATTTTTCACTTTTTAAAACCTTTTTTTCTTCTCTGCGTTCTTACAGGGAAGGTATATGTTATAATGTCAGGTGTGATAAATTAGTCCCACATCGGATATTGGATAGATATGGTCCAATATATATAGTGAAAAAAACCCATATCCCATGAGCTTAAGCTTTTGGGATGGTTTGGTGTCCGGCTCACTATATTATTCTACTTCGACACTCTTTCGGCTTCCCCAACAAATGGTACCAGAGCTTCAGGTTCGAAGCTGTGCAAACTCTTAAGACTGAAATTACCGTGATGGTGCGACTGAATTGAGTCGTATGTTAGTTTCTCTTAAAAAATCAAAAAGAATGAGACAAAAACCCGTTGATGTGGGTCACACGGTGGAATTGGTCGAGTAAAAGAGTTCTTGATTAAGAGTGTTAAAATTGATGTGGTCAAATCACACCTGAAGGGGGAGATTGTTATAATGTCAGGTGTGATAAATTAGTCCCACATCGGATATTGGATAGATATGGTCCAATATATATAGTGAAAAAGACTCATATCCCATGAGCTTAAGCTTTTGGGATGGTTTGGTGTCCGGCTCACTATATTATTCTACTTCGACACTCTTTCGGCTTCCCCAACAGGTATACAGGTGCGTATAATTGGTGACTCCTTGTGTCTCCCAAAATCTCTTCAGAAGCTGGTGAAAAGAAGTAGAGAATTTAACAAACAACAACCAAAGACTTGAATTGATTGTGGCAATTGGTTATAGTGGAAGACAAGACATAGTGCATGCATGCCAGAAGATTGCTGAAAAAGTGAAACATGGAATACTAGAACTAGTGGACATTGCAGAGTCTTTAATTGCAGAACAATTACAAACAAACAACAATGGGGATTTTCAGTACCCATACCTACTTGTTCGAACCAGTGGAGAGCTGAGATTAAGCAACTTCTCGCTATGGCAAACTGCCTATTCGGAGCTTTTTTTTTGCAAGGTCTAATTGGCCAGATTTTGTGAAGTCTGACTATGTCGAGGCTTTGGCTTCATATCAAAAAAGGCAGAGACACTTTGGTCAAAGCACTATCTAAATGGTAGACTATGACCTCAATATAGGAAGAGTTGTACATTTGGACATAGCTTCTTCTACATTTGTATATTTGGAAAGGAAGATACTTCCAATATTTATTTGCTTTGCAGGTAGGAAAAAACAAATGTCTGAGAGAAATGAAATTCTTTGTCTGCACTAGTGGTATCAAATTTGTTTGTCTTCTTCTAAGATATCTGTGTCTCGTGCAACAAGGAGGAGTACTTTTGATCAAGAAGTTGAGAGACACAGGTTAATTACAATTTATGAAAGATGGATTTTCAAAGAATAGATCTTTAATCCAGTGTTTGGTCATCCAACTTATGACAGAACTGCAAGCGAGGCTTAATTATAGCAATAAGGGTTAATTATGGACATTACATCCACCTTTACTTTGGCTTCTACTGTAGAACGAAGGTTATGTGCATCCCCTATTGTGTTCTATTTGTAACATTGTAGTAGATGTATCTATATCTCTCTTAACTAACCTCCTTTGTTTTTTTTGAATGATGTTCTCATAAAAGTCTAGGAAAAGAAGGATGCTGGTCTAATAATTGATTTTTGCACCTTTGCTTGTAGGCCAATGAAGCAAGGATTTGCTTTTGCTTCCAATAATTGCTAGTGCCTCCCTGTTATGCTGGTGAATGAAAAACTTCAGTATGCTGGACAACTCTTGACTTGAATATACCATTGCCTGCCTTGTTCTATTTTGCTTTGGCCAGGTCTTTGCTACCTGCCTTAGTCCTATTTTTTAATTGGTAGTCATTGTCAAAACACATTGACTCGAATGACTAAAGACATTCTTAGAATATTATTGTTTGTGGCTGACAAAAGCCATTATGAAGCTATTCTTATTGCAAGCCTTCTTGAGATTGCAAGATGCAATTTCATCTCAGACTTTGTTTTGGCTATTATGAACTTTGTTCCCATTTAATGGCAGTACTGGTATGGAAGATTTCTTTCCCAACTTGTTTCTGGTGTTTTTTGAGCAAAATGGCCGCTCATCCTTCTATAATACATGTCATGGGTTCACATATTTCCGAGAAGTTGCTATTTGTATTAGTTTTGATATTTACATTTTTCTTAGCTTGATGTTAAATGAGTTACGTTATGATGTTTTCCAATAAATATTTGGTTCATTTGTCTGATAACTTGATTCGAGTCTCATCTTCAATTGTGTTAAAAAATCTGTTTGCGGACAACTATAATTTTTAAAGAATTCGGTGGTTGTATAAGTTTGAATCTGTTTGATTTTATACCGTTTCAACCCATGGATTATAACTTTTGAGCCTTATTGAGATATATTAGGTAATATACAAACATCATTTTATATGAATAAATTTTAAAAGAATAATTTACATCGTATTCATCAAACTTTGAGTTCACATAATTAGATACGAAACATTATATAACACCAGTAATGCCGCATGCCTCTTCATTAGCCCAAGAAAAAAATGATTTAATTGAGAAATTTTAAAAAGTTACTTATAATCAAATTGAACATGCAGATGATAAATCTCCATCAAACAAGTATATTGTTAATATTACAAAGTCACTATTAAATATTTAAGCATAAGTCGAACCTTTATTTTTGTAAATTACGTTTTTTACAAAATTCAGATAAAAATGAGAATCAAATTCCTTATGATAAAAATCAGAAAAATCTCTCGTTTTTTTGTGAAGCAAATCAAAATCAGAAGTTTGCTATCAAAACAAAGAAAAAAAACCGATTGCTCTGGTAAATGCTGTGGATCAATTGAATGCCGCGTATATTATTTCTTACGTTGCCACCATGTCCACCATTATCTCGAAAATTAATCAATCAATGATCAGATGTTCCTGCCATCGATTCCGGGGCAATCATCACCTCCTTTCCCTCTCTCTGTCTCGCCACCGCGCCTCCGTTGGCTTTCTCCTTCCCCTGTAAGGTTCAGTGGGGTCAATAGGCCTGTAACTGACAACAGTTATCTTTATTCCAACATTGATAAAATATTATAGTTGAGAATGAGATAAATATGATGATTGTCCTAAATTCAATAATATGGCCTTTTATCAAATAGTTGAAAAAAGTAAAATCTTGAAGTCAGATGAATCGCATGCCACAAACACTTAAGGATAATATCGTGTCACATCCCCGCCTTTTCCGATACCGGTTCAGTCGTATGATCGCCTCCTCCGTCTCAGGCCCCTACACCTCCGCAATCAGCCGTCGTTGGCCTCTTCCTCGCAATCACCGTCGGCGCCCGCCGATAATGAGACGAAGATCGAGATTGGACGAGGGGCAAACGACGAGGTCAATGTGCTACCGACTTGCTTGCGGAGGGAGTCGCTGCCAAGGCACATGGCCATCATCCTGGACACCCACTCCCGGTGGGCGAGGGTCAGGGGTTTGCCGGTCTCCGCTGGCCACGAGGCCGCCTGCCGGCCCCTCAAGAACGACATCGCCCCCTCCTGCCGTTGGGGCATCCCTGTCCTCACCGTCTTCTTCTTCTCCTCCGAGAACTTGGCTCCGCCCCAAGGTATAATGACTATCCATTCCATTCCATTCCTAATCCTGACCTTGACCTGTCTGTCCTTCTGCGCGACCACAAATCCATGAGCACACTGTTGGGATTCGCAGCAGAAGTTTCACGGATCACCTTATTCTCAAACAACACAAGAAACGAGAAGTAATACAAGATAAAAGAAAATAACAAGATAAGACAACGGGAGATCCACTGTCAATAGATAAAGGCTTTTACAAGAGTTTACAAGAAGGACTTCACTCTTTCTTACTCAACTAAATTCTTTCTCCAAGCCTCGGCAACGCCTCCACCTTCAGAGAGAATCTCCAAGAGAGTATCACGAGGAACCACCACGAGAGACCACCGAGAAGCACTAGAAAGACCCACACACGAGAGCCAACACTCTCTCTCTTTCTCTTCTCTGTATTCTCTCTATTCCTCTCTCTCTATTTCTCTCTAGTTCAATCTTAATACTACGCCACACATAAGTGCTATATATTGTAGTATATTTATAGACTCTTATTGGGCCTGAGTTTTACACAATTACAACTCCTAATAATATAAATCTAAATCCAACTTTGGATTTCTACTTCAACTCAAACTCTAATTAGAGTTCAAGACATTTAAAACTCAACAATCTCCACCTTGGCTTGAACTCGGGCGTGCCATCATCACGAATCGTCAGCCGTCATCTCTCATCCAGCCCCTGCCCTTGGGCTACTAGCTTATTCAGCTAATTTCAAGATGCGAACTCGAGCCAACCTCGAATTTGTTCTTCATGCCTACAGTTTTGTACTTTTGGAAGTTTTTTTGGATGACATGTGTCTGCTGTTGTAGTAAAAGTAATTTGAGGAGACATTAAATTACTTTGAGTATCGTGCTTCCTCTTCACTACTGTAGCCATCGGAACTCCACCTGCAATGGTGTTCCCTATCAATCGATAAACATTGTCACACTTCTCACCTTTCATCAGGATTCTAATACCACGTGTCACCTTCATGACTCCATCTCTTGCTGAATAATTACAGCCTTTTGAGTCCAGTACACCAAGTGAAATTAGATTCCTTCGCATCTTGGGGACATGCCTCACCCCAGTAAGAGTTCGAATCGCTCCATCAAACATCTGGATTTTAACTGTTCCCACACCGGCGATCTCACAGGCTGAATTATTGCCCAACCAAACAGTACTTTTCTTCTTATTCTCCTCATAAGAAGTAAACCAATCCTTTCTGGAGCAAATATGATAAGAACTACCAGAATCTAAAACCCACTTACCAGAAGTATCGATTTCTGCGGATACTGCAAGAACATCTCCATCCGCACTATTATCAGAAGTATCATCCGATATTGCCGTCGAACTTTTCCACATCGAGTAAGGACTTTGCCATCTTGGTTGTTTGCTTCTAGGCTCTGATGCCAATTGTTGGGATTCGTAGCAGAAGTTTCACGGATCATCTTATTCTCAAATAACACAAGAAACAAGAAGTAATACAAGATAAAAGAAAATAACAAGATAAGACAACAGGAGATCCACTATCAATAGATAAAGGCTTTTTTACAAGAGTTTACAAGAAGGACTTCACTCTTTCTTACTCAACTAAATTCTTTCTCCAAGCCTCGGCAACGCCTCCGCCTTCAGAGAGAATCTCCAAGAGAGTATCACGAGGAACCACCACGAGAGACCACCGAGAAGCACTAGAAAAACCCACACACGAGAGCCAACACTCTCTTTCTTTCTCTTCTCTCTATTCTCTCTATTCCTCTCTCTCTATTTCTCTCTAGTTCAATTTCAATACTACGCCACACATAAGTGCTATATATTATAGTATATTTATATACTCTAAGTTTATTAGAGGGCTATATATATAGCCCAAGGTTGTAACAAAAGAAAAGCTTTTCCATTTATAATATTTTCTTATTTTGGGTTTGCCCCTTTCTATCTTCCTTATGGGTTCAAGGATCTATCATTATGAGAAGATGGTGATTTTCTCCCTATCTATGTTGATTTTCTCCCTATCTCTCATGCCCTCTCCCGTTGCATCAACATAGTAGGAGAATAATTAACGATATCATGTGTACAGCCCACATCACTAATTTCGATCTCCAACATACTACAAAAGGATTGCATGACTAAAGGAAAACTTTTGATGTAGGATAACTACATCTTTTTTACAGTAAAATTAGAGATCCAATTCAAATTGAATTCCAACTCCAATTAGGATCTGTCAAGATTCATATAGGTATAGTCTGAAGTCCATATCTCCTGAGATATTGATCCAAATTCAGCAAATAACATCCGTTGGAAAGTTGAGATCGATTCCTACAAGTCTCTTATTTACTATTTTGGATAATTTGGACTTTATTTTGGTCAAAATTAGAATTTATTTATCAGTCTGAGTCAATAACAGTCCTAGCCTAAAAAGGAATAGGATTTATATGTCTTTGTTTAAAATATATTAAGTAGAATTCATAGTAGAAGTCTTATTTTTAATCTACACCAATTAGGACTCTAAGTTTATTAGAGGTTATACAGCCCAAGGTTGTAACAAAAGAAAACCTTTTTCATCAATAATATTATCTTATTTTGGGTTTATTCCCTTTCCATCTTCCTTGCGGATTCAAAGATCTATCATTGTGAGAAGACGGTGATCTTCTCCCTATCTCTCGTGCCCTCCCTTACTACATCAAGAGAAGATGACGATCTTCTTCCTACCCCTCGTGCCTCCTCTCTCACTGAATCAAGTTGATCTATCGTGGTGAGAAGACGGTACTCTTCTTTCTACTCCTCGTGCCCCCTTTCCTACTGCATCAACTTCATAGCTTCCTTTTGTTAGAGATTGAGATCTTTTGTCAAATTCCATCATCACAAATATTGTGACTTTGCTTCTCTTAAAAGGTAGCATTACAATAGTAACATCATTGTTAGAGATAGTATCCTTAACAAATCAATGGTATACTGTAAACTATGACTTAACTATTGCTCTAGACAAATTTACTTGTATTTCGTTTTCTAGCAATGACTGCCCAAAAATTTGATTGTGGGATGAATTTTTAAAACACAAATTATATGTGGATCCATTAATTTATATTGTACCTTTGTGGTCAGAGGAACGATTTCATTTTTGAATTTACCACCAGCAGCAATAGCAACTGCTTTCCTATGGGATTCAACCTATGCACATATATATAAAGAACCACGAGAGGAATTCCCTTAATTTTAGTGAAAAATTAAATATAAATAAAAAAATCTAGAAAAATTACACTAGCTGCATCATGCTCCTATCATGTCACATTGTAAAATTCTACAACAATTTCAGAATAGATGCCCATGGGAAGAAGAAATCTTCAACTTATGTGCCTGAGATGAGAACCAACACATGGTAGGGCATGGAAAGCACAAGGAGGAAGAAACGTCACCAACATTTAACAAATGAGAAAACAATTAATAGAGAGATACTTTTGGATTAGCTCCTTCCCTTCCAACTGAATTTGTTGACTATAATAGCTGCGATTCCTAAAATAATTGCAAATAAACTTCATGTATGTAGATATTAAATGAAAACAATAGATGGTGAACTATAATGTATAACCACATCAATGTTATAAAAACTTACTTTAATAGCAGCAGAACATCAACAACCACTTGAAATTAGATGAATTATGTTGATTCACTGAGGGGAACAATATCTATTTTGCATTTATAATAGGTTATGAAAATCCGAACTACAAAACAAAAGTTCAATTAACATATGAAAATGTATGTCAATTGTTAAATAGTAGGGAAACCAATATATAATGCTGCCATCTTGCACTTAATTACTCTTTGAGAGCTTGGAGCCAAACTGTAGCAACCACAATCTCCTATTTCAGTTGGGTTTGACTTTTGCCTTGTCAATCAATGCCTATAATAGAGATGAATTCATTGCAAAACCCCAATAACTAAAACAAAAAAAGAGTATCTAACATGTTTTGAAGTCTAATATTGCTGCTTTACTAACCTAACCTCATCTTAGTGTATTAGTGACCAAAAAAGATCATCCAAAAAGTAATTATTGGATAATATCTACGAGTGTATAAAGCTTGAAAATTGAGGTTAAGAGGCATCTAGAGATTAAAACCAATGTCATGTTAACTTATCATTTTTTTTCTAAAGAATGCTTATCATGTTCTCCACAACAATTAAAAAAAACACATAAAGACCATTATTAATTTGCAAAAATAATTTGCCTTTTGATGCAATGAAGCATAAAGTGTAGGGGAGAAAATCACTATTTTTTTGTCATGATATATCTTTGAACACACAATAAAGATAAAGAAAATAAATCAAAACTAAAATAATATTATTGATATAAAGTTATTTCTTTCATTATAAACTCAAGTTGTATATATATTTTTTAAACAAACTTAAAATTCTAATTGGAATAAATTAAAGTAATACTCAAATTCTAATAATAATTCTGAATAACTTATTCTAAATAAAAATATCTAAATTTTGTTTCACATTAGGTTAGAATTGTTACAAACTCAAACTCAAACTCAAAAAAATTATAATTTTAATCAATTTAAAAACTAAATTAGTAAAAGTAATAAATCATAAAATTGTAAGACTCAATCTCATATTTCCAATGGATGGTTATTTATCTTATTTGGAAAATATTTTGAATGATATAGTCTATGTACTACAACTACATCAATCTTGACAAATTCAAATTGGAGATGGAATTTAATTTTCACTTGTCTCTGATTTTACTATAAAAAAAGTATAATTGTCCTACATCACATTTTCGAACCATACATATTACAACAACTAAAAAAAATCTAATAATAATAATAACCCCCTCAGCCATAGCCTGTTAGTTGGTCTGTCCTCCATCAATTTCATATTAACCCTAAACCATCTTTCTCTTCGGTGATGATTTAGCTCTTTATTTGCTTTAATCAATACATTACACACCTCTTTCCATTGTCGTGGCTGCGATTATGCATAGTGGAACCATTGATGAAAAGGTGTTTGAACCAGCTATTCACTTAATCTAACAATAATTAGCTTAACTAGTTTAACTAACTAGATATTGTTCTTAAAATTGAAGATATTAGCATGCTAATCTTGCTAATGATTCACTTTAACGCCTGTGATAGTCATAATAGAAAATGAAAATAGCCCCGTTGGATTTGCCATTTTTTACCTTGCAAAATTATTTACCTGACATCAAACTTGTGAACGCGCTTGTCATTACAGATTTCTGAATCCACAGTAGTTGATTCAGAAAGATTGGGGCCCTTCTGACTTAGATTACAAGCCATACAATGATGCTCGTTGTACTACATTTAAGAACTTTTGTCCTGAAGTTTTGAATTGGAATCCATGACAAACCTGCATCTTTACTCCTGTATGAGTATTTTGTTGATGAGCAGTAGTAGAACATCATGGTAAGTTTGGAGTTCCAGAAACGAAGAAGAGCAAGTGCAGCAAATAGAGGCAAGCAACTATCAACTCTGCAAAATCAGTCATCTTCTTGCATATAGAGCATCGCGACGATCATGCTTTTCTTGATTAGAGTGATTAGCGATTATCTAAAGAATTTTTTGGCTTTATTTTAACATTTAGAATCTATGGAATTGTTGAGAAAATTATGAGATTCTTGAAAAATAAATTCAAATGTTTGGATCTGCAACAGAGAAACAAAGAAGCCAGGTACCATTGCCTGAAATTGAGGAGCTATGTATTGTGTAAGAATCCAATGCTGTACAGTGTAGCCTCACGTGAACAGCATCCTTGAGCTTTTGAATGGTATTTCTGGGACAGACATGCGTGCTCTGCCAGGGGTAAAATTTTCTTTTTCCTTGCCCACTCGAGGCAACAGTCGTATCGATCCCGCCCAATTCTGATATTTATGATATATGGTCCAAATCGCTGAAAACTATGATGCTGAGCTGAATGGTTGTGCTGATGTCATCCATTGCCTTTCTGTTCTAATTGTTCATTTATCATTGATGGAAACTGAAATGGTTGAAATATTTTGATTTTGGCTTCATAAATTGGTAATGGAAATTGAAATGAAGCTAAGCCTTATTTGTCTCATTAGCCTGTTTGCTAATTAGGAAAGTAACATGCTGGGCTTGGGCTGGGCTAGGTATGGGCTATAAAGCCCATTAGAAGCCGGCAACATGCTTCAACAGTCTGTTCCACAAAATATATTGAAGGGCCACAACCATCACCATGAACCAATTTTCATTCCTTCAAAATCAGCACAAATCGCGAGTAAGTTTGTTATAACATGGTAATTTATGTGACATGTTAATAATGACCTACATTTTGCTGAACCGTGAGGGTTGTATTTTCAGATAACAAAGATTAAGGCAGTTTTTGACCAAGAGACACGGGTTTCAGACGCCCCTGAAGAATTTCAGGCCAATGTTGTGCCTTTTTCTTCATCCACAAATTGACATTGAGCTTATACCAGACAATCAAAGTTCATCATCACCTGATTATCAGAATCCGACTTCTCACCATTCTTCGGATGCAAATGAATCTGTTCTACCCGATCCAAATCATGTTGGGCAAGTTTCGACTGAGTCAGCAACTCTTACCAGTTCAAGAAACAAAAGCTGAACTTGCACCTTCTGCTCGGAATGAGCATATCAACCAAAATCAACCTGCTAAATCTACTTCTTGAACTCTTGTACATGTAGGCATTGGTTATCACATGGTAAATTGGTTAGTTTTCCCTTTATGATGAGAAACTCTGGTGTGGCTATTGCACCTTCGATATTTTTTGCTAGGCATTCTTGATCATGATTCTTGTGGTGAACTCTTATCTTTGACTTTAGTAGTCCATTCTACCAAAACATTGAGTTCATAAATTCATCCTGCCTTTTGTACCTTGATGTTGATTATTTATGTTAATAAATTGCCATTTAATACTTCAGCTTTTTTTTGTACTTTTTCTTGAGGTACACTTCAACTTAAAATTTACATGTGTGTCTTTTTCAGTGGGTTAATCTTGCTGAAGATGTTGTCCGACTATTTGGACTGTAAATGTTTGCCAATCTTAGCTCCTGAAGTAGGCCAATGTGTTGCTGAGATATTGAAACTTTTCAACACCAGAACTTGTCAGCTTGTTCTTGGTGTTGGCACAATGCAGGTAAACTATTTAATGATTTTAAGTTCTTTTACAAAAAAATGTTCTTGGTATTTCTGTAATGTAAATCAATCTATGTATTCATATAATTTGGTAACAAACATTATGATTGATAGTGTTGGACAGAAATTTACCTGTCTGATAACAGATGGCAGGGGAAGAGTTTAAAGAATCTGTCTTGAAGTTCCTTTTAGAGGTATCGGGTTTCAAGTCTGTAACTTCAAAATACTTGGCCTTGGCAAGCCAGGTCATCAGTTTTACCTGCTATTATACCAGGTGAACATTTTATGAACCAGTTATGGTTGTAATTGGAGCCAGGCACTTGATTTTCTTAGCCTATTAATTGGTTGTGCAGCACCAAGTGTTGTAATTTTTTATTTCTTATCAATGTTAATTAGTTAGTTTGTTTTCTAAATCATTTTATTCTGGAATAAATTTTTCAGAACTTATGGAACTAATTGGGAGTCAGAGAATTTCATGGTTGGAAATGTGTGGTGTGGCTAGCATGGTGTGACCTGCCTGAAATTCAGCTTGGGTAAAACCAGATTTTGCTCGGGCTTTAGTGCCACAGGCTACTGTGGACCCAGAAACCAGTTTGGGTTGTATTTCAAGCTAGTAATAAACTGAGACAGCCAAAGAAATTCATAAAGATGGGCCAGGCTCTGGCCAATAAACCATGCTTGATTTAAGCCTGGAATAAGATCTGGAGACTCCGGGGATGTGGTTCAAATCTTCCCGGTGACCAATTTTCATTCCTATATATTGGTAAATTGATGTTTAGCAAATATGTGAGGCAGTCTTATTGGCTTTTAATATTGTGTTAATTTTGTAAAACGTGGAGGAAAATTGAAGCTACCTATGCTGATCTATATTTACTTCTGGAACATATGTCAAGACTGCTCGTTGTGGTGGTAAATTTTATTCTTTGTCAGACAGGAACTATGTTCTTTAATTTATTATTGCAATTGTTTTTTCAACTATTTGCATGCATTTGAGTTATGTTCGTGCTGCTTTTTTTAGTTTACGAAAAGATGCTATTTCTGGTTGAATCTTATCATCCTTTTCTTCTAATTCAAACTACTTTCATATTGATTATTGTTAATTATATATGCTAGTGATATTACTTCATATGCCATTTAGCTGAAATTCTCTTCTATAATAGGATTGTGCAGGCTGAATTCACTTTTTCTTTCTGCAGAAATAGAGCTATTCAGCGGTTGCTTTTTCTTAGGGTACCAGAGTCCCATAAAAAGGTTTTGCTGACTGAGTTTTGATAAAGTAGTTCAGGTTTGTTTATTTTTTGGTCAAGTGGTAGTTATATGGTTTTCTTCTTTCAATGCAAGAATTCAGATACTACTTATTTTCTGTTAGAAAATCTTTGGTTTGGATAATTATCAAGGATGAATTGCATGTGTTGGTGGCAGTAGTGGTGGTATTAATAGTGGGAGTGATGGAGGCTGAGTGGAAGTGTTGTCAATTGTAGTAGTTGTGGTGCCAATGTTAGTGATTGGGGTGGCAGCAATGACTTTGGTTGCAATGATGGTACCAACAATTGCCATGGATGGCAGTGCCAGAGTTGCTGGTGGCAATAATTTGATAGCAATTAGTGTTTTCAGCAGTTTTGAGTTGATTAGGTCTTAGAAATCCTGTAGTATGATCTAGGGCAAATTTAGGTTTTGAGTCAAGATACAGAATATTTGTCTCTAGATGTTAGCTACTTGCATGTAATTAAGTTGGCTGCTTACAACACACCAGGCTGGTGATTTGCCAAAATACGTTTACTCACAATATTTATGCTGCAAGTCGGCATACTTGCAACATACTGAACAGCCCATAACTCAACTGTTCTATGAGATCCTTTATTTGGGCTACTTGCCACTTTCACAGTACATACAAGATGCTGGAGTACCATTTTACAAGTCACCTCATTTATCTGATCAAGAGTTTTGAGTCATTTCTCCCAATGAAGATTACTGGTTCTTTGGGCTGTATCAAAATAATCTGTTTAGTGTGGCATTCTAGGGTTCTATTTTTGGTGTCATTTCTATGGAGTTCTATCATATACATATGTTGAGATTTTTCTTCTAATTTCCAACATTGCAAACAAAAAGACTTGCCTATAAGAGTAATGTTGTACTTCTCCCAAATGTGGGCACTTTTCTCTATTTCTTGTGTGGTCAGTCTGAATTTATACAGTTCTTGTTTAATATTTTTGTTTATTTTCTTTTAAAAAACCACAGAATTACAAAATTCACTTGGATGAAATTCATATACAACTAGTTTAAATAATGAGATAGTGTTTATTGGCAAATCTGCGAAAGCTGCCACAAATAGGTTAAAATTGGAATGGTCCTAAGGAAATTGATCCACAAGGCAGTCAGTTTTCTAGAGCTGTTACCAAGGTTCACCTCTATTTCTACTTCTTCTCCATCTACATTTAGCAGCAAGTAACTGAAGTCATTCATTAAATGGACCAATTTTGTTACAAATGTTTATGATCATCCTTTTGTTCTTAATATCTCTTATTTGGTGGTCAATAGAAATAGAAATTTTTTTTGTTCATTCAAATTTAACTCGAAACAAAACCTATGTTTTATCCTATACACTGTCATGAATGTCACTAGAACAAACTAGATATCTCAAGTGATACAGACAAATTTAATAAATGAAAACATATATGTATATCTCTGAGACATAAATGGAGCATGCATAATTGGGTTATCTTATTTTTTAGGTCTTCAAAGGTCTAACAAAATAGAGACTTGCTAATTATAGACTTTATGGTGATGCTATGATTTTGATGGTCATCTCTGCTAAACATCTATTTACATCTATCCAGGAAGTCTTCCATCTTCGTCATATTCTATCTCAAAGTCTACTGGAGAACAATGTTCAAAACAATTTAAGGTGAGAAACTTGATTAATTGAGGGATTATTATGTTGTTTCTTGGGCTTGTAAGTTATGAACACATCTCTCTATATCATTTCCTTGTGAGCCAATTGATGTCCTATCATATAGGGAAAATTGTATGCGCTTCTTGTGCAAATTGTGACACAGTAGTGCAATGGTCCTAATAAACTTTTGCTCTAAAATGGAACCTGCAATTTTAGCATTATAATAATATAGGGCCTATACATGATTCTCTTCTTGTTCCTTTGACTTTTAGCAGAATTACAGCCTGCAATTATTGTCTCTACGGCTTAATCATACCTTTGTGGTAGTTCTTTTGTAATATTTTACTATTGCTATAGTTTAAGAATTTTTCCTGTCCCTTGGGAACTGATCGTTGTGCTTGTAACTTTGAGGAAAAAAATTAGATTCAGCAATTGTGTTTTAGTAGCTTTCTGCAACATTTTTATGGCTTGCATAAAGAACATGTCGGTGTTTTTTTATTAGGTGAGCCTGTTAGTCTAGATGTTTTTCTTTATCTTGCATTTGAACAAATGCTGATGGCTGTAGCATGTGTTCTACGCAAACAAGTAGTTCAGATTTTCCATTCCCATATTTCAGATGCATTTTCAAACTTAGAAGTTAACATCCCTCAAGCGAAGAATAGGTGCGCCTACATTTATGAAATTCTACGGTCAATTTAACTTAGTGCTATTTTATAATGCTGGTGGTTCTTTTTATGAGAAAACCAAGCTGAGACAAGATGTACAAGTTATCATTGGATGTATCCACAAGTTGCCTCCTGGGGATTGCAATAAAGGAGGTGTTCCCAATTATGGTCTGCTTGACGACCTTTTCGTGGAGTTTGGTGCAGAAGCTAAGCAATGAATAATTGTGGAATAGAAGCTAACTGGCTCTCAGAGGGACTAACAGGAAAATTAGACATCATAGTGGAACAATTGTGATTATGTCTCTATATTTTTTTTTTCTGATTCTACCAATGCATTAAGGTAGTTTTTGAAATGTCTTCTTTTATTCTCCATCTAGTTAGATAGGACCTTTTTAATTTTTATGGATAATTCACTTGGAAAAAGCTACATTTTTGTTATGCATCATGATGATGCAAAACCACAAAAATTGCTTACATACTCCTGGAATTTTTCTATTTATATATATACTTTGGGGGAATTACAACAATTGCATACAAACTCTCAAAAAATTGATTTTTACATATGCAAGCCTAGGTTTTTGCACATGTACTCTCATTGATCTCCTATTAACCATTTATTTATTTCTTGCGTACTGAATACCTATTTTATTCCTACATGCTTGTGTGAATACTCATGCAAAATGTACACTAATGCCATATTTATTTCAAAGTAGTATATTACAAGGGCATAATGATTTTTCTAAATGTTGTGTGGCGGTTTATTCCAAGAACTTGATACTGACTTTAGTTGTCAATTTATATAGGTTTTACTGTGATCATTTGATGGTCCAGAGAGGACTGCATATGGTATCCCATACACTTGAGAATGATATCTGATTTCCCTAGAAATACATTAGGCTCCATTTGGTTTGGGATCAGGATCAAGATCAGGATCAGTAATTTTAAATAAAAAAAATTTATTGCAAATTAATATTAATTATTTTACATCACTATTAAATTAAATTATTATAAAAAATTAATTAGGTTTTCAAACTTTAAATTATTGTAGGGCCAATTTTGATAAAAAAAAATATAAATTTACAAAAGATGTTCGCTAATCTTGACCTTGACTTTAATCTCGAACCAAATGGGGCCTTAGAATTCAATAGTTTAATTTTTTGTTCCTCATTCCATTTATCAAACTATACTACCTTGATTCGTAGAATGTTGAAGATAGCTTTATTAGAGGGCATACAAGTGAGTTTTGGAGGCCAAAATAGTTGTTAAACTATAGTAGTATTGTTTTAGCTCATCTAGTAGTTTGTATTGTGTAAATGGTATAATTTTCCATAGGAGTTGATTGTAAACGGGCAGAAGTTGGCAAGAAAAAGTCATTGGAGACTAAGAAAGAAGTCCATGAATTACAATATGAATAAGTTGTATTTTGGTTCCAAGAATTGCAAAGCATGCCTTTGATTTCTTGTTTAAAACTAGTCCTTAATATGTAAGCACATGTATTATTTTAAAGGGCCATTGACTTGCACATGTTAGCGTTATGTTGATGTTTTCTTTTTTGTGGTGGAAAGCATTATGTTGATCTTTGGAGAACAAAACTTCAGTTATAATAACATGATTATGTAGATATTTTCTATTTAACATTTTAATATTTAGACTTTGTTTAACATAAAATATTGAGAGTTGATTGATGATACACTGAACCCTTCTATTTGAGATGGCCAACTAAAACTGTTCATAAAAACTGAATCATCAGCTGAGGCTAATCGAAGGTTGGGTTCAAATTCATTCCCTGAACTTATTGAGGCTCAGTCAATACAAAATGAATTGTGGCAAGACATATCTCCAAAACTTCAGTATACAAAGTTTCTAACCTAAAAGATGTTAGATATTTTTGATTTGTGGGTCAATTCTGGGGATTTGTAATGACACAAAATTCGACATGTGTGTCAGCTGAGATTAAGGAATCAAATTTTTCTGTCTCACCGAAATCACTATAAATAGTAGGACTACAATGAAGGTGAGACTAATGTCCAATTTTTTGTTATTTTATACTTTTGTCTATAATTACTGACTTAGTGTTCGAGCGATCGTAGCTAACGAGCTCCCGATGATTTTCTTCTCTCGCAAATCACAGTATGGATCAACCTAGTGGATAAATGTCTCACAGAGGCTCTCCCATCAAACTGGTGGTGACTAGGCTCCATCAACCGTTGATGTCTTCATTGAAAATTACTCCACCATTTCGCCATCGCTCTAGAAGATTTTTGGTAATCCTCCTACTAGACCTCTGAAGGTTGTAAAAGCTTCTTCATCCAAAAATAAGCTTAAGGGTAGATAATGTTAGCACCTGTTGAATCTCATAACTCCTCAAGAGGACCAGCCGAGCAAAATCATTAATCTATTTTGGTAGCTCGACAATCACCGCTACCTCAAACTTGAGGTGTTTCCATTATCTTCCATTCTTAAGACATCAACGACTGATCCTGCCTACATAATGAGTAGGTAGGAGTTCTAAGCCTCATTGAGTTTTGGGGAGGCCCAAAACAAAATCCATCGATAGATCGTCCCATAGGGCATTTGGCACAGGCAATGGGGTATAAAGGTCAGTGTTTTGAGAGCTTCTTTTGGCTGTTTGGGATACATAGCACCTTTGTACAAAGTAATCGACATCCCTCTTAAGTTGTGGCCAGTAGTAGCGCTCTTCAACTAGTGCAATGCTCTTGTCACACCCAACATGTCCTACTAGGCCACTGCTATGCAACTCTTTCACCACCTTTTCTCTCAAGGAATACCTTGGAATGCAAAGACGAGAACCCTTAAAGAGAAAGCCTTCATGGAGATATAAATCACTTCTTTGTCCTGCTTGGCACTTTCTAAACTCCACTTTAAAATCTTCATCTTCAGCATACAATTCCTTCAAATAATCAAACCCTTCAACTTCATTGCTTATAGTTACCATCAAGGCTGCCCTGCGGCTCAAAACATCTACCAACTTATTTTTTTGTCCGGATTTGTGTTTCAGAACATAGGTATATTGCTGTAAGAATGACGACCATCAATTATGCATGCAATTTAAGTCCTTCTGGCTATCAGTGAATTTCAAAGCTTGGTGGTCATTATATAGAATGAACTCTCATTGAATTAGATAGTGCTTCCAATGACGAATTGCTTGTATAAACGCATAAAATTTCAGCTCATATGTTGACCACTTCTTTCGAGATTCACTCAACTTTTCGCTGTAGAAAGCTACTGGACTTCCTTCTTGAGAATGGCTCCAATGCCTTGTACGAAGCATCACAGTCTACCTCAAATAACTTCTCGAAGCTAGGCAATGCCAAAATAGGTGCGGTAGATAACTTCTCCTTGACCAACTCAAAGTATCTATTAGCTTCTTGAGTTCAGGAGAACTTGCATTGCTTCAAACACTCGGTTATTGGTGCCATAATGGAACTAAAGTTTTTGACAAACCTCCGATAGAATGTCGCTAAACCATGGAAGTTTCTAACTTCTGATACACTTTTGGGTATCGACCATTCCTTAATAGCTTTTACCTTTTCTTCTTCAACATGAATGCCTTTGGCACTTACCATGAATCCCAAGAACACCAAGTGGTCAGTCATAAAATGGCATTTCTTTGAGTTGATGTACAACTTCTTCTTCTTTAGCACAGTAAGTACTTCTGTTAGATGTCTTTTATGTTCTTCTTCATTATGACTGTACAACAGGATATCATCAAAGTAAACAACAACAAAATGACCAATGAAAGGTTTGAGTACCTGATTCATCAACCGCATGAAGGTACTTGGTGCATTTGAGAGTCCAAAAGGCATAACAAGCCACTCATAAAGTTCTTCTTTTGTTTTGAAAGCAGTTTTCCATTCATCACTGGGTCTAATTCTGATTTGATGGTATCCACTCCTCAAATCTATCTTAGAGAACACCTTTGACCCTTCCAACATGTCCAACATGTCCTCTAAGCGAGGAATTGGGAATCTATACTTTACTGTGATTCGGTTGATGGCTCGACTATCTACACACATCCGCCAACATCCATCTTTCTTAGGTGTCAATAAGGCTGAAATTGCACATGGGCTCATGCTGACTCTGACCATTCCTTTTCTGATCAACTCTTCAACCTTGTCTTGTAAAATTTGTGACTCTTTTGGACTCATTCTGTAGTGAGGCAGATTTGGTAAACTCACTCCAGAAACAAGGTCAATATGGTGCTGAATATCTCTCATTGGGGGTAGTTCATCAGGAAGATCATCCAGCATGATTTCCTTGAATTCATCTAGGAAGGGTTGCAAGCCTTTGGGAGCTTCAGTGGGCATTATCTCCATTCCTTTCTCAATCACAACAAATATTTGAGCTATCTCTTTATCCTCATTTATAAAATTTTGCACAATCAGGAAGGAGTGACCCTCCTCTTGTAAACTTTTGGGTCGACTCTCTTCACCAATGGGGGCAAGGATAATTTTTTTTCCATCTTTGAAGATGATGTAGCGATTGTCTCACCCACGATTTGTAGAATCTTTATCAAATTGCTAAGGTTTACCAAGAAGAATATGACATGCATCCATCTCCACAACATCACAGGTTACCTCATCCTTGTAGAATTTTCCAATGGAAAAATAAATTTGACACCGTTCAGTTACCTTGGTTTCACCAACCTTTTTAATTTAGCCAATCTTGTAAGGAGAGGGATGTGATTCCATTTTCAATTGAAGCTTGTCGACCATAGTCTTGGAGATGATGTTTTCACTACTTCCCCCATCAATAATCATGTCACAGATCTTGCCATTTACTGTGCATCGAGTGCAAAAGATATTGTGACGTTGTAGGCTTTCCTCTTGCTTTGGGATGTATATTAGATTTTGAACTACTAAAGATGACCTTTCACCATCAGGCTCCTCGAATATTCCATCTTCATAGTTTTCTTGATCACAAGCTAGGTCATTATCTTTTGAGTCATGTAAATTGTCAGCCACAAAATTATCTTCAATAGTCAGGTTCATAGGTTATCGTGCTGGACAAATATTAGAACGATGTCCAAATTTTTCACAGCGATAGCACTTTAGATCAGGATTTGAACTTGGGTTCTTTGCTGATGTGGCATTTCTTGATGGCCTTGTAGGTCTAGCTTCAAGGCTCACTTGTGTGGGATGTCGAGGAGGTTGTGTAGCTGCACCTCTATTAGGAATAGATTATGCTCCTTTTGAATTCTCACCAATGGTTCTCCCCACCTGATTTCTGATGATAGGTCACTCCAATTGGGAGTCCACATGAGTTGCACTCCTCATAGCCTCATTAATCATCCAAATAGGTTGCAAGGAAATCCTATCTTGGATGGTTGTGCATAGCCCACCGATGAATCTTTCCACTTGATGAGATTTAGTCTCTACTAGATTATTACGTGCTGATAGGCGATAGAACTCCTCAGCATATGCCTTTATACTGCGATTATCCTGTCGACAATTTTGATATTGTTGAAAGAGACCTAGTCATAATCTATGGGAAGGAATTGCTTTTCGAGAAGAGCCTTCATCCGTGGCCATGCTCGAATTGGAGCTTTATTTTGGCATGTCCTTTCCAACTGGATGCGTGCCCATAATGCTGATGCACCCCCCTTGAGTCGGTAAGCAACAAGCTTCACTTTCTTCGAATCTGGAATCGCCATGTAGTAGAAGAACCGTTCCACTTCAGTAAGCCAATCGAGAAATTTTTCGATCTGAAGTTGGCCATTGAAAGTTGGGAGATCAATCTTCAAGCGAAAATCATGACATCTATCGTGCTCAGAACTAGTCGATGAAGGATGTCTTCAATTTCTTCATCGCTGGAGTTTTCAAGGATTTGTAAACTCTTTAGATTCATTTGCAGAGCCTTTGCTTGACCAATTGGATCACGAGTCACTTCATCGATCCATCGACATGGTTGATTCAGGCTTTCAAGTTGATCCATCCTCAACATCAAGCTTGCAAGTGAGTTTTGGATTGCCTCCATGGTCGAATCAAAATACTCATGGCTGATGTGATTACCCACAGGAGCACCGTCCCTAGGGTTGCTGCTAGTTGCATCGTCGTTAGACATTAAGTAAGGAGATCCTCGCTCTGATACCACTTAACGTAGCAACAAGCGTGATAGATGAAGAAAACATCATTGTCTCTATTAAGAACTTGTTGAATTCACAAGGAAGAGAGAAAATTTACTAAAGTAGAACTTTATTGAGAATAAAAATTGTTCTCCCGTCCATAGGGCTGAAGGCCTATTTATACAAATACCAGAAGTCTAATTTGAGTAAGTTTCTGGCTTTCCAAGTCCTAAACTGAATATAACTCAGCTTGAACCCATTAATTGGATTGGTAGAAGTTCTAAATAAGTTAACCTATGAAAATAAAATCTTAAATAAGGATTCATCCTTCCCAAGTCCTAAACTGAATAGGATTCAGCCCAAAATTAGTCTTGGGTTGGTGGAATCCGAGAATAAGATCTAAGACATCATAATGAAGAGAATTTCAATATAGAAAAGTACTAAGTAAGGTAAATCCTAAGTTTAAATAAAAGAGTAAATCAAATCATTTGTCATGGCCCCTTGACTTCTGAATTAGCTTCTTTTGATATTTCTGAACTTCCTTTGAGCGTCCTACATCAATACTCCTCCTCAAGTTAGGCAATAGAAATCTCTCATGCATAGCTTGTTCTCAAGTTTTATTAGTCTAACTGATTGTTGTGCCTTGGTGAATATGTCTGCTAGCTGATCTTTTGTTTGCAGATAAGCTGGTTGTATTTGTTGGCATCAAACCTTTTTTCTAACAAAATGTAAGTGCACCTCCATGTGTTTAGTCCTCTCATGAAAAACTAGGCTACTACAAATGTGAAATGCTACTTGGCTATCACAGAACAGTTGTGGGATTTCTAAAGGTGAATTCCAGTTCTATTAGTGGTGTTCTCAGCCATAAAATCTCACAAGTGGTTGCTACTATTATTTCCCTGTATTTAGCTTCAGCACTGGATCTAGCAACTGCACTTTGTTTTCTTGCTTTTCCATACAACCAAGTTGCCTTCAACATTGATACCTATCCCTGTAGTTTTTCTTCTGTCAATGGAAGACCTTGCCCAATCTACATATAAAAATGCTACCAATTCTGAACCTTCACAGTTTTTGTATCAACTTGGTGTCCCTTTAATATTATTTGATTGATTGCCTTTAAATGTGGATTTCTTGGGTAAATTGGCTGACTATGCCAACATCATGGCTAACATCTGGCGTTGTAATCTCCAAGTAGATCACTTTTCCTACAAATTATATTTCGGGGTCTTCAAGTGGAGTTCCCTGACTTGGGAGTAGTTTGAGGTTTGTACTCATCGGTATTTTGGCAATTTTGCTACCTTGTTGACCTATATCCCTCAACAAGTCTAGTGCATACTTTCTTTGCAAATTATCATCCCTTATGTTGAATGAGCTACTTCAATCCCAAGGAAATGATGTAATTTTCCTAGGTCTTTGATTTCAAACTTAGTTCTTGTGTAGTTCTTCAATTCTCTTATTCTAGCACTATTGCTCCTGATGATGATTATATTATCAACATACATAAGTAATATGACTATACCTTGATCATTCTTCTTCAAGAAAAGAGAATAATAAGCTTGATTTTTGTTTAATTCATGTTCAGTCATTGCAGTGCTAAATCATTCAAACCATGCTCTGGGTGACTATTTCAACCCATAAATTGCCTTATTTAGTTTGCAAACCTATCCCACTATGCCTGTAATGAACCCAGGTAGTTCTGACATATACACTTCCTCACGAAGATCTCCATGCAGGGAGGCATTCTTGACATCTAGTTGGTCTGTCTTCCATCTTTTGTTCACTAGAAGTTGTAGTATTACTCTAATGCTATTCATTTTTTATACAGGTGAAAAGGTTTCAAAATAATCACTTCCATGTGTTTGAGTATACTCTTTAGTAGCTAACCTGGCCATATACCTTTCCACTAGTCCATCTATCTTGTATTTGACAATATACACCCATTTGCATCCTTCAATGGGTTTATTTTCAGGTTTTGGAACCAGTTCCCAGGTGCCATTCTTATGCAAAGCCTCCTTTTTATCTTTCGTAGCCTCTATCCACTTGTTATGTGCCATTGCCTCTTGCACTGTCTTTGGTATTTTGATGGCTGTGAGGTTCAGTGCAGAAGTTCTAAAGGCAGAAGTTAATTTTTGATATGACACATACCTAGTATATGTAAGAATTCTAATTCATTGACATGCTTACATAATTTTATTGGTTTTTCTCATGGTTCTTCTCTACTGATAAAAGCATATTTTGGCTTTGGATTTGTGGTTATATAACTGTTATTTCTTTCAGGTGTCATATGTACTGTTGCATTTTGTTCAGTTAGTTAAATCTGGAGTTATTAAAGCATTCCAGAAATTGGATGTAATAGATGCTATCTTTTCTGTAATGAAAATTGCCTTTGCCAACTCCTAGGTAGGTCTTACTAAGAAATCTCCTGGGTTACTCTAAAATAATAATTCTTCTGGTTTGTATGCACATATAATGTTCGTGATTATACTTTGCACAGAGATTCCTCATAAAAACCTTTGGACCGTGATTTCCCAAAATAAATTGTTGCTGGTTCTCATTTTCCTAGTAAATCAAATAATCCCTGCCTTTATTTAATGATCAGCAAACACACACACACATACACACAAATAATAGAGTAAATTAAATTGATTTTATATTGTTGAGATGGCATTTGTTATTACTTGAAAGAATTCTGAATGGTTGACTCATTTGCATAATTGGTTCTATTCTTAATTATTTTTCTCCTAAACAAGTATGATTCACTGCTGACAAGAGTGGTTAATATCTTGTGTTAGTTATTTGTTGAAAATTAAAAACTTGCTTACTTCAATTGTGTTTTTAATTGTTTAAGCTTATTATTGTTTGTGCAGCAACCAGTTTTCACATTTTTTTGAGCTTGCTATGATTTTTCATGGATGTATTCAAGGCAACTTGTTTTATGCTACTATCTCTTGTGCTCATGTGATCTTTTTACAGGTTTTGAAGCTATTAAACGGGCATTGCTTAGTATATCTAGAGCTTTTTGAGGTTCTACCTATTAAGAATCTAGACAAGATCTCAAAATTTCCATAGGACACTTCTATATGCAAATTATCTTTGAGACAATCATTTTTTGTAGCTGTTCTATTTTTCTGTTTGAAGCATGTCAAATCCCTGTTGCTGGCAAGTTCAATTTATTTTCATCTGTGAGCGTTCTTAACCCTAAACACTGTGAATTTAATCCATGTTTTCTGCTACAGTTATCAATTTGCCTAATTAGTCATCCATGTAGGGATATTTGAAGGGTTGCCCATGAAACTACCAAGAAGATAAACACAGAATCTTTAGTTTTGTTGGAAGATATATTTCATGATTACAAATTGGTTGGTGGTGTTTGGTGAATGGAGATCCATACTAAAAAGCAAGATTTGTGCGGTGTGATTTCTATTAACTGCAATTAAATGTCTTTTGCAGTTAGTTTCATATGTTATTTGGCTTTGCTTTTTTTCTTTCTTTTATTTTTTTTTTAGACAGAATGAAGCCCCTATTGTTTTTTTTGTGTGCTTGTTTCCTTGTTTCCTGTATTTTCTAGCTTCTTTGTTTCTATAAAATCCTGCAGTTCTTCAATATTTTCTAGTATTTCTTCATTGCTTGCAGTAATACTCTGGGATTCTGTGTATTATTTGGCGTTTTCCCCATTTTAATGACATTAATTGAGATTATTCAAACTTGAATTGTGGCCAGCCACAATTCATTTTTCTAAGATCCAATGGTGATAATTGATGTCACAAGTCAAGGTGGCAGCAGATATATGGTTGGAGACACACTCATCTTTCTAATATCCATCATTCTGCTAGTCAAGATGGCAGAAGATGGTATGGCTGGAGTCATAGAGCTGGTAGGTAAGTTTATACCTCAAACAAGAGAGAATATATATTTTTCATAAGTCCTGACATAACTTTCTTTTGAATTTTACAGGACTAGTAGATAAGCCTTGTATTTTTACATCATGTCAATTAAAAATAAGTAAATCAAAACCAAAAGAACATGATAGAAAACTTACCACCATCGGAAATAGTTTTGCCTGAAACCCAAAAGTAAGGCTATGAGCTTGTGAGACAAAAGTGCTTACTTTCATTTCGAACTTTCTTTGCATGCTGTTGAATCGACAAAAATCCAATAAGACAATTAGGTTCCAATAAAGTACTTATTTTTTATAATCACTTACCTTGAATAGCATTCATCCAAAAACGTGTTGTATGGTCAAGGACCTTCAAATAAGTAACTTGAAAGAAAAAGTTTGACGTAAAACCTTCAATTGCATTCACCTAAAATCTTGTTGTGTGGCAATGGAGCAAAAAAAATAAGTAAATCTAAATCATAAGAACATGATAGAAAACTTATCTCCATCAGAAGTAATTTTCCTTAGCAGTGGACCCATAAAAATGCTAAATTGAGAAATGAGTTTGACATACCAACCAACCAACAAAAACCCAAAATAGGGCAATGAGCTTGTGAGACAAGAGTGCTTACCTTTATTTCAAACTTGTATTATATGCCATTGAACCTAGAAGATCCCAATAACACTTATTTTCAATAAGCATCTACCTTCAATTGCATTTATCAAAAATCTTGTTGTGTGGTAATGGAGCTAAAAAATAAGTGAATCTAAATCATAAGGATATGATAGAAGAAAACTTCTTACCTTAATCTGATGTAGTTTTGCTTAGTAAGAGACCCGAAACTCATGTTGCATAGTCATCATCTTACAAAATAAAATGAAACCGAGAGGTTGGGATACAACACTTACATTTAATTGTCTTCATCTGAAAACGTGTTGCGTGATCATGGGCCTTCAAATAAGCAATGTGAAATCCTTTAATTGCCATCATCCAAAAACATATTGTGAGATCATGGGCCTTCAAATAAGCAATGTGAAATCCTTTAATTGCCATCATCCAAAAATATATTGTGGGATTATGGGCCTTCAAATAAACAATGTGAAAGGAAAAGTTTGAGATAAAACTTTTAATTGCCTTCACCCAAAACCTTTTTGTGCAACAAGTGAGCTAAAAAAAAAGTAAATCAAAACCATAAGAACATGATACAAAATTTACCCCTATCAAAAGTAGTTTTACTTGACAATGGACCCATAAAAATACTAAATTGAGAAAATAAGCTTGGTATACCAATCAACACACAAAAACCCAAAAGTAGGGCAATGAGCTACCAAGAGGTTGGAATACAACACTTACCTTGCCTTCATCCAGAAACGTGTTGCGTGATCATGAGCCTTCAAATAAACAACGTGAAAGAAGAACATGATAGAAAACTTACCTTTATCGGAAGTAGTTTTGCTTGGCAATGGACCCATAAAAATACTAAATTTAGAAAATGAGCTTGGCATACCAACCAACCAAAGCTTGGGAGATAAGAGTGCTTACCTTCATTTTGAACTTGTTTTGCATGTCATTAAACCTACAAAAACCCAATAAGATAATTACGTTCAACAAAAGCACTTATTTTCAATAAGCACTTACCTTCAATTGCATTCATCCAAAATCTTATTGTGTGGCAATGTAGCTAAAAAATAAGTAAATTTAAATCATAAGGATATGATAAAAGAAAACTTACCTTAATTCGTAATAGTTTTGCCTAGTAAGGAACCTAAAACTCATGTTGCATAGTCATTATCCTATAAAATAAAATTAAACTAAGAGGTTGGGATACAACACTTATCTTTAATTGCCTTCATCCAAAAATGTGTTGTGTGATCATGGGCCTTCAAATATGCAATGTGAAAGAAAAAACTTAAGATAAAATTTTCAATTGCATTCACCCAAAAATTTTTTTCGGCAACAAGAGAGTTAAAAAATGAGTAAATCAAAACCATAAAATAATTTTGAAATGAAGGTAAGCATTGTTATTTCACACGCTCATTGCCCTACTGTTGGGTTTTTTTTGGTTGGTTGGTATGCCAAGCTCATTTTCTCAATTTAAAATTTTTATGGGTCCATTGCCAAGCAAAACCATTTCCGATGGAGGTAAGTTTGCTATCATGTTCTCGGGGTTTTGATTTACTTATTTTTTAGCTTTGTTGTTGCACAAAAAGATTTTGGGGTGAATGTAATTGAAAGTTTTATCTCAAGTTTTTTCTTTCACATTGCTTATTTGAAGGCCCATGATATCACAACACGTAAGTGAGCTTGGCATACCAACCAACAAACAGAAACCCAAAAAGTAGGGTAATGAGCTTGTGAGATATGACTACTTACCTTCATTTCAAACTTGTTTTGCATGCCATTGAACCTACGAAAACCCAATAAGACAATTAGGTTCAAATAAAAAAGCACTTATTTTCAATAAGCACTTTACCTTCAATTGTATTCATCAAAAATCTTGTTGGATGGCAATGGAGATAAAAAAATAAGTAAATCTAAATCATAAGGATATGATAGAAGAAAACTTACTTTAATCCGAAGTAGCTTTTCTTAGTAAGCGACTTGAAACTTGTGAACCCAAAAGTACGGCAATGAGCCTGTGGAATAAGAATGCTTACCTTCATTTCGAACTTATTTTGCATGCCATTGTATCTGCAAAAACTCATTGAGACAATTAGGTTCAAATAAAGCAATTGTTTTGCATATGCACTTACCTTCAATTGCATTCATCCAAAATCTTGTTATGTGGCAATGAAGCTAAAAAATAGGTAAATCTAAATCATAAGGATATATGATATAAGAAAACTTACTTTAATCCGAAGTAGTTTTGCTTAGTAAGGGACTTGAAACTCATGAGCCCAAAGTAGGGCAATGAGCTTGTGAGATAAGAGTGCTTATCTTCATTTCGAACTTATTTTGCATGCCATTGAACCTAAAAATCCCCAATAAGACAATTAGGTTTAATAAAAGTACTTATTTTGGATAAGAAATTACCTTCAATTGTATTCATCCAAAATCTTATTGTATGATAATGGAGGTAAAAAATAAGCAAATCTAAATTATAAGGATATGATAGAAGAAAATTTACCTTAATCCAAAGTAGTTTTGCCTAGTAAGGGATTTGAAACTCATGTTGCAAAGTCATTATCCTACAAAATAAAATGGAACCAAGAGGTTAGAATACAACACTTACCCTTAATTGCCTTCATCCAAAAACGTGTTGTCTGATCATGGGCCTTCAAATTTGTAATGTGAAAGAAAAAGCTTAAGATAAAACTTTAAATTGCATTCGCCCAAAATTATTTTGGGCAACAAGGGAGCAAAAAATAAGTAAATCAAAACCATAAAACAAGTTCCAAATGAAGGTAAGCACTGTTATCTCACATGCTCATTATCCAACTTTTGGATTTTTATTGGTTGGTTGGTATGCCAAACTCATTTTCTCAATTTAGAATTTTTATGGATCCATTGCCAACAAAACTCTTTCAATGGAGGTAAGTTTTCTATCATATCATCATGAATTTGATTTACTTATTTTTTATCTCTATTGTTGCACAAAAAAATTTTGGGTGAATGCAATTCAAAGTTTTATCTCAAGCTTTTTCTTTCACAATGCATATTTGAAGACCCATGATCGCACAACACATTTTTGGATGAAGGCAAATTAAAGCTAAGTGAGCTTGGCATACCAATGAACAAACAGAAACCCAAAAAGTAGGGCCATGAGCTTCTGTGATATGACTACCTACGTTCATTCCGAACTTGTTTTGCATATCATTGAACATACAAAAATCCAATAAGACAATTAGTTTCAAATAAAAAAGCACTTATTTTTTATAAGCACTTTACCTTCAATTGCAGTGATCTAAAATCTTATTATGTAGCAAGGGAGGTAAAAAATAAGTAAATCTAAATCACAAAGATTTGATAGAAGAAAACTTACATTAATACGAAGTAATTTTGCTTAGTAAGGGACCTAAAATTCATGAATTCAAAAGTAGGGCAATGAGCTTGTGAGATAAGTGTGTTTTTCTTCATTTCGAACTTGTTTCGCATGCCATCGAACCTACAAAAACCCAATAAGACAATTAGGTTCAACAAAAACACTTATTATTTTATAAGCACTTACCTTACAATTGCATTCATCCAAAATATTATTGTGTGGCAATGGAGGTAAAAAATAAGTAAGTCAAAATCAGAAGGATATGATAGAAGAAAACTTACTTTAATCCGAATTAGTTTTGCTTAGACCTGAAACTCATGTTGCATAGTCATCATCCTACAAAATACAAAGAAACCAAGAGGTTGGGATACAACACTTACCTTTAATTGTCTTCATCCAAAAACATGTTGCATGACCATGAGCCTTTAAATAGGCAATGTGAAAACAAAGCTCGAGATAAAACTTTAACGTTCACCCAAAATCTTTTTGTGCAATAAGAGAACTAAAAAATAAGTAAATAAAAACTACAAAACAAGTTAGAAATTAAGGTAAGTACTCTTATCTCACAAGCTTATTGCCCTACTTTTGGGTATCTTTTGGTTGGTTGGTATGCCAAGCTCATTTTCTCAATTTAGTATTTTTATGGGTCCATTGCCAAGGAAAGCTACTTCCGATGGAGGTAAGTTTTCTATCACGTTCTTATGGTTTTGATTTACTTATTTTTTAACTCCCTTGTTGCAAAAAAAGATTTTGGGTGAAGGCAATTGAAAATTTTATCTCAAGCTTTTTCTTTCACGTTGCCTACTTAAAGGCCCCTGATCACAACACGTTTTTTGATGAAGTCAATTAAACATATGTGAGCTTGGCATACCAACCAACCAACGAAAACCCAACAGTAGGGCAATGAGCATGCGAGATAAAAGTGCTTGCCTTTATTTAGAACTTGTTTTGCATGCCATTGAACCTACAAAAATCCAACAAGATAATTAGGTTCAAATAAAGCACATATTTTTGATAAGCCCTCACCTTCAGTTGCATATCCAAAATATGGTTGTGTGGCAATGGAGATAAAAATTAAGTAAATCTCAAATCATATGGATATGATAGAAGAAAAGTTATCTTAATATATAGTAGTTTTCCTTACTAAGAGACGTGAAACTCGTGAAACCAAAAGTACGGCAATGATCTTGTGAAATAAGAGTGCTTACCTTCATTTTGAAGTTCTTTTGCATGCCATTGTACCTACAGAAGCTCAATAAGACAATTAATTCAAATAAAATAATTATTTTGGATAATCACTTACCCCCAATTGCATTCATCCGAAATCTTATTGTGTGGCAATGAAGCTAAAAAAATAGGCAAATCTAAATCATAAGGATATAATACAAGAAAACTTACCTTAATACGAAGTATTTTTCCTTAATAAGAGACCTGAAACTCATGAACCCAAAAGTAAGGCAATGAGCTTGTGAGACAAGAGTGTTTACCTTCATTTCGAACTTATTTTGCATATCATTGTACCAACAAAAACTTAATGAGACAATTAGGTTCAAATAAAGCAATTATTTTATATAAGCACTTACCTTCAATTACATTCATTCAAAATCTTTCTGTGTGGCAATGGAGCTAAAAAATAGGTAAATCTAAATCATAAGAATATGATAGAAAAAAGCTTATCTTAATCCGAAGTAGGTTTACTTGGTAAGGGACCTAAAACTCATATTGCATGGTCATCATCCTACAAAATAAAAAAAAAACTAAGATGTTGGGATACAATGCTTACCTTAATTGTCTTCATTCGGAAATGTGTTGTATGATTAGGGGCCTTGAAATAAACAATGCCAAAGAATAAACTCGAGATTAAACTTTTGACTGCATTCAGCCAAAATCCTTTTGTACAACAAGAAAGCTAAAAAATAAGTAAATCAAAACCATATGAATATGATAGAAAATATACCTCCATCGGAAGTAGTTTTACTTGGCAATGGACTCATAAAAATACTAAATTGAGAAAATGAGCTTGGCATACCAACCAACCAACAAAAATCCAAAAGTAGAACAATGAGCTTATGAGACAAGAGTGCTTACCTTCATTTCGAGCTAGTTTGACGTGCCATTGAACCTACAAAATTCCAATAAGTCCATTAGGTTGAAATAAAACACTTATTTTCGATAAGCACATACCTTCAATTTGCATTCATCCAAAATATTGTTATGTGACAATGGAGGTAAAATATTAGTAAATATAAATCATAAGGATATAATAGAAGAAACCTTACGTTAATCCAAAGTGGTTTTGCTTAGTAAAGCACTTGAAAATATGCTGAAAAGAGAACAAGAGCCTGAAATAGAGCCACTTATCTTTGTTTGGACTCCTATCGCATGCCAACGGACCTAAAAGAGCCAAAATCGCAGCAAAACACTTGAGAGACAGAGTTCTCGCCTTCATTTGAACCTATGTCACTTGGCCATCATCCTACAAAAAATCAAAACGAGACTAAACAAATTGAAACAAAAACTTTGAGATCTGACACTTATCTCCATCCAAACTAATATCACTTGCTCATTGTCCTGCAAAAAACCAAATAGGACAATTAGGTTCCACAAAAGCACTTATTTTCGATCAGCACTTATCTTCAATTGCAATCATCCAAAATCTTGTTATGTGGTAATGGAACTAAAAAATAAGTAAATCTAAATTACAAGGATATGATAGAAGAAAACTTACTTTAATCTGAAGTAGTTTTGCTTAGTAAAAGACCTAAAACCCATGTTGCATAGTCATCATCCTACAAAATAAAATGGAACCAAGAGGTTGCGATACAACACTTACCTTTAATTGCATTCATCCAAACACGTGTTGTGTGGTCATGGGCCTGTAAATAATCAACGTGAAAGAATAAGCTTCAAGTAAAACTTTCAAGTGCATTCACTCAAAATATTTTTGTAAAATAAGAGAAGTAAAAAAATAAGTAAATCAAATCCATAAAAACATGATAGAAAATTTACCACCATCGAAGTAGTTTTCCATGGCAATGGACCCAGAGAAATACTAAACTGAGAAAATGAGCTTCACATACCAGCCAACCAATAAAAATTCAAAAGTAGGGCAATGAGCTTGTGAGATAAGAGTGTTTTTCTTCATTTCGAATTTGTTTCACATGCCATCGAACCTACAGAAATCCAATAAGACAATTAGGTTCAATAAAAGCATTTATTTTGGATAAGCACTTACCTTCAATTGTATTCATCCAAAATATTATTGTGTGGCAATGGAGGTAAAATATAAGTAAATCTAAATCACAAGAATATAATAGAAGAAAACTTAGTTTAATCCGAATTAGTTTTGCTTAGGCCTGAAGCTCATGTTGCATAGTCATCATCCTACAAAATAAAAAGAAACCAAGATGTTGGAATACAACACCTACCTTTAATTGCCTTCATCGAAAAACGTGTTGCGTAACCAGGAGCCTTTACATAAGCAACGTGAAAAAAAAACTCGAGATAAAACTTTCAATTGCGTTCAACCAAAATCTTTTTGTACAACAAAGGAACTAAAAAATAAGTGAATAAAAACCACAAAACAAGTTAGAAATGAAGGTAAGTATTGTTATCTCACAAGCTTATTGCCCTACTTTTGGATATTTTTTGGTTTATTCAAGCTCATTTTCTCAATTTAGTATTTTTAGGGGTCCATTGCTAGACAAAACTACTTCCGATGGAGGTAAGTTTTCTATCATGTTCTTATGATTCTGATTTACTTATTTTTTTTAACTCTTATTACACAAAAAGATTTTGCATGAAGGCAATTAAAAATTTTATCTCAAGCTTTTTCTTTCACGTTGCCTATTTGAAGACCCATGATCACAGCACGTTTTTGGATGAAGTTAATTAAACGTAAGTGAGCTTGGCATACCAACCAACCAACGAAAACCCAAAAGTAGGGCAATGAGCATGCGAAATAAAAGTGTGTCTTTATTTAGAGCTTGTTTTACATGTCATTGAACCTACAAAAATCCAACAAGATAATTAGGTTCAAATAAAGCACATATTTTCGATAAGCCCTTACCTTCAGTTGCATTCATCTAAAATATTATTGTATGGCAATGGAGATAAAAAGTAAGTAAATCTCAAATCATATGGATATGATAGAAGAAAAGTTACATTAATACGAAGTAGTTTTCCTTACTAAGGGACCTGAAACTTGTGAAACCAAAAAGTACGACAATGATCTTGTGAAATAAGAGTGCTTACTTTCATTTTGAAGTTCTTTTGCATGCCATTGTTCCTACAAAAATTCAATAAGACAATTAATTCAAATAAAATAATTATTTTGGATAAGCACTTACCTTCAATTGCATTCATCCGAAATCTTGTTGTGTGGCAATGAAGCTTAAAAAATAGACAAATCTAAATCATAAGGATATAATATAAGAAAACTTACCTTTAATACAAAGTAGTTTTCCTTAGTAAGAAACCTGAAACTCATGAACCCAAAAGTAAGACAATGAACTTGTGAGATAAGAGTGTTTACCTTCTTTTCGAACTTATTTTGCATGTCATTGTACCTACAAAAGCTCAATGAGACAATTAGGTTCAAATAAAGCAATTATTTTAGATAAGCACTCACCTTCAATTGCATTCATCCCAAATCTTTCTGTGGGGCAATGGAGCTAAAAAATAGGTAAATCTAAATCATAAGGATTTGATAGAAGAAAACTTACCTTAATTCGAAGTAAATTCACTTAGTAAGAAACCTGAAACTCATACTACATGGTCATCATCCTGCAAAATAAAAAAAACCAAGATGTTGGGATACAACGCTTACCTTTAATTATCTTCATCCGAAAACATATTGTGTAATTATGGGCCTTGAAATAAACAACGCCAAAGAACAACCTTGAGATAAAATTTTCAGCTGCATTCAGCCAAAATCCTTTTATGCAACATGATAGAAAATATACCTCCATCGGAAGTAGTTTTACTTGGCAATGGACTCATAAAAATACTAAATTGTGAAAATGAGCTTGACATACCAACTAACCAACAAAAACCCAAAATTAAGAAAATGAGCTTGTGAGACAAGAGTACTTACCTTCATTTCGAGCTAGTTTTACATGTCATTGAACCTACAAAATCCCAATAAGTCTAGTAGGTTGAAATAAAGCACTTATTTTCGATAAGCACATACCTTCAATTTACATTCATCCAAAATCTTGTTGTATGACAATGGAGGTAAAATATAAGTAAATCTAAATTATAAAGATATGATAGAAGAAACCTTACCTTAATCCGAAGTACTTTTGCTTAGTAAGAGAGCTAAAATCCAAGTTGCATAGTTGTCATCCTACAAAATAAAAAGGAATCAATAGGTTGCGATACAACACTTACCTTTAATTGCATTCGTCCAAACACGTGTTGTGCGGTCATGAGCCTCAAAATAATCAACATGAAAGAAAAAGCTTCAGGTAAAACTTTCAAGTGCATTCACCTAAAATCTTTTTATACAACAAGAGATGTAAAAAATAAATAAATCAAATTCATAAGAACATGATAGAAAATTTACCTCCATCCAAGTAGTTTTCCGTGGCAATGCACCCAAAGAAATACTAAAATGAGATAAACTTCGCATACTAGCCAACCAACAAAAATCCAAAAGTAGGGCAATGGGCTTGTGAGATAAGAGTGATTACCTTTATTTCAAACTTGTTTTGCATACCATTGGACATACAAAAACCCAATAAGACAATTAAGTTGAACAAAAGTACTTATTTTCGATAAGCACTTATCTTCAATTGCATTCATCCAAAATATTGTTGTGACAAGAGAGTTAAAATATAAGTAAATCTAAACCACAAGAATATAATAAAAAAAATTTAGTTTAATCCGAATTAGTTTTGCTTAGACCAGAAACTCATGTTGCATAGTCATCATCCTATAACATAAATAGAAACCAAGAGATTGGGATACAACACTTACCTTTAATTGCCTTCATCTAGAAATGAGTTGCGGGACCATGAGCCTTTAAATAAGTAACGTGACAAAAAAGTTTGAGATAAAACTTTCAATTGCATTCACCCAAAATCTTTTTGTGCAACAAGGGAACTAAAAAATAAGTAAATAAAAACCACAAATCAAGTTAGAAATGAAGGTAAGTACTTTTATCTCACAAGCTTATTGCTCTACTTTTGGATTTTTTTTTTTAATTGGTATGCCAAGCTCATTTTCTCAATTTAGTATTTTTATGGGTCCATTGCCAAGCAAACCTACTTTCGATGGAAGTAAATTTTCTATCTCATTCTTATGATTCTGATTTACCTATTTTTTAACTCCCTTATTGTACAAAAAGATTTTAAGTGAAGGCAATCAAAAATTTTATCTCAAGCTTTTAAAAAACCTTCATGTTGCCTATTTGAAGGCCCATGATCACAACACGTTTTTCATTGAAGTCAATTCAACGTAAGTGAGCTTGGCATACCAACCAACCAACGAAAACCCAGAAGTAGGGCAATGAGCATGCGAGACGAAAGTGCTGGCCTCTATTTAGAACTTATTTTGCATGTCATTGAACCTACAAAATTCCAACAAGATAATTAGGTTCAAATAAAGCACATATTTTTAATAAGTCCTTACCTTTAGTTGCATTCATCCAAAATATTATTGTGTGGCAATGAAGATAAAATGTAAGTAAATCTTAAATCATATGGATATAATAAAAGAAAAGTTACCTTAATATGAAGTGGTTTTCCTTACTAAGTGATGTGAAACTCGTGAAACAAAAAATACGGCAATGAGTTTGTGAAATAATAATGTTTTATTTTTATTTTGAATTTTTTTTGCAAGCCATTGTACCTACAAAAACTTAATAAAATAATTAGTGCAAAATAGGCAAATCTAAATCATAAGGATATAATATAAGAAAACGTACCTTAATCCGAAGTAGTTTTCCTAGTAAGAGATGTGAAACTCATAGACCCAAAAGTAAGATAATGAGCTTGTAAGATAAGAGTGCTTACCTTCATTTCGAACTTATTTTGCATGCCATTGTACCTACAAAAGCTCAATGAGACAAATAGGTTCAAATAAAATAATTATTTTAGATGAGCACTTACCTTCGATTACATTCATCCAAAATCTTTTCGTGTGGCAATGGAGTTAAAAAATAGGTAAATCTAAATCATAAGGATATGATAGAAGAAAATTCACCTTAATCCAAATTAGATTTACTTGGTAAGAGACCTGAAACTCATATTGCATGGTCATCATCCTACAAAATAAAAAAAAATCAAGATGTTGGAATACAATGCTTACCTTTAATTGTCTTCATCCGAAAACGTGTTGTGTGATCATAGGCCTTGAAATAAACAACGCCAAAGAAAAAATTTGAAATAAAACTTTCAATTGCATTCAGCCAAAATCTTTTTGTGCAATAAGAGAGCTAAAAAATAAGTAAATCAAAAGCATAAAAACATGATAGAAAACATACCTCAAACGGAATTTTTTTTCTATTTGACAATGGACTCATAAAAATACTAAATTCAGAAAATAAGCTTGGCATACTAACCAACCAACAACTACTCAAAAAGTAGGATAATGAGTTTGAAAGGCAAGAGTGTTTACCTTCATTTTGAGCTAATTTTACATGTCATTGAACTTACAAAATCCCAATAAGTCCATTAGGTTGAAATAAAACACTTATTTTCGATAAGCACATGCCTTAAATTTGCATTCATCCGAAATCATTTTGTGTGGCAATGGAGCTAAAAAAATGTCAATAAAGCACAAAATATTTCTTTTTGACAACTATCATAATAGCGAAAGAACTTTCAAATATGTACATGAAATCAGGAGCATTATCACATTTTGATATCATTGCATGTAACAAGATGCCACCCATAGAATGACCAATTGCAAGCATCTTGCCATCCTTTGGTTTGCTTTCAAGCTTAATATATTCCATCTACAGATACCAAGGTGAAAATAGAATTAAATCTCCAACTTTAGATATACGAAACTTTAACTAACGCACACAAAAGAGGCAAAGTAGTTAAGGAGAAAGATTGAATATGTGAATGATGAGCTCTACACCAAAATCCCAATATGGCTTGTATTTTGATTGAGAAACAGAAAGTCACCCCACCACAGCAGGAATATCCTCTAAATAATTATCAAAGTCCTAATCATATATTACAATCAGATCAAGTTGTTTCTGAAAATTTTCAATTATTGATGACAATTGCTCTTGCAAATCAACCAACTGTGGTGAAACTGATCGCTGCCCCTCTTCAATGGACGTATAAGACGCTGACTGAGGTCTTTGATATAGGCAAGAATTTGAGAATTATTTGGCAATTCTTGACAAAGCCAAACAAAAGAATAATAGTTAGGACATAAATATAAGTATTATTACTATAAAAAAATTAGCAGCTATTACTAGAAAGCATTAAAGTTTTGCTAACTATAGCAACTAGATGTTGATGCAATCACTAGACAAAGATAGCCACTAACTTAAAATGTCCAAGAAAAGCTCCCCCAAAAGATCACACCAAAACTAAACATACCATATGATCTCTGTCCTAACAATAACATTAAATACCTGAAAAATATACCCAATAACACATCCTATAATGAAAATTGCTGCAATTCAATTACTTCGAAAGGAATTTCACTAAATAAATCAACCAACAAGAGAACCACTTGAAAAGCATCAGAAATAAAACATTAACATCATTATTTTATATCTAGTCAAGTGAGCTCATCCCAAGAGAGAAATCATAGCCAATCGCATTCGTCCCACTGCCTGCAAATGAAGCATATATGTTGGAGATACAGATATTAAATTCATACTGCTTTGAAAAAACTCATTTGCCAGTACTTAATCATTGGTGTTGTGAACTATCACTGGTGTATGTATAATATATTAGTTAGTTCTAAACAATCTCTGCTTTTCAAGCCTATACCATGATTGGAAGTTTTCCACATGCAAAAGTTATGCGTGATAAATTTCTTAGGGTGCCTATTTATGCAAATTTTGCTGCATGTCCATAACAGAATGAAGTTTTGGTTTGGCATCAAATCTCAAGGTATCCAAGTTTATGGCCATTTGCAGAAAACCTGCTGAAGTTTCAGCTATCAATCAAAGTTGATATTAGATGAAGCTAATCATGATTTGATCTCATAACAAAGCTCAATCATATTATCCACATTCTCAAAGCAGCATTTATCAAAATCAAGCAACTTGACAATAAATAGCAACCAAAAAAGGTATCTGAGTTTTAAAATCATTAAGGACTTTCAAATTAAATTGTCATCCTATCTACCAGTTAATACTAAAACAATGAAGAAAAGAAGAAAACAGTATAAAGAACATCACAAGCATGTCAAACGTGAGAACTAAATGTAGAAAAAAATTAGGTAAAAATGAACAAAAATAACTATTTAAGACAAACAGAATTTTAAGAGACAAAAAAATGTTAAAAGTGAACTATATGTTAAAGAAATTCAAAATAAAACATAAGCAACAAAAAAAACAGAAATTTATAAAGCATAATAAAAATTGTTAAAATAGAGAGAGATAGAAATTAAGACATAAGAACAGAAATAGAAAAAATAAAGAAAGCAATTTAAAAAAAATAACCAAGAAGAAAAAGAAGAATTGAAGAAGAAGAAGAAGAAAAACAACAAAGAGTATATTCACAAAATAGAAAAATCAAAGAAAATATAACTAAGCAAAAGAAAGAAAAGGAAAAAGAGAAAAACAAGGAAAAAGATTCATAAAACAGAAAAATCAAAGAAGACGATATAACTAGACATAACAAAAAAGAAGATGCAAATAAAAGAAACTTTCAAATAATATAAAATAAATCATAAAACAAAAAATTTGAGGACTAATATATATGACATAAGAAGAAGATAAAGAAGAAATAACGAAGATATAAGGGGAAAAACTTTAAAAGAAGAAAAAGAAAAATTGAAGAAGAAAAAAAAACAACAAAAAGAAGATTCATAAAACAGAAAAGTCAAAGAAGATATAACTAAACAAAAGAAAGAAGAAGAAGATTCATAAAACAGAAAAATCAAAGAAGAAGATATAACTAGGCATAACGAAGAAGAAAACGATGCAAATAGAAGAAACTTTCAAATAATATAAAATAAATCATAAAATAAAAAAACCAGAGAACTAATATATATAACATAAGAAGAAGATAAAGAAGAAACAAGGAAGATATAAGGAGAAAAAAATTTTAAAACAATATGAATTAAAAACTAAAACATAACTAAGAAGAAAACTTTAAAACAATATGAATTGAAAACTAAAACTAAAAAAAGAAAAAGAAGAAGAAAAAAGAGAGAAAAATAAAATAGAGAAGAATATAAAACTAAAGAATAACCAAAACATAAAACATAACTATGAATCAAAACATAAAACAGAAATTCAAAGAACAAGAAGAATAAGAATTTGAAGAAGAAAAAGAAGCCAAACAAAACAAATCTGAAAAAAAAAGGAGATCTTTAAAAAATATGAAAAAATCAAAGCAAAATAAAAAAATATGAACTAAAACATAAAGCAAAAACTCAAATAACAAGTAAGAGAAGAAGAACAACCGAAGAAAAATAACACTTCTCAAAAAAATGAACAAATCAAATCAGAAGACAAAACATTAACCAAAACATAAAACAAAAACTTGAAGAAGAAGAAGCAGCAATTAGACAAAACAAATCTGAAGAAAACTAACATTTTCAAAAAAATTGAAAAAACCAAAGCAGAAGAAAAAAGATGAACCAAAACATAAAACAAAAACTCAAAGAAAAATAAGAAGGACAAGAAAAAAAGAAACCAATAAAATAAATTTGAAGAAAAAGGAGTCTCCTTAAAAAATGAAAAAAATAAAGCAGAACAAAGAATATATAAACCAAAATAGTTAAACAAAAACTCAAAAAAGAAGAAGCCAAACATAATAAATATGAAGAAAAAGAACACCTTTAACAAATAAAAAAATCGAAGCAAAAGAAAAAATTATGAATCAAAACATAAAACAAAAATTCAAAGAACAAGTAGAAGTAGGATAAGAAAAAGCCAAACAAAACAAATCTCAAGAAAAATTTATAAAATTTGAAGAAACCAAAGCAGAAGAAAAAACGATGAACCAAAACATAAAGCAGTAACTCAAAGAAAAAAAAAATGAAGACACAAAGCAGAAGAAAAAAAAAACTCAAAAAAGAAGCCAAAAAAAATATAATCTGAAAAAAATGAGACTTCAAAAAAATATGAAATAATGAAAGCAGAAGAAAAAAAGATGCATCAAAATATAAAACAAAAAACCAAAGAAGAAGAAGAACAAAAGTGAAGAAACAAAGAAAAAAAAAACTCGAAAAAGAAGAAGAAGCATCTAAATATAATAAATATGAAGAAAAAAAGACCATAAAAAAAATGAAAAAGTCAAAGAAAAGAAAAAAAATATAAACCAAAATATAAAACAAAAAATTAAAAAAAAAGAAGAAGCCAAACATAATAAATCTGAAGAAAAAGAAGACCTTCAAAAAACTATAAATCACATTATGAAGAAACCAAAGAAGATGAAAAAAATATGAACCAAAATGATAAAACAGAACCTCAAAAAAGAAGAAAAATCTAAATATAATAAATCTGAAGAAAAAAAGGACCTTTGAAAAAATATGAAAAAGTCAAAGCAAACGGAAAAAATATGAACCAAAACATAAATCAAAAACTCAAAAAAGAAGAAAAAAAAAGAAGTCAAACATAATAAATATGAAGAATCATATGAAGTGAAGAAGAACAAGTAGAAAAACATAATGAAATTGAAGAAAAAGAATCTTAAAAAAAAATATGAACCACAACATAACACAAAAACTCAAAGAGAAGAAGAAGAAAAAGCCAAACATAATTGATATGAAGAAAAATGAGACTTCAAACTAATATGAATAAAAATATAAAATAGAAGTTCAGAAGAATAAAAAGAAAAAAAAGATATAGTAAAACATTAAACACAAAATTAATGAAATCTAAACCAAAACATAAACTTTAATGAAAAAGAAGAATTAGAAGAGACCTTTAAAACATTATGAACAAAAACATAAAGCAAAAGATTGAAGTTCGAAAACAGAAAAGAAAATTAAAGCAGAATAACCAAAACATAAAAGACAAAAAAAAAAGAAAAAGATAGGTTTAAAACCTGAAAACTCAAAATTAGATAAATTTAACATAAAACATAACAAATTTTGAAGAAGAAAAATATTAGCACAAAACAGGAAATTAAAGAATAAAATTTTAAAACATTATTGACTAAATCATGAAACAACATATTAAAGAAGCGTTAAAACAGAAAACTCAAAAATAGAAAGATATAACTAAAATTTTAAAGCACAAGTTAAAGAAATCTAAAAGAAAACATAAAAAACTTTGAAGAAGAAAACGAAAAAGAATAACTTTAAAACAATATGAAGTAAAAACATAAGTAAAAAATTAAATACTAAGAAACAAGAACAAGAATTAGAACTTATGCACAAAAGAGAAAATTAAATAAATTCTAAAATATAAAAATACTAAAAAAGAACTTCATAACAATAGGATAAAATAAAAAGTAGAAAATAAAAAATAAGAGTAAAAACATAAGTAAAATCTCAAAAACAAAAAAAAATTTGAAGCAGAAGAAGATGATTGACATAGAATATGAATGGATGCATATGTCTAGTCTTATCCAAGTTTATATCAAGAGTCTAAATGGCAAAGTGCACCAAAAGATTTAATGGCCTGCACATGTATATGGTTTTGGCAGTTTAAAAAAATAAACCATTAGACTGATTTTCCTAATTACTTTGAAAACTATTATGCCATTGACTGTGATTGGTCTATAATCTTCCTTTTAAGTAATGTGACCTGATTTCCATTTCTAGAAATCATATCAACTAGCAGCATTAATAAAAGATGGGTTTTGTTCAAAGTTTTAGAATGAAAACCTTGAAATAACATATATGTATTCTCTATAACAATGGAAAGCTTAACAAGAGGAAATGGAAGATATAAAATTTGAAAAAGGATAAGAAAGATTCATAAGGTGTCAACACTTGAGTATCTATGTTGAATTATATGTCTTCTGACCACCATAATCATCTATTGAGTGAAGAAACCCTAGATCTTATGTTTAAAGATATGATCAATGGCTCGTATATTGGTTTTTTATTCAAACTGCATTATATATTCGTTTGGTGTATAATAATAACAATATAGGTTGCATGCAATAGAGGAACTCGTAAAAGGAAAAGATGTTAATTATATAGAAATACGACAAGCAACTCACTTAAAAACAAAAACAAAGGTTTTGTACACTTTGATTGTCAATTCCAAAACATCAGCCATTGCTTCAAGATGAACATTTGCCTGCATCATTATTTTGATGAATTCATTAGTAATCCGATAATACTTACCAAAAAAATCAACAATCTTGTAATAATGTAACAGCAAGTAGCCAAACAAATGGATGCAACAATCGCATGCAAAATTGGAATATCAACTTCAGCTTTCAATTGATTGCTCGATAGACGGATCATTTTATAGTGTTAATATCATATATAAGCTCCACGTAAGTAAGACAATAGATAAAAGCTCTTAGTGTAGATTCCAAACTCTTTCTTAGTAAACATACAACCATTAATGTCATTGAACACACTCAATTTAACATTTTGAATAAAACCATGTAATTTTTGAGGTCAATGTCCTGCAAAACAGAAGTTCAGTTATCACTTTGGAGGGATCAGATTTTAAAAGCTTGACTGCAAAAGCATCAAATTTCATCTAATTGTGTTGACAAAGTTGAAGATACTGGATGGTATTCCCAAGGATCATATTTACTTCTTTCTCAAAAATAAAAACACTAATACACATAAATATACAGATCAGAATATTATAGTGAATGAAACATAAATAGCAAATCAATTGTCAGGAATTTCATAGAGCATAAGCTTCAAAAATATTCCTACATTAAAATTTTAACCTTTTTTGCTGAACTACGTATCATATCTCCTTATAAAAATATTTGACATGCAATAAAAGCAAAAACAAAAGCAATTTGAGCAATTTGATAGTCTCAATCACAATAAGGAAAATAAGTCATTTATCAATATATACCAAATGAAAAAACAAAAACAAAACAACAAGGATCTAGCATTTGAAAGGACAATGTAAGTTATGTTTTAATGGCCTAAAAAAAATACAAGTTTAGTGACAAACATAAAAAATTCAAAATATCAAAAGCCAAATATAAGAAACCTCCTAAATCTTATCTAGTTGGGTCAATGAAAATCAAATTAGCATCTCAAAGGTCGTAGTTATAATTTATGGAGTTGACAGTAGATGGGAAAATTACATGACCTTAGTAAAAAAAAAATATAACAGCACATGAAATAGCTCATAACATCCAGACCACAGATTTTGAAAAAATATGCACATCTGAATCTTGCTTTGGTAGTTTAACCTTTTCTTTTATTTGATCATATCATAATTTATACTGTTAATGCCTATAGAAATAACAACTATCAATAATTAAAAATGAAGACAAATCATACTCAAGTACCATCAATAATGACACCGAAAAGATTGAAATAAACCTATGCAAATTGCAAAAATAACCAAACAATAATCATAATCAGCTTGTGAACATAATAAAAACATAAGAGTAATTGACCTGCTCAACAGTGGCCCCACCTGCTTGTTCCATGTTCTTGATCTTCCCAGTTGTCATATTCCTCACACTGTCTCTTGTCATTGTTGCCACTTAGTTTGAAATCTCCACATTCATCCTCTCCTCCCATTCCTTAAAAACCAAAATCACAATATATCATCTAATCCACCAAAATGTGTTGTAAACTTGAAAGAAACAAGAAGTCTACATGTAAGAATCTCCAAGAAAAATCCAAAAAAAATCAAATTCAAAATGCTCAGCAGACTTGGAAGAGAAAAGAAATCAATAAGAATCTCATGAAAAAACCTAAATGAATAAACAAGGAAAAAGACAAACAAAAGCACCTCAAATATAAATCAAGTATATCATGTTATTTTCACATTATCAAAATTACATACATAATCTAAACATTCTGAACGTTTGAAAACAAAAATAATATACAACTTATTAGGCCAAAACCAACAAATAAATTATTCAATACAAATAAAATGTCTTATAAATCGGTTAAAAGGCTCCAAAATTAGCTAAGCATCTAATTGTAGAATATTATGAAGTATGGATAGATTGTCCAACTCATGTATATGCCTCGTCATACAACGGACTGCTTCTCATATCGATGTTTAAGAAGGAATCTTGATAATACCCTAGATAGGATCACTTGCTCAAAAAAAAAAACAAAAAAAAAGAAAGAAAGCAAGAAAGACAATGCCCTAAATAGCAAATTTGAGGACCACTTCTCTATGAACTTTGAGCATCTCAAAATGTACTTCTCCCAATATCTAAAACAATTCCATGATACTAAAAGCAGCTGGATCATCAACAAGAAAGATAGAACTCCATGTTTTTCGACCATCAGATCCCTAACTTCAAAAAAAATACCCATTATGCTCCAAACAAGCAAGAATTAATACCCTAACAATACAAGAATCCTAAAACACCATCGGCATAACATATGCTTCCCCTAAAACTATAGCAACTCGATTTACAATGTCACAATGACCACACTAGAATCTGGCGCGAAAACAATAATGAACAGGAAAAAACAACATAAACAGAGAGGAAAAATAGAGGAACCATTAACAGGAGGAACATAATCCCAAGTTCTTCAAGAATCGCTACCCTAAAGTCAAAAAAAAAAAAAAAAACTGAGAACGCTCAAGAAAACACAAAAATCAAGCCCCCAGATCATCAACAAAACCCTAACTCCAAGAAATCATCATCGAAAAACACATTGCCACGATAATGAAAGGTAGAGAACGCAAGAATCATGTCCCTGATCATCAACAAAACCCTAACTCCAATGAAACACAAGAATCGTCCCCGATCATCAACAAAACCCTAATCCAAGAAATCATCACGAGGTGACGATGTTGGGAGGTAGAGAACCAACCTCGAATTGGATCATGGTCGGCGATAAGGGAACGGTTGGTGGATGAGCAGCGGAGATCGGAGCTTGGATTTCCCCATGGAGGAGATGGAGCATTCGAGACGATGGGGGAGAAAGGTGCGGATCCAACGGATGCATTCGGGCTGGTCCGTTTCAATTGCTTTATACTGATTCAGTTGAGAGGTGAGGCCCCAATCATCAACAAAACCCTAATCCAAGAAATCATCATTGGAAATCACGGTGCGACGATGTTGGGAGGTAGAGAACCAACCTCGAATTGGATCGTGGCCGGCGATAAGGGAACGGTTGGTGGATAAGCAGCGGAGATCGGAGACTTGGATTTCGCCATGGAGGAGATGGGAGCACTCGAGATGAGGGGGGAGGAAGGTGCGGATCCAACAGATGCATCCGGGCTGGTCCGTTTCAATTGCTTTTATACTGATTCAGTTGAGAGGTGAGGGATTAACCGAAGTAGAATAATTGAGTTAAGTGTCATTTTTAATATAATTAAGGAATGGTTTAGGTCTTATCGGTTCCTTTGGTATACTGTACATAAGTATAAGCTGGTGTCAGTTTTATAATTTTTATAACCAAACTTAAATTTTAATTCTTGAAATTTTTAAAATCGAAACTGTATTGATTCCAGTTGAGAACCAAATTTTTAGTTCTAATTTTAAATTAATTTTAAAGCGGTTCTAAATTTAATATATTTATTTTTCAAACTATTAATTTTAAATTTTAAAATTTATATTATAATACTTTGAAAATTAAATAAAATTTATAACATAATATTTTTAAGATATCTTTTTGATGATACATCAAGTTACTAAATGCTAATTCAGATAATTAGATATATATGAAACAAAAAGGAAGTCGTCAACTGATGCAACTAAACGAGTCAGTCAAAGACAAAGTTTCAAACCAAGCCTCCAAAATTAGAAGAACCGATGAAGTCAAACTCAAAGGGTTGGTTACAAATAAAAATATCCAAGCTAAGGGTTTGCCAATATATTGATCTGTTATGAATTTGGTGACTTCAGATATGTATAAACTCATCATAAGGGTCGATCATGTCCCAAAACTCAACTAAAATTAAACTTACTAGATTTGGTACATTGATACTGATTTTCTAGCCAGCAAATCCACAACGCTTCTAGGAGACAATCCTAAGAAATCCAAGATTAATCCTCCATTCATAGGAAAATTTAGTGGAATGATTATCCGAGATTACGAGATATGGATATGTCAAATCCCAGGAGAATTATAAATCACAAGATAATTGGAGAGGTAAGGGACTAATGCTTATTTCTTGATTTCATCTATATTCTGGAGAGCAAATTTGATTTAAATATCAAAGTGGCCACCGCTGAAGAGTTCTAGGTGGTCTTCTTTATGGTTATTTTTTTTTTGCAAATTTGAAGGAATGACGGCCTAGCGAATTAAGATCTTGAAGAGTCTCTCAGACCAAAACTGATGGTGAACCGGACTTCACAATAATGGTTCTTTTATTAAGATTCACTTTGCTCTTTTTCCCTGCAAATCTAAGGGAATTCTAACAGTCCTCCCATCGTGTTTTCCAGAGCAGCATGATTGTCATCATCAAAAAATCCCACTTGGGGGTAGATGGCCCCGATGCTAGTGGAATCGCATAATTCATCCAATGGACTAAGCGAATCAATCCAGTGGGCTAATGCGACTATCCAAATGCCATAAGAGCCTCCAAAATCTCCTCTTCAAATGGTATCCGAGATATTACCAGGACTTTCTAACTTGGTGAGCCATCAAAAATTTCAAACCTTGGTAATAGCAGTTTAGCAAATAACGCAGTTCTTCGAGGTTTTAAGTACAAGCTATGTAGAATCTTCAGGCTCAGTAACTGCTAAGTCAAGTAGTACCAAATCTACCACCTCACTATACTTAATAGCCATTCTATGCTCTAGTACAGAATCAACGAGGTGCGTCATCACATCATCTCACGCCTCCAGTACAACTCAGTGAGCATGTGCACCAAGGTTAGTACAACCCCTTGACCACAACTCCTCTTCAGTATCAGGCTTCAAAAGAGTATGATAGGTACAACCCCACACATGATCCAATCAACAAAGCTACATACCACACACATATTAGCCAAGCCTCAGTAAAAACTGCCCAAGGCATCCAAAGGGAACCTATTTCACATTCAAGTTAAGAACTTCTTGGTGGACTGACCCATTCGTCATATGACAACCCTCTAATACTCGAAGTAGCATCCTCTCTTATCCAACTGAAGTTTTGATAGGGCCTACGAGATGTATGATAACTTGAAAGATCTGGTAGATCATGTTAGCATATTTAGGAATATCGTGATTCTACAAGGAGCATGGGACTCAACTATGTACAAGACATTTCCCATGACTCCGCAAGGCCTAGTCTGAGCCCGGCATTTCGAACTTTTGAGGTACTCCATTACTTATTTTGATGATCTGGTGGATAGATTCATGCAACAGTTCATCTCACTGGTGTCTTGGCAGAAAGATCCTTCCACTTTATTGGCACTGAAACAAAAAGAAGGCGTGAGCCTAAGAGAGTACTTGGCTTAATTGAATAAGGCCCGATTTAAGGTTACTGAGCTTGACAATTTCATTGTTCTAGCAATTACAATCAATGGGATCCGACAACTGCAGGTCACCTATGAGATGGCTCACCAACCTCCCAGAAGCCTCACAAAATTTATCTAATTAACTTGAGAACATATTGATGTCGAAGAAGTAATTATGGTAAAGCGAGAGTCTAAGGATTCTAACAAGCCAAAGAAAGAACCTTGAGGATGAAGCTTCCCGAATTAAAGAAACTGAGGACTAAATAGAAGGAGCACAAGCCTGAGTTTTAAGCCTACACCCTACTAAATAATTTGAGGTCCAAAGTTCTTACTCAAATTGAATACTAAGATCTATTGTGGAGGCATCTACCAATTCACACGACTCGACAACACCTCGATAAATCAAGGTATTGTCATTTTTATCGAGAATACGGTCATAATACTCAAGAATGTAGGCACCTTAAAAATGAAATAGAAAGTCTCATACGAGAAGAACACCTCGGTCATTTTATTTGCCGTAATGAGAGAGGAGAGAAGATCCATACACAAGAACCTAGTCCTCGGACCCCTCCACAAAGGAATCTCAGTCCAAAGTTGCACAACTACCTGATAAAAGGCAACTTTAATATGATCTTGGTAAGTCCACTAATACAAAGTGAAGCTTCAATGTTAAATAGCAAATATTGAGTCATTACTAGAGGATAGAAGGCTCAGGAGGAGCTAACGAAGAGGCAACACTATGAACCTGCACATTAAGATATAGTTTTATCTACAAAAGACTTGCAAGATATTTTAACACCTCACAACAATGTACCAGTGATCTCAGTAGTCTTGAACAACTACACAGAAAGATCGGCTAATATCTTATTTATTAAATCTCATGACCAAATAAAAATCAAGCAATATTGGAGTCGTACATCGGGATGCTTATTGGATTCATTAGAGACTTGGTCACCTCGATCGACACGATTGACCTACTTCTTATAGTCGGATAAAACCCCATAACCACTACCATCAAATCAAAGTTTGCTGTGATTTAGCCATGCTCGACATATAACATAACACTAGGTTACCCAATGCTCAACTAACTCCAAGAAGGGATCTCAACTTTTCACTTAGCAATGAGGTGTCTGACGAAGCATGGCATAAGTGAAGTATGGGATAACTAGAGTCTTGCTAAGAGGTGTGAGGCCTCATATTGGCAAAATAATACCAACCCATAAGGCAAAGGTTCAGCAGTGAGTCTTACCCTAAATTGAAGAAGGTTCATGTTGAACCCATGGAGCAACTCATCAACCTCATCATTGATGAAGACTCGAGAAGAATGTTGAAGAATAGTGCAAATCTTACGAAGCCTCTTCATGCAAAATTAGGAATGTTCTCGTGAAAGAGACATGATGTCTTTGTATGGTCTTTGAAAGATCTACTCGATATAGGACCCTCGGTTGCTCAGCAAGACCATAAACCAATCAAGCAAAAGAAGAAGCACTTCACTCCCAAGCGTCAAAAAGTCATTACTGAAGAGGTAATTAAACTACTTAATACAATATTCATCAGAGAAGTCGTTTACTTTGAATGGCTAGAAAACATAGTGATGGTGAAAAAGGCCAATGGCAAGTAGAGAATATTTTCGACTTCATCAACTTGAACAAAACTTGCCCAAAAGATAGCTAATTTCTACCCAAAATAGATCAACTTGTGGATTCTATCTTGGGTCATCAACTCCTAAGTTTCTTGGATGTTTTCTCAGGATATCATTAAATATGGATACACCCCAAGAGCGAGGAAAAAAATAGCCTTCATCACGGACTAAGATACATTTTGCTGCGTCGTCATGCCATTTAGGCTAAAAAATACAAGTGCAATGTACTAACAGATGATGAATAAGGTCTTCAAGACTCAACTTAGAAGAAACTTGAAAGCCTATATTGACAACATGCTAGTGAAAAGTATCTATACTGAAGGATACTTAAAGGATTTGGAAAAAATCCTTCAACACATTGTGGAGTTTCAGAATGAAGTTAAATCCCAAGAAATATGTATTCGAAGTAGATTCGAGAAAATTTATTAGATACCTAATCTCAGAGCGGGGGATTGAAACTAATCTCGAGAAGATTAAGACAATCAGGAAAATGAAGTCCTTAAGTTCTCTTAAACAAATGCAAAAGCTCATGGGTCATTTGGTGGCGGTCAATTATTTCTTGTCAAGGTCGAGAGAAAAATGCCTCCCTTTTTTCAAAGCTCTTAAGTAAGGCGAGATTTGAATGGGCCAAGGAGTGTGACCGAGCCTTCGAAGACCTGAAGAAATATTTGTCCAAGCCTCCTCTAAGTAAGACTCAATCCAAATAAGGTGTTTTTTCTCTATATTATGGCTTCAGATCAAGCAGTGAGTTCGGTGCTAATAAGCGACCGAAGTGAAAAATAGCACCCCATCTACTATGTAAGCCATATGCTCACAAGAGCGAAAACCTAGTACCCTCTTCTAGAAAAGCTTGCATACATTGTTGTGCTAGTAATTTGAAAGTTTCATCCATACTTTCAGGTACATTTGGTTATAGTACTTACCAATCTCTCCCTCTAGTCGACACTAAAAAAATCGAAGATCTCAGGAAGACTGCATACATGGTCAATTGAATTGAGCTAATTTGAGATGACTTTTGAAGTCCAGAAGACTATTAAAGCACAAGCTCTGACAAACTTCATGGTAGAAACCATATTATACCTATCTAGGTCAGAGTCCAAATCATTGCAAATTTGAGTTGATGGCTCATTTTGCGAGTCAGGATATGAAATTAAAGCAGTCTTGCAAAGTTTGAATGGAAAAGTAGCTAAATATTCAACTCAACTAGAATTTGAGACTTTGAATAATATCACTAAATACGAAGTCTTTCTCAATGGATTGCGCATGATATTGACGATAAAAGCTAAGAAACTCAAGGTATTTAGCGACTCCTAACTTATGTGTTTTCAGGTTGCCAGAGAGTATGAGGCAAAAGAAACAACTATGGTGCAGTACCTTGCTGAGGCATGGAAGCTTATAATGAGGATAAATTGAGTTAAAATTTATTGTGTACCTTAGAATAACAATACTAAGGTAGATGTTCCCGTACGTCTCTCCTCAGCCTCTTCAAATTCAAAACCGAGACAGATTTTTGTGAAGAATCTCCAGTGGCCCAACTATTCAAAAGATATTAAGGTAAATGCAATAGACTCAGAGCCAAGTTGGATGGACCCTATTATCATCTATTTGGAAATGGAGGAACTTCCAGAAGAACCAATTGAAAATCGAAGGATTGCAAGTCTAGCTTTGAACTTCATCTTAGTAAATAAGATCCTATACAAGAGGTCACTAATACAATCATTACTCTACTATTTTGAAATCCAAGGAGGTTGATTATCCTCTCCGAAAAGTCCATAAAGGGATATGTAGAAGTCACAAAGGAGAACGAGTCTTGGCACACAAACTCCTCAGGCAATGGTATATTGTATCAACATGGCCGTCGAAGTATCTAAGTTTGTATTCAAATGAGAATAGTGCCAGAAATATATCTTGATTTACCAGTTGTTGTTCAAATTTAATTGACTCAAGCGGTCTGGCCCTTCGGCCAATAGGAAATAGATATCGTGGGTCCATTTTCAGTAACCTCAGAATAAAGAAAGTTCTTGGTAGTCACCATTGAATACTTCACCAAGTGAGTGAAAATTGAGCCACTTACCACAATCACTAAGAGGAAGATCCAAGAATTTCTTTGGCAGAAAATTATTTGCAAATTTGAACTTCTTCAAGTGTTGGTCACATATAACAAGAAGTAGTTCAACAATTCAAAATTCAAGGAGTACTGCACTAACGTGCACATTGAGCAAAAATTTTTACTTAGTGGTGCATCCCCAAACTAATGGCCTTGCTAAGGTAATAAACCATACCTTGCTTACAAGGATAAAGAAGTATCTTAAAAGACAAAAAGTTCTATGGTCAATGAGTTACCACATATTTTGTGGTTTTACCGAACAACTCCTCAGACAATAACTAAGGAGCCACCATATGTGTTCACCTATGGGATCAAGCAGTCATCCCTATGAAAATTGAATTTTTTTCTCCATGAGTTTAGAGTTATGATCCCTTGCTAAATGAGAAAAATAATCAGGCTAAGAAAGACCTTGTGTTAGAGGTTCGAGATAAGGCATGCACCAGGATCGTCGAGTATCAATGTCAGGTGGTATACTACTATAATGCCCAAGTCCGCAGCTAAAAACTATAATCTAGCAACTGGGTACTTCACCGAGCTGAGCTCATCGATCAAACCTCAGGAAAACTCTCTCTAAATTGAGTTGACCCATTTAGCGTTTTTCGAGTTATGTGACTAGGAGCTTTCTAGTTTGAACACCCAAATGGTCGAGTACTTCCAAGGACATGATACATTGATAACCTTAGAAAATTCTATCTTTAAAATCATGTCTTATTGATTTTTAATAAAATTTGTATTTCACAAACAAGTCTTTGCCAGGAGAGCACCATAAAGACTTTAGATTAGACAAGATATAAGACCTCGACCCAATTCATTCTAGGTTGGCGCCAGGTTGTAGTGGAGGCTATCAAATCCCAGCAATCAATCCAATCTCTTTTTGGGGCAACTAATTGATAAAGAAAGGTTAGAGTTGTGAATATGCGAATACCTAAGCGTTAGAGCGAACAAAACGTAACTACGTGTTGGGATTCACAGCAAAAGGTTCACGAATCACTTTGTTCTCAAACAACACAAGAAACGAGAAGTAATACAAGATAAAAGAAAATAACAAGATAAGGCAGCGAGAGATCCACTATCAAATGATAAAGGCTTTTACAAGAGTCTACAAGAAATACTTCACTCTTTCTTACTTAACTAAACTCTTTCACCAAGCCTCGGCAATGCCTCCACCTTCAGAGAGAATCTCCAAGAGAGCACCACGAGGAACCACCACAAGAGACCACTGAGAAGCACTAGAAAGACCCACAGACGAGAGCTGACACTCTCTCTCTTTATTTTCTCTCTATTCTCTCTATTCCTCTCTCTCTATTTCTCTCTAGTTCAACCTCAATACTGCACCACACCTAAACCCTATATATTATAACATATTTATAGACTCTTATTGGGTCTGAGTTTTACTCTAATTACAACTCCTAATATGACAAATCAATCATAAATCTAAATCCAACTTTGGATTCCTACTTTAACTCAAACTCTAATTCGAGTTCGAGACACCTAAAACTCAACAACTACGTACGTCATTTTGTAGATAGATGCATTCCCAAGCAAGGAAAGAAATCCATACCATTGAGTATTCCACACCCGAACCTGATGAAAGTGTGCTTATGGCTTAGTCCCATATTTCCCTCCAAATCCATTCTCTCCCTTGGGAATGAGCTACAAGATGAGATATGAGACGTATAGAGAATATTGAATCGAAAGCACATAGTAAGTATGTAACCTCTGCGAACTGACTTTGCCACCATACCTGTAATTTCCAATATGGAAATTCTTTTACTGAACTCTAACCCTTTTTTTGCAGTGGCGAAGGTGAAAATTCCAGTTCAAAATACTAGGCACAAAAACCTTAGATCAGATGAGACACATAAGACCTTGATCTAATACCAGACACAAAGATCTTGGATCAAATAAGATGCATAAGATCTCGACCTAATATTAGGCACAAAGACCTCGGATCAGACGAGGCACATAAGACTTCTGTCTAATGCTAGACACAAAGACCTCGGATCAGACGATGCGCAATACCTCGGCCTAATGCTAAACACAAAGACCTTGAATCAGATGAGGAGCATAAGACCTTAATTAATGCCAACCAGAAGGACCTTGGATCAGATGAAGAGCATAAGACCTTGGCAAATGTCAAGCATAAAGACCTTAGATTGGATAAAACACGTAAGACCTTGGCTCAATACCAAGCACAAAGACCTTGTATCAGATGAAATACATAAGATCTTGGTCCTATGATCTCAAATTAAGGCATACGACCTTAGTCCAATGTCAAGCCCCAGGGACCTCGCCTTAGATGAGGCAAAGGGTTCAACTTTGTACCAAACAAAAGGTTTAGGTTCAAATAAAAGGAGCTATGTCACAAGGCACCTGTAGAATCGTAAGAATGGAGTCAAGTTACCTATCAACCACATTGTCAGCTGAGATATCTCTATCTAAAAATATCTCTAAAGAAAATTTAGGTTAGTTGGTACTGAGCTAATACTTCAAGAAAATCATCTTGGAGAAAGTTGGTGTGCAGCACTATCTTAGCCATTAGGAACATTCAGATGAGATTGGATAAAGCTAAAGAAGTAGAAAGAATAGCTAGAAGAAACATGAGGATATTGAAGGAAAAACAAAAATCTTATTGAGCCAAGAGAATAAACTAGTACAAGATTTTATTACATGGAGAAAGGAAGGCAACTAATTAGCAACATTTAGAGGTGTTGAAGACTCTCCCGATCCACAAGCCCTTGGACTTGAATCTTGGCCTCCATTGCCTCCGCTACCTCCGAAACCTCGCTCGCTATCACAACAACAGCCTCCTCTCCCTTTGATGAAGCACCTTGTACTCCCACTGAAGATGTCGAGCCCTCAAGTCATTGTAGAGCTCGACACAAAGGTTTTCAGGGTCGAAGTTGAAGTTGTGATAATTCTGCCTCACTATGCCCCTACAAATGAGGTAACCTTCAATGAAGCTTTGGGTGGAGAACTTAGCATGATCCGTGAGATACTCGTCACTGGCTTGAAGTTAGAGACAATTTATAACCTATTCATCTTCAGGGTATTGGTATGCTCTTTATGCTAGAGGTAGTTGACGATGATGGTGGCATGGGTCTTCTCCAAGGCAGTCTATTGTTGAGTCTTTATCACCTCCATCTTAGTCGTCATTGCCTCCATGTTTGACAAGGCGGAGTTGTGTTTAGTGATTAGGAGGTTCTTCCCTCCTTCTCCTTTCTTATTGACTTCTCTACGCTGCTTTGGAGGGACGCGACTTGGGAGTGAAACAAATCCTCCTCCTCCTCGGCCTTGAACTTCTCAGAGTCAGCTTCTCTCTAAGCCTCATAAAAGTGATGCCCTATGAATTGGAAAAAATACAGGACTTGTGCGTGAGCTAAAAATTAGATTCTTGAAAAAAAAAGAAGAATGGGAAAAGTCAAGATTGGCAAACTTACATTGTGATAAGCTCTTACCTCTTTAGGAATAGCTTATTAATAAAGATTTTGGTCATCGAAGAGCCTTCATTCTCCTTGAACTCATAGAGAAAATACTCCTCCACATTGATATTGATGCACTTTGGGACTCATGAGGAAATTGCTCTCGCCACTCAGAGCAGGTCGGGAAAGGGGCAGAAATGACTTTCTTCTTGCAATCAACCTTCTTTATCATGCAAGGAGGTAATCAGGCATGGTCATCTAAGGAAGCAACTTGAAGAAGAGGGGAAGAGAAGCAAGGTGGTGCTTGTTGTTTTTTTGCACGCTCTTCTCCTCTAATCCTTTCTTCCTCTTCACCTTGCTCGAATCTACGACAAAAGGAGGATTAGGAATTTCTAGTGTAGCCGACTTCTTTCAAGTTGATGATACCTAAGGAGTGCTTCCTTGCTCTTTTAGAATCTCGTTTATGAAGCTGAGATTAATAATTCCTGTAAAGCACATCACTTCATTAGACCAAAGGAAAATTTACTAAAAAATGAAGGAAGCCCAAGCCTTGAGTCTTAAGTTCCATACATGTAATTCGAATAATGGATAGGTCATGCTCTTCCAAACAAGGCTCATCAGACCATGTGAGGACAGATCTAACCTCCTCTATCTCCTTAGCCTAAGATATTAAAAGATGATAGACTTTGGGGCAGATTTCTTGACCATGCACGTGGAAAATAGCACAAGACAGCTAACTGACTTCAACACATGTTGGATCAAACATTTGCTGAAGGTTTACACTACTAACTTTCTATTCAAATAATTGTGTTATATAAATATCTGTCATCCAAATGCTTGTCGTAGTACAAGATTTATAGTGAAGAACACAAGAGCATGCTCAGAGAAAGAGAGAGAGATGGATCTCTTTTTCTCCAATAAGAAAGCCAAGGAGCTCCAATTTGGGCTCTTGGGTTACTCTTGCATTCTTGTGTTCCTCACCATTCTCTTTTTGAGCAAAAACCATCTGCAAAACTCAAGGCTTCTACATCTCTTTCTACCCAATGAAGACACCTATCTTCAACAAACCCTCTCTTTGCAGCACGCTTCTAGCCACCATCAACATGTTGGGGTTGATGTCACATATGTATATTTAGGTCTCTCCATCCATCTCAACTAAATCTTTCTGCATGGCTATATGACTAACACTAGTTATACTTTCAAGGATACAGAAAGTAACATCACCTGTTCCACCAACCACATCAAGTTGCTTCATTCCAAGAAAATGGATGCAACTTTGAGATTAACCAAAGCTGGTGGCATGAGAATGGAGAAATGACGTGCTCTGACGAACAAGGGACAGAAGGTCTCCTCCAAATTTGCTCCTACTTCTTTACAAAGCCATCATGTTCTACAAGCCTTTCTCTCTCTCCCCCTGTTGTCTATCTCTCTCATGCTAAGATTGGACAAGCAAGGCCAGAGTCGGGGGGCGGAGGGACAGCAAGTGGACATGGGTCCAAAGCAGGCAGATGATTGTGCATGAGAGATCTCGAAGGCTTTCTGCCCTTCCTCACCATTCTCTTCTAGTTCACCAAGCTAGGGTTCATATTGAAAAGGAAGCTATCGCTGGGTCCCTGGAAACTCTCAATCATCAGTAATCTGCACCAACTTAGCAGCTCCCACATCACACCTTCCAGGACCTAGCTGAGAAGCATGGACCTCTCATGTACCTCCAACTTGGGCGCATCCTCACACTTGTTGACTCATCCTTCGATGTGCTAAAGGCACATGACCTCACTTTCTATAGTAGGCCTACAACAACCACCTGGAAGACATTCTCTTATGGGGAGTTGAGCATAGCCATTGCTCCCTATGGAGAACATTGGAGGCAGATAAGGCAACTGGCAACTTTGGAAGTCTTCAACACGAAGAGGGTGCTCTCCTTCCAAGGCATCCGAGAAGGAGAAATTAATATCATGACAAGGAACATATCACATGTCTCTAATCAAGGCCACAATATCATGACGAAGATGGTCGAGCTACTTGGCAGGTTCATTGTCGATTACTTCTTCCCAATAATGTCACCAATCTCCGGATGAAGCTCCCCGGATGCTTCAAGGGAGATGCTTCAGCTGCATCCTCATGCTCCATTGCTGACCCTCACGAGAGCATAGAGGAATGCAAGATCAATGGGTTCGTGAAGGAGTTGAACAAGGCACTGGACACCACCATCGAAATGTTTTGGCATTGATTAAAATTGAAATATTTTGATTTCGATCAAAATTTAAGTTCTTATTGAGTCAAAGCAGAAAGCAAGGGTTAGGGATGGTGATCGATGGATGATGTTTAATGATTTTTTACTTAAAATATCTTAATATACTCTAAGATTTGGATTTTAATCCTTTGGTCTAGCTATACCTTTTTACTTAAATTCGTAGATCGAACCCTGATTTTTGTAAAATTCCAACAAAAATAAGAATCAAATTCCTTACAATAAAATTCACAAAAATCAATTCTTTTTAAGCAGATCAAAATCAGAAATTCACCACCAAAAAAAGAACTGTGGCTCGGGTAGATGTCGTGGACCTACCGAATGCGATGTACATTATTTATTACATGAGACCACCACGTCCAAAATCACCCCGGAAATTAATCAATCAACAATAAGATGTTCCTGCCGTCGATTTTGGCACAGTCATCACCTCCTTCACCCCTCTTTGTCTTGCCACTGCTCCTTCGCCGGCCTTCTCCTTCTCCTCCTTTTTGAATGCCGGTTCGGTCGTACGATCGCCTCCTCCATCGCAGGCCCCTCGACCTCCGTGATCTGTCCTCGTTGGCCTCTGCCTCACAATCAGTGTCGGCAGTCGCTGATAACGAGACAAAAATCGGGATTAGACTAGGGGCAAAAGATGAGGTCAATGTGCTACCATCTTGCTTGCAGAGGGAGTCACTGCCGAGGCACGTGGCCATCATAATGGATGGCAACTCCCGGTGGGCGAGGGCCAGGGGTTTGCTGGTCTCTGCTGGCCACGAGGCTAGCTACCGGTCCCTCAAGAATGTCATCACCCTCTCCTGCCATTGGGGCATCCCTGTCCTCACCGTCTTTGCCTTCTCCTTCGAAAACTGGCTCCACCCCAAGGTATAATGACTATCCATTCCATTCCATTTAGCTTCTCTTTATACACTACTGCTTATTATTACCTGACTGATTTACTCCTTGCTGCGCTGCAGCCCAAGGTAGATTTCCTAATGATGTTATTCGAGAGCGTTCTCAAGGAGAATATTGGTGATTTTCTCAGGTAATAACCCCAAACTAGTTAGATTTCACTTCGTAAGTTACTTGGAGCAATAACCCCCAAATCTTCCTCTTAGATGCAGATAATATATTTACTAAATCCAAGTTGTTTCTTTGTCCCAATTTCCAATTAGAGATAATTTGCATGGGGGAACACTTCAATGCTGAGCTCTTAGAACTGTTCAAGTATCAAGCAATAATTTTTGCTCGGATATGTTAAAATTGTGGAACCCTATATTATCTAATGATGAAATCACCATGCTTGCATTGCCCTGCTACCTCTCTTGTCTACTTGATTTGATGCAGCGGGAAGAGGGAGTACGAGGGGTCGGAGAAAGAGCACCGTCTTTTCTTGATGCAGCGGGAGAGGGCACAAGAGATAGGGAGAAGATCGCCGTCTTCACTTGATGCAGCGGGAGGAAGGCACGAGGAATAGGGAGAAGATCACCGTCTTCTCACAATGATAGATCCGCTTGATGCAGCCGGAGGGGGCATGAGGGATGAGAAGAAGATCACCGTCTTCTCGCCATGATAATCCTTGAATCCACAAGGAAGATAGAAAGAGAACAAACCCAAAATAAGAGAATATTATTGATAGAAAAGTCTTCTCCCTTTTGTTACAATCTTGGGCTGTATATATAGCCCTCTAATAAACTTAAAGTCCTACTTGGTGTAAACTAAAAATAGGACTTAGACTCTACTAAGAATTCTACTTAACATATCTTAAATAAAGATATATAAATCATATTCCTTATTGGGCTAGGACTATTATTGACTCGGACTGATAAACAAATCCTAATTTTGATCAATATAAAGTCCAAATTATCCAAAATAGTTAATAAGAGACTTGTAGGAATCGATCTCAGCTTTCCAACGGATAGTTATTTGCTGAATTTGGATCAATATCTTAGGAGATATGGCATTTGGACTGTAGCTATACGAATCTTGATGAATCCTAATTGGAGTTGGAATTCAACTTGGACTGGATCTCTAATTTTACTGTGAAAAAAGATATAGTTGTCCTACATCAGACCCCTCCACTTGTAAAAGACTTGTCCTCAAGTCAAAGATTGGAGTCTCCGTTGGTGAAGTTGTACTCCCCCTGAACTCTTTCCAACATAAAACTTGATGATGTAAGCCAATATGATTTCTTCGAGTAACATCTTCAGCACTTTGATTTCCTATTTTCCTTCGACACAACCACTTGAACTTAGGCATGATTCCTTTTAACCTTATTTGAAATAAATTTTTTGTACACACCAACTTATGATTTGTTCTCATGCAATGAAAGTATTCTTTGCAAGTTTACTGATAATTACGATAATAATTTGAATATATTATTGTAAATTTTAAATCTTGCATAGTGATAACTCCTGTAGAAATTTTCTCTAGTTGTTCAAGAGAGTTGACTTTTGATGACTTCAAAGAACAATCTTGAGTAGTACAGTCAATATTTTCACAAGTAGAAAACTCTTTCTTGCAGTCTTCAAGATTGTCAACTGATTCATATGAATTCTCATAGATAGTCTCTTGAAAATTTTTTGTAACATCCAAAGCTACTTTGGTATGATCTTCTAATTCATCAAAGAAAGAATCTTTAGGGCTCTCAATAAATTCTTCACTAGTTTGTTTGTCTTTCGCACGATCCACAGCCTCTTCTTTGACTTGATAATTCAATACTAAAGGAAAGTTACTAAGATGTGGAATTAATACCTCATGATTGTCTCCATTGGTTTCAATGCTAGAAGCCTTTGGATGAGAGATCTGTTTTACCTGATTTTGATCCCCTTTTGAGAACTTTATGTTGAATAGTTTAAGCATCTTCGATCATGAGCGAATTTTTGGTTTGCCTTCACGTGTTCTTTGGACTTGAATTTGCTCCCACCAAGATGAAGCATAACCATCAAGCTTGTATTCAATAATTTTCACCTTCTTCTCTTCAGGAATCTCCATAAACTTAAAGAATTTCTCAAATTTATCAATACAAATAAATAAATTCTCATAACCATGAAAGTATGGAATATTCACCTCACCATGGTTTTGGTTTTCCTGAATAGCTTCATCTGTTGATCTCCAAGACATCCGACTGCGAGCCTTTTCGACGATCAATTGATGAGCTTGGTTCTTAGTTTCAATCTGTTTCAAAGCTTCATACTTCATAGTAATAGAAGCAAGAAAATTTTGTTTAATCAAATCTCGAATTTGATAATATTCTAGATCACCGTCCATGAAGTTATCGCAACCAACTACGATTAATGGAGTTGAGCTCAGGAATAACGTCGCTCTGATGTCACTTGATGCAGCGGGAAGAGGGGGCACGAGGGGTCGAAGAAAGAACATCGTCTTCTCTTGATGCAGCGGGAGAGGGCACGAGAGATAGGGAGAATATCACCGTCTTCACTTGATGCAGCGGGAGGAAGGCACGAGGAATAGGGAGAAGATCACCGTCTTCTCACAATGATAGATCCGCTTGATGCAGCCGGAGGGGGCATGAGGGATGGGAAGAAGATCACCGTCTTCTCGCCATGATAATCCTTGAATCCACAAAGAAGATAGAAAGAGAACAAACCCAAAATAAGAGAATATTATTGATAGAAAAGTCTTCTCTTTTTTTGTTAGAACCTTGGGCTGTATATATAGCCCTCTAATAAACTTAGAGTCCTACTTGGTGTAGACTAAAAATAGGACTTAGACTCTACTAAGAATTCTACTTAACATATCTTAAATAAAGATATATAAATCCTATTCCTTATTGGGCTAGGACTGTTATTGACTCGGACTGATAAATAAATCCTAATTTTGATCAATATAAAATCCGAATTATCCAAAATAGTAAATAAGAGACTTGTAGGAATCGATCTCAGCTTTCCAACGGATAGTTATTTGCTGAATTTGGATCAATATCTTAGGAGATATGGCCTTTGGACTGTAGCTGTACGAATCTTGATGAATCCTAATTGGAGTTGGAATTCAACTTGGACTGGATCTCTAATTTTACTGTGAAGAAAGATGTAGTTGTCCTTGCATTGCCCTGCTACCTCTCTTGTCTACTTGATTCCTGATACAGAATGACCTAACACCACCATGTTTGGATATTTGAAATTTGAATATATGACCTCTTGTGTGTGTTTGTTAATTCTCTTTTTTCTCTCAAGGATTGAATATTTTCATGATATGCATAAAAAATTTTTACTATGTATTTACGCTGGATCTTTTTATTAGAAGTTACATAAAAATATCTTGTCCAAAATCACGATTTTGATTAGTTTTTTTAAGAATTAACTCTAGATTTTTCACTTTTTAAAACCTTTTTTCTGCTCTGTGTTATCACAGGGAAGGTATATGGGTGCGTATAATTGGTGACTCCTCATGTCTCCCAAAATCTCTATAGAAGCTGGTGAAAAGAAGTAGAGAATCTAACAAACCACAACCAAAGACTTGAATTGATTGCAGCAATTGGTTATAGTGGAAGACAAGACATAGTGCATGCATGCTAGAAGATTGCTGAAAAAGTGAACATGGAATACTAGAACCAGCAAACATCACAGAGTCTTTAATTGCAGAACAATTACAAACAAACAACAATGGGGATTTTCAGTACCCAAACCTACTTGTTCCAACCAGTGGAGAGCTGAGATTAAGCAACTACTTGCTATAGCAAACTGCAAATTCGGAGCTTTTTTTTGCAAGGTCTAATTGGCCAGATTTTGTGAAGTCTGACTATGTCGAGGCTTTGGCTTCATATCAAAAAAGGCAGAGACACTTTGGTCAAAGAACTATCTAAATGGTAGACTATGACCTCAATATGGGAAGACTTGTACATTTGGACATAGCTTCTTCTGCATTTGTATATTTGGAAAGGAAGATACTTCCAATATTTGTTTGCTTTGCAGGTAGGAAAAAACAAATGTCTGAGAGAAATGAAATTCTTTGTCTGCACTAGTGGTATCAAGTTTGTCAATCTTCTTCTAAGATATATGTGTCTCGTGCAACAAGGAGAAGTACTTTTGATCAAGAAGTTGAGAGACACAGGTTAATTACAGTTTATGAAAGATGGATTTTCAAAGAATAGATCTTTAATCCAGTCTCTGGTCATCCAACTTATGACAGAACTGCAAGGGAGGCTTAATTATAGCAATAAGGATTAACTATGGACATTACATCCACCTTTACTTTGGCTTCTACTATAGAACAAAGGTTATGTGCATCCCCTGTTGTGTTCCATTTGTAACATTGTAGTAGATGTATCTATATCACTCTTAACTAACCTCCTTTGCTTTTTCTGAATGATGTTCTCATAAAAATTTGGGAAAAGAAGGGTGCTGGTCTAATAATTGATTTTTGCACCTTTGCTTGCAGGCCAATGAAGCAAGGATTTGCTTTTGCTTCCAATAATTGCTATTGCCTCCCTGTTATGTTATGCTGGTGAATGAAAAACTTCAATATGCCGGACAACTCTCGACTTGAATATACCATTGCCTGCCTTGTTCTATTTTGCTTTGGCTAGGTCTTTGTTGTCTGCCTTAGTCCTCTTTTTTAATTGGTAGTCATTGTCAAAACACATTGACTTGAATGACTAAAGACATTCTTAGAATATTGTTGTTTGTGGCTGAAAAAAGCCATATGAAGCTATTCTTATTGAAAACCTTCTTGAGATTGCAAGCTGCAGTTTCATCTCAGACTTTGTTTTGGCTATTATGAACTTTGTTCCCATTTAATGGCAGTACTGGTATGGAAGATTTCTTCCCCAACTTGTTTCTGGTGATTTTTAAGGAAAATGGCTGCTCATCCTTCTATGATACATGTCATGGGTTCACATATTTTCGGGAAGTTGCTATTTGTATTAGTTTTGATATTTACATTTTTCTTGGCTTGATGTTAAATGAGTTGCCTTATGATGCTTTCCAACAAATATTTGGTTCATTTGTCTGATAACTTGATTCTAGTCTCATCTTCAATTGTGTTTAAACCTCTGTTTGCGCACAACTATAATTTTTAAAGAATTCGGTGGTTGTATAAGTTTGAATCTATTTGATTATATACCATTTCAACCCATGGATTATAACTTTTGAGTCTTATTGAGCTATATTAGGCAATATACAAACATCATTTTACATGAATAAATTTCAAAAGGATAATTTACATCGTATTCATCAAACTTTGAGTTCACATAATTAGATGTGGAACATTATATGACACCAGTAACGCGGTATGCCTCTTCATTAGCCTAAGAAAAAAATGATTTAATTGAGAAATTTTAAAAAGTTACTTATAATCAAATTGAACATGCTGATGATAAATCTCCATCAAACAAGTATATTGTTGATATTACAAAGTCACTATTAAATATTTAAGCATAAGTCGAACCCTGATTTTTGTAAATTACGTTTTTTACAAAATTCAGATAAAAATGAGAATCAAATTCCTTATGATAAAAATTAGAAAAATCTCTCACTTTTTTATGAAGCGGATCAAAATCTGAAGTTCGCTACCAAAAAAAAAAAAACGAATCACTAGTAAATGTCATGGATCAACCGAATGTACCGTATATTATTTCTTACGTTACCACCATGTCCACCATTATCTCGAAAATTAATCAATCAATAATTAGATATTCCTACCATCGATTTCGGGGCAATCATCACCTCCTTTCCCCCTCTCTGACTCGCCATCGCGCCTCTGTCGGCTTTCTCCTTCTCCTATAAGGTTCGGTGGGGCCAGTGAGCCAGTAAACAAACAGTGAGTCTATAACTGCTATCATCTTTATTTCGACATCGACAAAATATTAGATTTAAAACTGGACTAAATATAATAATTATTATAAATTCAACAACGAAGTCTTTTTTCAAAGAACCGAAAAAAATAAAACCTTAGTCGGATAAACCACAAGCCATAAACACTTAAAAATAATATCAGATCCGGCGCTTCACATCCCCTACACCTCCGCGATCAGCCGTAGGATCGCCTCCTCAGTCTCAGGCCCCTACACCTCCGCGATCAGCCGTAGTTGGCCTCTGCCTCGCAATCACCATTGGTGCCCGCCGATAATGAGACGAAGATCGGGATTGGACGAGGGGCAAACGACGAGGTCAATATGCTACCGACTTGCTTGCGGAGGGAGTTGCTGCCAAGGCACGTGGCCATCATCCTGGACGACCACTCCCGGTCGGCGAGGGCCAGAGGTTTGCCGGTCTCCGCTGGCCACGAGGCCGCCTGCCGGCCCCTTAAGAATGACATCGCCCTCTCCTGCCGTTGGGGCATCCCTGTCCTCACCGTCTTCTTCTTCTCCTCCAAGAACTGGCTTCGCCCCAAGGTATAATGACTATCCATTCCATTCCATTCCTGACCCTGCCCTGTCTGTCCTTCTGCGCGACCACAAATCCATGAGCAGACCTCATCTTAGGCAGCAACTACATGCCTGCTTGCTCTGCCTTGGGCTCTTCTCTGAACCTTACTCTTCCAATGCACTCCTAGCTGCTTGCTCGCTCTCCCCCTCCCTAGACCTTGACTATGCCCTCCGGGTTTTCGATCAAATTCCCCAACCAAGTCTTTACTGCTGGAATGCCCTCATTCGCGCCCAAGCTTCCAGCTCCGACCCACGCACCGGCCTTCTTTTGTTCCACCGGATGCTTTGTCATGGTCCCCATGCTCCTGACAAGTTCACCTACCCTTTTGTCCTAAAAGTTGCTGCAAAGCTCCTGGCATTGAGGGAGGGCAGTGCGCTCCATGCTATGGTCGGCAAATCCGCCTTCAACTCGGACGTCTACATCCTCAATTCTCTTGTTCACATGTATGCTGCTTGCGGTCAACTGGACCTTTCCTACCAGCTATTCCGGAAATCTCCCGTGAGAGACGTGGTTTCCTGGAATTCCATCATCATCGCCTTCGCGTAGGCCAAGCGCCCTGACGAGGCTTTGGAGCTGTTTCGAGAAATGGAACAACTCCGACTTGTACGGCCAGATGATGTGACTATGGTCGGCGTTTTCTCTGTTTGTGCACAGAAAGGCGATTTGGAATTTGGGAAGTGGATCCATTCTTACATTGAAACCAATGGTATTATTGATTCAGATGAATGGTATTATTGATCGGAGCTTGATTCTGATGAATGTTATATAGTGAAAAATATCGATATTTATCATAATTTACGATATAAAAGAAGAACAGAAAAAAAGAAAAAATAATACACAAGAAGTTTATGTGGTAAAGACGATTCAGAAGATATTATATTGATGAGAAGAGGGAGAGAAAATTACAATGATAGAGACAAAACTTCAATATCACCAGCTCTCACAAAAGACTAAGTAGGCTAATTGTCACAAGATGTATTGAGAGTATTGATCTATACCTCTCTTTCTCACTCAATATTGAAACCCTTACATCAAAGAAATATTTATATATGTGGCCTAACTGTATTTGAGTCAAAATAAAAGACTGACTCAAATAATAAGACTTCTACTAATTTAAGTCTTCTAGTAGAAGATAAATCTACTAATTTAAGTCTTCTACTAATTTAAGTCTTCTAATAGAAGATAAATCTAGATAAGCATTAGGTCCAATAAATTGCTTCCTAATATAATTAAGACTCTCTGGAAAATCCGGTTTCGAGACACAATTAAGCCAACAATCACCGCCTTGACTCGAATCATCTTATTCTCTGAATTTGAATCTTCAATAGATGTCTTTATCATTACCTCATGGGACAGGATCAACGATCTTGAACATTGATCAAGTCCAAACTGAGTTTAAACTTATCGATCATAATCACCTTCGTCAATATATCTGCAGGATTTCTTGAAGTATGAATCTTTTGTAAAGAAATCTCGCCATCTTCAATAATGTCCCGAATAAAATAAAATTGGACATCTATATGCTTTAATCTGGCATGGTACATTTGGTTTTTCGTAAGGTGTATGATGCTCTGACTATCGCAAAAAATAGGAAGAACATTTTGAGAATAACCAACTTCACTTACCAATCCTTTTAGCCATAGAGCTTCTTTGACGGCTTCTATAGCTGCCATATACTCATACTCTATTGTAGATAATGCCACAGTTAACTGTAAGGTACACCTCCAACTAATAGGTCCTCCATAAAGAGAGAAAAGATAACCAGTGAGGGATCATCGTCGATCAAGGTCTCCAATATAGTTTGAATCGACATAGTCAATAATTTTGGCCTCTTGAACTATGTTCTTGTCGAAACATAAGCCAATATTAAGAGTACCTTTGATATAGTTTAATAGCCATTTCACAACCTGCCAATGCTCTTTTCCTGGATTTGCCATGTAACGACTAACAAACGCTGACTGCTTGTGCAATATCTGGTCTTGTGTATACCATAACATACATTAAACTTCTAACAACACTTGAAAATGGGATGTTCTCCATGTATGCATACTCCTCATTTGTAGAAGGATATTATTGAGCTGAAAGCTTGAAGTGAGATGCCAAAGGAGTACTGACGGGTTTTGAATTCTGCATATGAAAACGAGAAATAATCTTCTCGAGATACTTGCTCTGTTTGAGTCATAATTTTTCATGCTTTCGATCTCGATCAATCTCCATACTGAGAATCTTCTTTGCAGTACCTAAATCTTTCATCTTAAATTTCTTTTTCATTTTAAACTTTAGATCATTCAGTAGAGATATGTCTTGAGTAGCGATAAACATATCATCAACATAAAGAAGCAATATAATAAATGAGTTATTGGCATGCATCTTAAAATAAACACAGTAATCATGTTTGCAGTGGATGAAATCTTGTCCCAGCATAAAACTATCAAACCTTTTATACTATTGCCTTGGAGACTGTTTCAAATCATAAAGTGATTTGTTCAACTTACAGACAAATTTTTTTTTGCCTTCTTGGATGAGCCTTTCAGACTGTTGCATAAAAATTTGTTCTTCTAATTCTCCATGCAAAAAGGCAGTTTTGACATCAAGCTGTTCTAACTCAAGATTATGAAAAGCAACTAAAGCAAGTAGAAAAATAAATAGATGTGTGTTTAACCATAGGAGAGAAAATTTCATTAAACTCAACACTCTCCTTTTGTGAATACCCTTTTGCAACTAAATGGGCCTTGAATTTAACATCATTTATCTCAGAGAAGTCCTCTTTCTTTCGAAATACCCACTTACAATTAATTGCTTATTTACCTTTTGGTAATTTCACCAGATCCCAATTATGGTTCTTTTGATGGGAATCCATCTCTTCATTCATAGCAGCTTGCCATTGAGAAGAATTCTTATCCTGCACTGCCTCTTTATAGGAAAAAGGATCACCATTGTCAGTAACTAAAGCAAAAACTACCATATATTCAAAATCATACCTTTCAGGTGGCTTTATTTTTCTTTGAGATCTTTGAAGTGGAGTCTTTTCAAAAATTTAATTCTTAGAATTTTCTTGAGAGTTGGGCATACCCTGACTATCTTCTTTTAAAGAAACTACATGCTCCACCTCCCCTTACATTATATTATTGGGACCTTTCTTGAGAGATTTTAGCATAACACTTTCATCAAATACTATGTCTCTCTCAATAATTACATTTGAAATAATAGGATCTCACAAATGATAGCCTTTGACACCTTTGGCATAACCCAATAAAATACACTTTTTGGAACGTGCATCTAACTTATCCTTGACAACATGCACATAAGCAGGCCAACCAAAAATCTTCAAAGAAGAATAATTTGCAGGTTAACTAGTCCATACCTCTTCAGGAGTCTTGTAATTAATGGCTGTTTGAGGAGAGCGATTCACAATGAAGCATGCTGTATTGACTGCTTCTACCCAAAAATCTTTATCAAGATTAGCTGTACTGAGTATACTACATGCTTTCTCCAAAAAGGTTCTATTCATCATTTCATCCACACCATTTTCTTGAGGTTTTCCTGTGATGGTAAAGTGACGTTTGATGCCTTCATCTTTACAGAATTTGAGAAACTCTGTTGATTTGTACTCTCCGCCATTATCACTTCTGAGGTATTTGATTTTGCTGCCAGTCCTTTTTTTAACTGAAGTTTTCTACCGTTTGAAAATAAAAAACACTGCGGCTTTGTGATGCAAAAAATAAATCCACACTTTTCTGAAAAAATCATCAATAAAACTGACAAAATAACAAGCACCAGATTTTGATGGAATAGGAGAGTATCACACATCAGAATGAATATAATCAATTAAGCCTTTAGTGCAATGAGTACCGGTGTTAAACTTTACCTTGGACTGTTTACCATAGAGACAATGCTCGCAGAAATCCAATTTGTATGAGTTGAGGCCTTTCAGTAATTTTTTTTTGTTGAGCTCGCTTAAACTTTGCTCACTCATATGACCGAGACGCATATGCCATAAGTGGGTCATATCAGAAGAAGAAGCTTGAGAAATTGTTGCTTCACCTGTAACGGTTTTTCCTACTAACTCATACAAATTTTCATATTTTAGACCCTTCATCACTATCAATGAGCCTTTAACAATCTTAAGAACTCCACCTTCAGCAGAATACTTATAACCAGTAGAATCCAAAGAACCCAAAGAGATCAAATTCTTTTTCAAATCAGGAACATGTCTAACATCAGTAAGAGTTCTAATAATATTATCAAACATCTTAATTTTGATTGTTCCAATTCCAACAGTTTTGCATAGATTGTTATTACCCATCAAAACTAAACCACCATCATAGGACTTGTAGTTTTCAAACCAATCCTTATTAGCACACATGTGGTAAGAACAACCAGAATAAAAAATCTAAATATCATGGTAACAATCAAAATTAGAAATAATAGAGAGAACATTACCAAAATCATCATCAGAACTCTCTTCAACAACTGACACTTGTTTTTTGGCTTGCTCTTTAGATTGAGATTCTCTTTCTTTCTTTACTTTGAGCTTCCAACACTCTTTAATTATATGTTTCATCTTCTTACAATACCTGCAGTTTATTTCTTTGGATTTGGATCTAGAATGACCTGTTTTTTATCTTTCTTTGATACGACCTCTGACAATTAATACTTCTGAGTGTGACACATCCCCTTCAATCTTTTTCAAATATTCATTAGATAGAAGGGCAGTAAAAATATCGTCAAATTTCAAATCCTTCCCATACATGAGAGTAGTTTTAATATTCTCAGAAGGAGGTAAAGACGATAATAGAATAATTGTCTTGTCTTCATCTTCAATTTTAACATCAATGCTTAACAATTGAGAGACAAATTTATTGAAAGCATTAAGATGATCAACTATATTTGTATCTTCTCTCATTCGAAAATTGAAGAGCTTCTACATTAAGTAAACGCAATTTGAGATAGACTTATTCATATATTGTTTCTCCAGCTTTTTCATAACTCTGAAGGTGATATTTCATCAAAAAATGGATAGAGTACCTCATCGGTGAGACTGAGAATGATTGTATTATGTGCACTAGCCTTTTGGTCTTCCCAAACACTTTCGGCAACATCTTTAGGCTTGACGTCCTCCAGTGTGTTTCTCAACCTTTATTGAGTAAAAATTACACGAACTCTTGCTTGTCAAATAAGAAATCCTTACTTTCCATTGAATTTCTCTATATCGAACTTCGTAGTAGACATGTTGAACCAAGCTTTGATACCACTTGTTCGGGGAGTTGAAAAAGTGTCGAATCAAAATAATATAGTGGGTCGGACACCAAACCATCCCAAAAACTTAAGCCCATAGGATATGAACCTTTTTTACTATATATATTGGACCCTATTTATCCAATATCCGATGTAGGACTAATTCATCACACTTGCCATTATAATAATCTCCCTCTTTAGGTGTGATTTGATCACATCAATTTTAACACTCTTAATCAAAAACTCATTTACTCGACCAGTTTCACCGTGTGATCCATACTAACGGGTTTTTATCTCATTCTTTTGATGTTTTAAGAGAAACTAACATGCGACTCAATTCAGTCGCACCATTACGGTAATTTCGATCTTAAGAGTTTGCACAGCTTCGAACTTGAAGCTCTGATACCACTTGTAGTGAAAAATATCGATGTCCACCACAATTCATGATGTAGAAGAAGAACAGAAAAGAAGAAAAGATAGCACACAAGAGATTTATGTGGCGAAGACGATCCAAAGGATATTGTGTTGATGAGAAGAGGAAGAGAAGATTACAACGATGGAGACGAAACTCCAATATCACTAACTCTCACACTATATTGAAACCCTTATATCAAAGGAATATTTATATATATGGCCTAACTGTGTTTGAGTCAAAGTAGAGGACTAACTCAAATAAGACTTCTACTAATTTAAGTCTTCTATTAGAAGATAAATCTAAATAAGGATTAGATCCACTAAATTACTTTCTAATATAATTAAGACTGTCCGAAAAATCTAAATTCGAGACACAATTAAGCTAACATGCTATGCTCGACATGTATGCCAAGTGTGGGAGTATAGAAGACGCTAAACAGATATTCGTTGCAATGAAGGAAAGAGATTCCATCTCGTGGACTACAATGCTTACTGGGCATGCCAAGGCAGGGGATCTCAAAGCTGCCCGGCGTATTTTTGATGAAATGCCCAACCGTTGTATTGCATCCTGGAATACATTGATCTCAGGCTACGAACAGAACGGCCAACCAAAAGAAGCATTTGCTCTGTTTCATGAGTCGCAGCGTTCTGCTGTAAAAGCTGATCAGGCCACGCTCGTTGCTGCTCTATCGGCATTCTCCCGGTTGGGCGCGCTGGGGTTGGGATGCTGGATTCATGCATACATCAAGACGAACAACTTTCACTTGAATTTTCATATTGCTGCCTCGCTCATCGACATGTACACCAAGTGCGGGGACTTGGACAAGGCACTAGAGGTGTTCAGATCTGCAGAGAAGAAAGGCGTATTCGTTTGGAGTGCAATGATTGCAGGTCTCGCAATGCATGGAAAACGAGAGGCTGCTTTGGATCTCTTCTCGCAAATGCAGGACGCCCAGGTTCGGCCCAACCATGTGACACCAACATCCTTCGTGCTTGAAGCCATGCTGGGTTGGTCAATTGGGGGGAGTTGGTTTTCAGACAAATGCTTCCAGTTTATGGCATTGAGCCTAAAGTTGAACACTACGGATGCATGGTTGACATGCTCGGACGTGCTGGTCTTTTGGAAGAAGCAAGGAAACTCATCGAACATATGCCAATGCCGCCTTGTGCTTCTACATGGGGTGCACTGCTAGCGGCTTGCGTGCTTCACAAAAATGTGGAGCTGGGGGAGAAGGCTTGCGAACGTCTTCTTGAGCTGGATCCCAAGAATGATGGGGCGTATGTGCTTTTGTCTAACTTATACGCCCAGACCAGGAAACGGGATGGCGTCACAAGGTTGAGAAAGCTGATTTAGGATGCTGGACTCAAGGAGCCCGGTTGTAGTTCAGTTGAAGTTAATGGTGTGATTCATGAGTTTCTGGCTGGAGATGCAACCCACCCTCTGTCGGAGAAGATATATCTGAAACTAGACGAGATCACCTTAAAGTTAAAGGAAGTGGGTTATGTGCCAGACAAGGCACAAGTGTTGCAAGATATAACAGATGATGAAGATGTAGCAGAACGAGCTCTGAATCTCCACAGCGAGAAGATAGCAATTGCTTTTGGGCTCGTCAGTATACATGCTCCAGGACCAATCCGGATTGCAAAGAATCTTCGCATCTGTGATGATTGTCACCAAGCTGCCAAGCTCATATCAATTGTCTACAACAGTGAGATTTATTTGAGAGATCGATATCAATTCTATCATTTTGCAGAAGGTTGTTGCTCATGTAAAGATTATTGGTAATCAACGTTTGAGTGATGAAATTTAAATGCAATCTTTGAATTTTACATCTATCTTAAGGGAAAACGTAATATGAGGAAAATTAGTTATCTGGGAAATATTGTGCTTATTTGGCCAAATTCCTCCTAAGAATATTATTGTTTGCGGCTGATAAAAGCCATTATGAAGCTATTCTTATTGTATGTCTTTTTGAGGTTGCAAGCTGCAGTATCATCTCATTCTGTTTTGGCTATTATGAACTTTATTCTCATTTAATAGCAATATTGGTATGGAAGATTTCTTCCCCACCTTGTTCCCCTTGTTTTCTAAGCAAAATGGCTGCTCATCCTTCTATAGCACGTGATAGATTCACATATTTTCTGGAAATTGTTATTTGTATTAGTTTTGACATTTACATTTTTCCTGACTTGATGCTAAATGAGTTGCCTTATGATGCTTTCCAACAAATATTTTGTTCATTTGTCTGATAACTTGATTTGAGTCTCATCTTCACTTATGTTTCAGATCTCTGTTTGCCAACAATTATGATTTTAAAGAATTTGGTGGTTGTATAAATTTGAATCTGTTTGTATCTTTTTCAGTTTTGCTGGCCCAAATTTAGGCGATGTTTGTTGCAAATCAAGCCTTGCTCCTTCGGCCTTAATTTCATGACAAGTGATTATCGCCAGGAACCATTGCAAGATGTTTCTTGATACTCCCATGAGCCCATCCATTTCGAGGCCCCTATTGGAACAGCTCGTGAACCATCCATCCAGACTCCACATCTAATGGTGATGAAGACTACACATTGCACTTGGGTCATAGTAAATTTAATGTCCATAATGGAAGATTTATTTTTCCCATTTCATTTAAAAATATATCAGATTCAGCAGCTCATGTCTTTTGCCTTGTAGATCTCATTGTGGGCCTAGGACGTTGCTGGTGATTTTGTAGTTTTCTTTGTGGGTTGCAAAGCATTGAGTTGTACTCAGGTCGCATATTTACTTGTTCGGTTAAGTTCAGTTCAGTCAATTGGCAGAGAGCACAACCCAGAGAGCGGCAAGTCCGGTTTGTCGGTCATGGGTTCGAGTGTATTATTATTGTTAGCCTTTGAGTTATGATGAAGCAAATCATCCAACCAAACCAAAAACGGCAAATAATGTGTTTGGGAATCCGCGAGTGATCACTCCCAACATTTTCAATGTTCCTTTTTTTTTCTTGTGACAAGTCATAAAGATGATTTTGATGGATATTTGAATCAAGGTTTTAAGTTTTAGTTTCGGTTTTGATTTTAGCATTCAGTGAAATCGATACGTTTTGACCATTTCGATCGTTCGGCTAAAATCATTCTTATTTCGGTTTCAGTAAAAATAATTTTTTTAATTATTAATTACGTGTTGATAAAAGTTTAATTATCTTTTGACTGTACTTTGACTTCAAATTAAAAATATGATAAAAATTTGTAAATTTTTTTAAAAACTAAAAAATATTATTAATAATTTTGTCATAATAGTAAAACTTCAGAGGCCGGCGCGAGCTCACAGGCGTGGGACCAGGCCGGCGAGGGCGCGAGCACAGGGGTTGGCGAGCACGCGGGTGCGGGAGCTAGGCCGGAGAGAGCGCGAGCGCGGGTGTGAGGTTGGCACGAGGGCTCGGGCGCTGGCGTGAGGCTAGTGAGTACGCTCACGCTCGGGCATGGGTGGCAGAGGCCGGTGCAAGCTCACGAGTGTGGGGGCCAGGCCGGCGAGAGCGTGAGTGTGGCGTGAGGTCGACACGAGGGTGCGGAAGTGTGTGCGAGGCCAACACAGGTGTGAGGTCGGCATAAAACCAAAACCTAATCAACCGAAACGTTGTGCTCATAACCGAAATCGAAATGTTTCGGCTGAAACATTTTAGTTTTGGCCAAAACTTTAAACCTTGGTTTGAATTGGAGAGCATGCGGGCGAATGAGTGCCTTAGGTTCTGAAGAAGGGTTATGGGTAAGAAAGTTCTGACAATTTTGTCTGTTTATCAAACTTACGTGTTTTGAATGACATTGTTCTCACCTCTGCTAGTTTGCTACTTGTTTTACAATTTACACAGTTGGACTAGATCTAATTTTGATTGTCTTGAATAATATATAATAATAAACGAGAAAGAAGGAAAAGATACTGTGCCTGCATTCACAGTGGGTGGAACATTATCCCATCATGATCCGTCTCTATTTGTGTATAATAATAATAAGAAGGAATATTTACCTGCAATTTCTCAAAATTTATTTTATTTACATATAATTCTCTTCTTTTCAAAATTATTACCTACAATTTCTCTAATTGTTATTTAATCAAAATTTTTTAAAAAAATTTTATTTTTACTCTCTGAAATTTTACAACTAAATCTTTTACAATTTTTAATTTCTCACATTCGACTCTTTCTCTCAAATATTTACAAATAAACCCATAATTAAAATTTAAATTATAATTTACCTATTTTATATATTTATAAATAGATCTCTCAAATATTTTTATTTATAAATAAATCCAAATTTTAATATTTTTTAAATAAAAATTTACAAAGAGGACCTTAAATATTTAAAATACTTTACCAATATTCCTTTATAAAAATTTTAATTACAATTTCAATATTCATACATTTATAAATAGACCCCTCAAATATTTTTATTTATAAATAAGTCCAAATTTTATTTTTTTAAATACAAATTTTATAATATCAAAGGTTTTAAAACTCAAAATTTTAGATTATAAGTTTAATATTTATAGATTTACAAATAGACCCCTCAAATATTTTTATAAGTCCAAATTTTATCATTTTTTTAATAAAATTTCATAATACTGAAGGTTTTAAATATTTTAATATTTTGAGTTACAAATTTAATATTTGTATATTTATAAATAGACTCCTCGAATATTTTTATTTATAAATAAGTCTAAATTTTATCATTTTAAAAATAAAATTTTACTAAAAAGGCATTGAAAGTTTTTAAACTTAAAATTTAAAATTACAAGTTTAATATTTGTACATTTACAAATAGATCCCTTGAATATTTTTATTCATAAATCAGTTCAAATTTTATTATTTTAAATAAAATTTTACAAAAAAGACATTGAAAGTTTTAAAACTTAAAATTTGAAATTACATGCTTAATATTTGTACATTTATAAATAGACCCTTTGAATATTTTTATTTATAAATAAGTTCAAACTTATCATTTTTAAAATAAAATTTTATAAAAAAATATATTGAAGGTTTTAAAACCTAGAATTTCAAATTATAAGTTTAATTTTTTACATTTACAAATAAATCTTTGAATATTTTTATTTATAAATAAGTCCAAATTTTATTATATTAAAATAAATTTTTTAAAAAATATATTGAAGGTTTTAAAACTTAGAATTTCAAATTATAGGTTTAATATTTACATATTTACAAATAGACCCCTTGCATATTTTTTATTTATAAATAATTTTAATTATAAATAAAAATATTCAAGGGTCTATTTGTAAATATACAAATATTAAAATTGTAATATAAAATTTTAAATTTTAAGACCTTCAAAATTTTTTTCATAAAATTTTATTTGAGAAATGATAAAATTGGACTTATTTATATATGAAAATATTGAAAAGGTCTATTTGATAATGTATAAATATTAAACTTGTAATATAAAAGTTTGAGTTTTAAAACTTTTAATGTCTTTTTTATAAAATTTTATGTAGAAATAATAAAATTTAGACTTATTTATAAATACAAAATAGTAAAGTGGTCTGTTTGTAAATGTACAAATATTAAACTTGTAATTTAAAATTTTAAGTTTAAAAACTTTCTGTGTCTATTTTGTTAAATTTTATTTTAAAATAATAAAATTTGGACTTATTTATGAATAAAAATATTCAAGAGATCTATTTATAAATATACAAATATTAAGCATGTAATTTGAAATTCTAAGTTTTAAAAACTTCAATATATTTTTTATAAAATTTTATTTTAAAAATAATAAAGTTTGGCCATATTTATGAATAAAAATATTCAAGGAGTTTATTTATAAATCTACAAATATTAAACTTATAATTTAAAAGTTTAAGTTTTAAAACCTACAATATCTTTTTTGTAAAATTTTATTTAAAAAATAATAAAATTTATACTTATTTATAAATAAAAAAATTCAAGGGGTCTATTTGTAGATGTACAACTATTAAACTTATAATTTAAAGTTTTAATTTTTAAAACCTTCAATATTGTGAAATTTTATTAAAAAAATTGATAAAATATGGACTTAAGGGGTCTATTTGTAAATATAGAAATATTAAACTTGTCATTTAAAATTTTATTTTTTAAAACCTTCAATGTTGTAAAATTTTTATAAAAAAATAAAATCTTAACTTATTTATAAATATAATATTTGAGGGACCTATTTATAAATATACAAATATTAAACTTATAATTTAAAATTTTATGGAGGATTTATTTGTAAAAAATTTTAAACATGTGAGGTCCTCTTTGCAAATTTTTTTAAAAATATTAAAATTTGGACTTATTTATAAATAAAAATATTCAAAGGGATTTATAAATATATAAAATATGTCAATTGTAATTTAAAATTTAATTATAAATATTTGAGAGAAAGTGTAGAGAATGAGAAATTAGTAATTTTCAAAAGTTTAGTTGTGAAATTATAGAGAATAAAAGTAAAAAATTTTTAAAATTTTTTTAATTAAACAGAAATCAAAGAATTATAAGTAATAAATTTGAAAAAAAATATATAGATAAATATTAAAATTACGAAGAATTTTTAATAAATAAATAAATTTTAAAAATTGTAGATAAATATTCTTAATAATAATTGCCTATAGCGAGAAAGAGAAGGAGAAGAGAGATACCGTCGCTAGTCATTCTGGTTAATCCCGTCTCTGTGTGATTACATCTCATCCATGGTATAGTATATATAAGCTCATTTTCACACACACACACTCTCTCTCTTTTTCGTGGCGCTACCCTCTGCTTTCCTCCAAATATTGGCTTACTGTCCGCCCCCAGATCTAACTTTGCTTCTCACCCTACTCCCGATCATCGTTGCGCTCTTTGTCCTAAACCATCATTGGTACTCTCTCTTTTTCACCGAAGGAAGAAGAAAGGATAAGGAGGAGGACGAGGAGGTGAAGAAGAAGGGATTGCTTCCTCCTGGCAATCTGTACCTACCAGTGATCGGGGAGACTCTCAAGCTGGTGGCTACGTGCAAGATCGAGGACCCAAGCCCTTCATCGACCAGCGGGTGAGCAGGAGGCACGGCAGGCTCTTCACCACCCACATCTTTGGCAAGCGCCACGTCTTTTTCGCCAACCCGGACTTCAACAGACTGGTCCTTGCCGGCGAGGGCCGCTCCTTTGCGTGCAGTTATCCATCCTCCATCTCCACGCTCCTGGGCCGCCACTCTCTCCTCCTCCTCAAGGGCTCCCTCCACAAGCGCATCCACTCCCTCATCCTCTCTTTCTTCTCCTCCCCATCCGCCCTACGCCACGCCCTCCTCCTCGACATCGATCGCCTTGTCCACGTTTCCCTACTTTCCTGGTAGTGCGAGGGTGTTATAATGTCAGGTGTGATAAATTAGTCCCACATCGGATATTGGATAGATAGGGTCCAATATATATAGTGAAAAAGACCCATATCCCATGAGTTTAAGCTTTTGGGATAGTTTGGTGTCCGGCCCACTATATTATTCCGTTTCGACACTCTTTCGGCTCTCCCAACAAATGGTACCAGAGCTTCAGGTTCGAAGCTGTGCAAACTCTTAAGACCAAAATTACCGTGATGGTGCGACTGAATTGAGTCGCATGTTAGTTTTTCTTAAAAAAAATCAAAAAATAATGAGATAAAAACCCATGAGACAAAAACCCGTTGGTGTGGGTCACACGGTGAAACTGGTCGAGTAAAAAGAGTTCTTGATTAAGAGTGTTAAAATTGATGTGGTCAAATCACACTTGAAGGGGGAGATTGTTATAATATTAGGTGTGATAAATTAGTCCCACATCAGATATTGGATAGATAGGGTCCAATATATATAGTGAAAAAGACCCATATCCCATGAGCTTAAGTTTTGGGATGGTTTGGTGTCCGGCCCACTATATTATTCCGTTTCGACACTCTTTCGGCTCCCCCAACACTAGGGCTCCCCCACTGTCCGCCTTCTCGACAAGACCAAGAACGTCACCTTCAACTTGACTGTCAAGCAACTTATGAGCTTCGATACAGGGGAATGGATCGAGAGCCTTCGCCGTGAGTACCTCCTAGTCATCGATGCCTTCTTCTCCATCCCGCTGACCCTCCCATCTTTCCTTTCCTCCTGGACCACCTACGGTAGAGCTCTCAGGTCTGTTTGTCACAGCTTCTTCAATCAAACCCTCACCTAACTCACTAGTATTTGTCTCTCTCTTCTTTTGTTTAACTTTTTCTTGTTCTTCCATATTCGTCAATGGATGCGGATGCGAGCTCTGATCTCGCAAGTGGTGATGCAGTTTGTATGACGTTAACATCATCTATTCACTATTTCGCTATATGATAATTTGGGGAAAGTCGAAATTGAATTTCAGGCGCGGTGCAAGGTGGCAGGAGCGTTGAGAGGAGTGGTGAGGCAGAGGAGAGAGGAAAAGATGATAACGATGAGGAATGCCAAAGAGGAACAAGAAGATGATGGCGACGGAGATGATGCCTCTTATGTGAGCAAAAGCAGAAATAAGAAAAGGAAGGATATGTTGGAGGAGCTGCTAGAAGCTGAAGATGGGGGCTTGTCCAAGGATGAGATTGTGGACTTGATTCTGGTGCTGCTGGTGGCCGGCTACGAGACCAAATCCACCAGCATGACCCTTGCCGTCAAATTCCTCGCCGACCAACCTCCTGCCCTCGCCGTTCTTCAAGTATTCTTCTAATTTGTTAGTTTTTTTTTTAAAAATTCCCATCATCTACTTATAATTAATTTTTTTTTGTTTTTAATAAACTCTTCCTTCCATATCTCCTTGTCGTATTCGAGCCCCTTCCCTTTTGCTTTACTGGAGTCTTTCTTCATCCTCATTTTCCTTGTTCCTTGTCCTCATTGTTGTTCTATTCTTCTTGTTCTCTAGTATCCTTTCAGGGCCACAACACAAAAGCTTCCAACTCCCCAAGGCACAATGAGGAGAGGACGACAAAAGAGTTTGACCGTGTTGCTCTCTTCCGCCACCGTTGACCTGTTGTTTTACTTTTGGAGACCATCAAAGGAGCACTACATGAACTGGCTGTGCATTATTGTGCAGGACAAGGATGTGCCCCAGCAAATGAATGTATTCACTCCATTTGGTGGAGGGCCGCGGCCCTGGCTACGAGCTCTCCTGTGTTGAGATATTTGTCTTCCTCGACTATCTCCTCACCCTTTACAGGTAGGTTTACTTCCTGACTTCCTATTGCTGCTGTTGAATTGAACACCTCTTGCTATGGTACACAAATTGATCGCTAACCAAACTAATGGCCATCGCAGATGGGACATGGTAGAGGAAGACATGCTGGTTTTCTTCCCAACAACTTAGACTCTGAAAGGCTACCCCATCAACATACGGCCAAGAAAGGTTGTTGCCCACCTTAGTTCTCATATACCTTGTTTGATCAGACAGTACTGGTGTTCTTTGTGATGTAAAATAGACAGTACTAGTTTGTCCCTTTCTATCTTTATTGTGGATTCAAAGATCTATTATTATGAGAAGACGGTGATCTTTTCCCTATCTTTTGTGCCCTCCCCCACTACATCAAGTGGTATTAGAGCGACGTTGTTCCTGAGCTCAACTCTATTGATTGTAGTTGGTGGCAACAACTCTATGGACGGTGATCTAGGAGATTATCAAATTTGATATTTAATCAAACAAAGTTTCCTTCCTTCTATCACTAGGAAGTATGAAACTTTAAAATAGATTGAAACTAAGAACCAAGTTCATCAATTGATCGCCGAAGAGACTCACGATCTGATGTCTTCGAGATCAATATAGGAAGCTACTCAGGGAAACCAAAACCTTGGTAAGGTGAATATTCCATACTTTCATGGTTATGAGAATTTATTTATTTGGATGGATAAAGTTGAGAAATTCTTTAAGTTTATGGAGATTCCTAAAGAGAAGAAAGTGAAAATTGTTGAATACAAGCTTGATGATTATGCTTTATCTTGGTGGGAGCAAATTCAAATCCAAAAAACACGTGAAGGCAAACCAAAAATTCGCTTAAGGCTGACGATGCTTAAACTATTCAATATAAAGTTCTTAAAAGGGGATCAAAATCAAGTAAAACAAATCTTTTATCCAAGGCATTCTGGAATTGAAATCAATGGAGATAACTATGAGGTATTAATTCCATATCTTAGTAACTTTCCTCTAATATTGAATTATCAAGTCGAAGAAGAGATTGTGAATCATGTGGAAGACAAATAAACTAGTGAAGAATTTATTGAGGGACTCAAAGATTCTTTCTTTAATGAGTTAGAAGATCATACAAAAGTGGCTTTGAATGTTAAAGAAAATTTTCAAGAGACTATTAATGAGAATTCATATGAATCATTTGACAAACTTGAAGGCTGCAAATTTCCTCCAGGGGTTATCACTATGCAAGATTTAAAATTTCTAATGACATATTCAAATTATCATAGTAATTAATTATCAACAAACTTGTGAAGAATATTTTCATTCTATAACAACAAATTATAAGTCGGTGTGTACAAAAATTTTATTTCAAATAAGGTCGAAGGGGACCCTACAAAAGTTCAAGTGGTTGTGCCAAAGAAAAATAGAAGATCAAAGTAATGAAGAATTATTCAAAGAAATCTTATTGGTTTACATCATCAGGTTCTATATTGGAAAGTATTTGAGGAGAATATAACTGCAACAATAATGGAGACTTTAATCTTTGACTTAAGAAAAAGTCTTTTACAAGTGGAGGGGTCTGATATAGGACAATTACATTTTTTTATAGTAAAATTAGAGACCAATCCAAGTTGAATTCCAACTCCAATTAGGATCCGTCAGAATTTGTACAACTATAGTCCAAAGGCTATATCTCATAAGATATTCATCCAAATCTAACAAATAACCATCCTTTGGAAAGCTAATATTGATTCCTATAATTTTCTTATTTACTATTTTTGATAATTCAGATTTTGTATTGGTTAAGATTAGAATTTATTTATCAGTCCGAGTCAATAATAGTCCTAGCCCAATAAGGAATAAGATTTAGATATCTTTATTTAAAATATGTTAAGTAGAATTCTTAGCGGAGTCTAAGTCTTATTTTTAGTCACCAAGTAGGACTCTTAAGTTTATTAGATGAATATATATATATAGCCCAAGGTTGTAACAAAAGAAAAACTTTTTCATCAATAATATTATCTTATTTTGGGTTTGTCCCCTTCTATCTTCTTTTTGGATTCAATGATCTATCATTATAAGAAGACGGTGATCTTCTCCCTATCTCTCGTGCCCTCCTCCATTGCATCAACATAATAGGAGAACAATTGACGATATCATGTGTAAAGCCCACATCACTAATTTCTATCTCCAACATACTATAAAAGGATTGCATGACTAAAGGAAAACTTCTAATGTAGGATAACTGCATCCTTTTTATAGTAAAATTAGATATTCAATTCAAGTTAAATTCTAACTCCAATTAGGATCCGTCAAGATTCATATAGATATAGTCTAAAGGCCATATCTCCTAAGATATTAATCCAAATCTAGTAAATAACTATCTGTTGGAAAACTGAGATCGATTCCTACAAGTCCCTTATTTACTATTTTGGATAATTCAAACTTTGTATTGGTCAAAATTAAGATTTATTTATCAATCTAAGTTAATAACAGTCCTATCCCAATAAGGAATAGGATTTATATATCTTTATTTAAAATATGTTAAGTAGAATTCTTAGTGGAGTTTAAGTTCTATTTTTAGTCTACACCAAGTAGGACTCTAAGTTTATTAGAGAGATATATATACAGCTCAAGGTTGTAACAAAAGAAAAGCTTTTCTATCAATAATATTCTCTTATTTTGGGTTTATTCCCTTTCCATCTTCCTTGTGGATCAAGAATCTATCATTGTAAGAAGACGGTGATCTTCTCCCTATCTCTCGTGTCCTCCCTCGCTGCATTAAGAAGAAGACGGTGATCTTCTTCCTACCCCTCGTGCCTCCTCTCTCATTGCATCAAGTGGATCTATTATGGTGTAAAGACGGTGCTCGTCTTCTTATCTCTCGTGCCCCCTCTCTCGCTGCATCAACTTCACAGCTTCCTTTTATTAGAGATTGAGATCTCTTGTCAAATTCCATCATCACAGATATTGTGACTTTGCTTCTCTTAAAAGGTAGCATCACAACAATAACACCATTGTTAGAGATAGTATCCTTAACAAATAAGTGGTATACTGTAAATTATGACTTAACTATTGCTCTAGACAAATTTACTTGTATTCCGTTTTCTAGCAATGATTGCCTAAAAATTTGATTGTGGGATGAATTTTTTAAAACACAAATTATATGTGGATCCATTAATTTATATTGTAACTTTGTGGTTAAAGGAACCATTTCATCTTTCAATTTACCAGCAGCAACAATAGCAACTGTTTTCATATGGGATTCAACCTATGCACATATATATAAAGAATCATGAGAGGAATTCCCTTAATTTTAGTGAAAAATTGAATATAAATACAAAAAATCTAGAAAAATTACACTAGTTGCATCATGCTCCTATCACGTCACAATGTAAAATTCTACAACAATTTCAGAATTGATGCCCATGGGAAGAAGAAAATATTCAACTTATGTGCCTGAGATGAGAACCAACACATGATAGGGCATGGAAAGCACAAGGAGGAAGAAACTTCACCAACATTTAACAAATGAGAAAACAATTAACAGAGAGATACTTTTGGATTAGCTCCTTCCCTTCCAACTGAATTTGTTGACTATAATAGCTGCGATTCCTAAAATAATTACAAATAAACTTCTTGTATGTAGATATTAAATGAAAACAATAGATGGTGAACTATAATGTATACCACATCAATGCTATAAAAACTTACTTTAATAGCAGTAGAACATCAACAACCACTTGAAATTAGATAAATTATGTTGATTCACTGAGGGGAACAATATCTATTTTGCCTTGATAATAGGTTATGAAAATCTGAACTACAAAACAAAAGTTCAATTAACATATGAAAATGTATGTCAATTGTTAAATAGTAGGGAAACCAGTATATAATGCTGCCATTCTGCACTTAATTACTCTTTGAGAGCTTGGAGCCAAACTATAGCAACCACAATCTCCTATCTCAGTTGGGTTTGACTTTGGCCTCGTCAATCAATGCCTATAATAGAGATGAATTCATTGCAAAACCCCAATAACTAAAACAAAAAAAGAGTATCTAACAAGTTCTGAAGTCCAATATTGTTGCTTTACTAACCTAACATCATCTTAGTGTATTATCAATCAAAAAAGATCATCCAAAAAGTAATTACTGGATAACATCTACAAGTGTGTAAACCTTAAAAATTGAGGTTAAGAGACATCTAGAGATTAAAGCCAACGTCATGTTAACTTATTATTTTTTTTCCTAAAGAATGCTTAGCATGTTCTCCATAACGATTATAAAAAACACATAAAGACCATTATTAATATGCAAAAATAATTTGCCTTTTGATGCAATGAAGCGTAAAGTGTAGGGGAGAAAATCACTATTTTTTTGTCATGATATATCTTTGAACTCACAATAAAGATAAAATAATATTATTGATATAAAGTTATTTCTTTCATTATAAACTCAAGTTGTATATATATTTTTTAAACAAACTTAAAATTCTAATTGGAATAAATTAAAGTAATACTCAAATTCTAATAATAATTTTGAATAACTTATTCTAAATAAAAATATCTAAACTTTGTTTCACATTAGGTTAGAATTGTTACAAACTCGAACTCAGAAAAATTCTAATTTTAATCAATTTAAAAACTAAATTAGTAAAAGTAATAAATTATAAAACTGTAAGACTCAATCTCATATTTCCAATGGATGGTTATTTATCTTATTTGGCAAATATTTTGAATGATATGATCTATGGACTACAACTACATCAATTTTGACAAATTCAAATTGGAGATGGAATTTAATTTTCACTTGTCTCCGATTTTACTATCAAAAAAAGTATAATTGTCCTACATCACCTTTTCGAACGATACATATTACAACAACTAAAAAAAGATCTAACAATAATAATAACCCCCTCAGCCATAGCTTGTTAGTTGGTCTGTCCTCCATCAATTTCATATTAACCCTAAACCATCTTTTTCTTCAGTGATGATTTAGCTCTTTATTCTGATTTAATCAATACATTACACACCTCTTTCCATTGTCGTGGCTGCGATTATGCAGAGTGGAACCATTGATGAAAAGGTGTTTGAACCAGATATTCATTTAATCTAACAGTAATTAGCTTAACTAGTTAACTAACTAGATATTGTTCTTAAAATTAAAGATATTAGCATGCTAATCTTGCTAATGATTCACTTTAACGCCTGTGATAGTCATAATAAAAAATGAAAATAACCCAGTTGGATTTGCCATTTTTTACCTTGCAAGATTATTTACCTGACATCAAACTACATCACTGCAGATTTCTGAATCCACAGTAGTTGATTCATAAAGATTGGGGCTCTTCTGACTTAGAATTGTTACAAACTCAAACTCAAACTCAAAAAAATTATAATTTTAATCAATTTAAAAACTAAATTAGTAAAAGTAATAAATCATAAAATTGTAAGACTCAATCTCATATTTCCAATGGATGGTTATTTATCTTATTTGGAAAATATTTTGAATGATATAGTCTATGTACTACAACTACATCAATCTTGACAAATTCAAATTGGAGATGGAATTTAATTTTCACTTGTCTCTGATTTTACTATAAAAAAAGTATAATTGTCCTACATCACATTTTCGAACCATACATATTACAACAACTAAAAAAAATCTAATAATAATAATAACCCCTCAGCCATAGCCTGTTAGTTGGTCTGTCCTCCATCAATTTCATATTAACCCTAAACCATCTTTCTCTTCAGTGATGATTTAGCTCTTTATTTGCTTTAATCAATACATTACACACCTCTTTCCATTGTCGTGGCTGTGATTATGCATAGTGGAACCATTGATGAAAAGGTGTTTGAACCAGCTATTCACTTAATCTAACAATAATTAGCTTAACTAGTTTAACTAACTAGATATTGTTCTTAAAATTGAAGATATTAGCATGCTAATCTTGCTAATGATTCACTTTAACGCCTGTGATAGTCATAATAGAAAATGAAAATAGCCCCGTTGGATTTGCCATTTTTTACCTTGCAAAATTATTTACCTGACATCAAACTTGTGAACGCGCTTGTCATTACAGATTTCTGAATCCACAGTAGTTGATTCAGAAAGATTGGGGCCCTTCTGACTTAGATTACAAGCCATACAATGATGCTCGTTGTACTACATTTAAGAACTTTTGTCCTGAAGTTTTGAATTGGAATCCATGACAAACCTGAATCTTTACTCCTGTATGAGTATTTTGTTGATGAGCAGTAGTAGAACATCATGGTAAGTTTGGAGTTCCAGAAACGAAGAAGAGCAAGTGCAGCAAATAGAGGCAAGCAACTATCAACTCTGCAAAATCAGTCATCTTCTTGCATATAGAGCATCGCGACGATCATGCTTTTCTTGATTAGAGTGATTAGCGATTATCTAAAGAATTTTTTGGCTTTATTTTAACATTTAGAATCTATGGAATTGTTGAGAAAATTATGAGATTCTTGAAAAATAAATTCAAATGTTTGGATCTGCAACAGAGAAACAAAGAAGCCAGGTACCATTGCCTGAAATTGAGGAGCTATGTATTGTGTAAGAATCCAATGCTGTACAGTGTAGCCTCACGTGAACAGCATCCTTGAGCTTTTGAATGGTATTTCTGGGACAGACATGCGTGCTCTGCCAGGGGTAAAATTTTCTTTTTCCTTGTCCACTCGAGGCAACAGTCGTATCGATCCCGCCCAATTCTGATATTTATGATATATGGTCCAAATCGCTGAAAACTATGATGCTGAGCTGAATGGTTGTGCTGATGTCATCCATTGCCTTTCTGTTCTAATTGTTCATTTATCATTGATGGAAACTGAAATGGTTGAAATATTTTGATTTTGGCTTCATAAATTGGTAATGGAAATTGAAATGAAGCTAAGCCTTATTTGTCTCATTAGCCTGTTTGCTAATTAGGAAAGTAACATGCTGGGCTTGGGCTGGGCTAGGTATGGGCTATAAAGCCCATTAGAAGCCGGCAACATGCTTCAACAGTCTGTTCCACAAAATATATTGAAGGGCCACAGCCATCACCATGAACCAATTTTCATTCCTTCAAAATCAGCACAAATCGCGAGTAAGTTTGTTATAACATGGTAATTTATGTGACATGTTAATAATGACCTACATTTTGCTGAACCGTGAGGGTTGTATTTTCAGATAACAAAGATTAAGGCAGTTTTTGACCAAGAGACACGGGTTTCAGACGCCCCTGAAGAATTTCAGGCCAATGTTGTGTCTTTTTCTTCATCCACAAATTGACACTGAGCTTATACCAGACAATCAAAGTTCATCATCACCTGATTATCAGAATCCGACTTCTCACCATTTTTTGGATGCAAATGAATCTGTTCTACCCGATCCAAATCATGTTGGGCAAGTTTCGACTGAGTCAGCAACTCTTACCAGTTCAAGAAACAAAAGCTGAACTTGCACCTTCTGCTCGGAATGAGCATATCAACCAGAATCAACCTGTTAAATCTACTTCTTGAACTCTTGTACATGTAGGCATTGGTTATCACATGGTAAATTGGTTAGTTTTCCCTTTATGATGAGAAACTCTGGTGTGGCTATTGCACCTTCGATATTTTTTGCTAGGCATTCTTGATCATGATTCTTGTGGTGAACTCTTATCTTTGACTTTAGTAGTCCATTCTACCAAAACATTGAGTTCATAAATTCATCCTGCCTTTTGTACCTTGATGTTGATTATTTATGTTAATAAATTGCCATTTAATACTTCAGCTTTTTTTTTGTGCTTTTTCTTGAGGTACACTTCAACTTGAAATTTACATGTGTCTTTTTCAGTGGGTTAATCTTGCTGAAGATGTTGTCCGACTATTTGGACTGTAAATGTTTGCCAATCTTAGCTCCTGAAGTAGGCCAATGTGTTGTTGAGATATTGAAACTTTTCAACACTAGAACTTGTCAGCTTGTTCTTGGTGCTAGCACAATGCAGGTAAACTGTTTAATGATTTTAAGTTCTTTTACAGAAAATGTTCTTGGTATTTCTGTAATGTAAATCAATCTATGTATTCATATAATTTGGTAACAAACATTATGATTGATAGTGTTGGATAGAAATTTACCTGTCTGATAACAGATGGTAGGGGAAGAGTTTAAAAAATCTGTCTTGAAGTTCCCTTTACAGGTATCGGGTTTCAAGTCTATAACTTCAAAATACTTGGCCTTGGCAAGCCAGGTCATCAGTTTTACCTATGCTATTATACCAGGTGAACTTTTTATAAACCGGTTATGGTTGTAATTGGAGCCAGGCACTTGATTTTCTTAGCCTGTTAATTGGTTGTGCAGCACCAAGTGTTGTAATTTTTTTTATTTCTTATCAATGTTAATTAGTTAGTTTGTTTTTTAAATCATTTTATTCTGGAATAAATTTTCCAGAACTTATGGAACTGATTGGGAGTTATAGAGAATTTCAGGGTTGGAAATGTGTGGTGTGGCTAGCATGGTGTGACCTGCCTGAAATTCAGCTTGGGTAAAACCAGATTTTGCTCGGGCTTTAGTGCCACAGGCTACTGTGGACCCAGAAACCAGTTTGGGTTGTATTTCAAGCTAGTAATAAACCGAGATAGCCAAAGAAATTCATGAAGATAGGCTAGGCTCTGGCCAATAAACCATGTTTGATTTAAGTTTGAATAAGATCTGGAGACTCTGGGGATGTGGTTCAGATCTTCCTGGTGACCAATTTTCATTCCTATATATTGGTAAATTGATGTTCAGCAAATATGTGAGGTAGTCTTATTGGCTTTTAATATTGTGTTAATTTTGTAAAATGTGGAGGAAAATTGAAGCTACCTATGCTGATCTATATTTACTTCTGGAACATATGTCAAGATTGCTCGTAGTGGTAGTAAATTTTATTCTTTGTCAGATAGGAACTATGTTCTTTAATTTATTATCGCAATTGTTTTTCAACTATTTGCATGCATTTGAGTTATGTTCCTGCTTTTTTTTTTAGTTTACGAAAAGATGATATTTCTGGTTGAATCTTATCATCCTTTTCTTCTAATTCAAACTAATTTCATATTGATTATTGTTAATTATATATGCCAGTGATATTACTTCATATGCCATTTAGCTAAAATTCTCTTCTATAATAGGATTGTGCAGGCTGAATTCACTTTTTCTTTCTGCAAAAATAGAGCTATTCAGCGGTTGCTTTTTCTCAGGGTACCAGAGTCCCATAAAAGGTTTTGCTGACTGCGTTTTGATAAAGTAGTTCAGGTTTGTTTGTTTGTTTTTTTTTGGTCAAGTGGTAGTTATATGGTTTTCTTCTTTCAATGCAAGAATTCAGATACTACTCATTTTCTGTTAGAAAATCTTTGGTTTGGATTATTTGGATTCTTATCAAGGATGAATTGCATGTGTTGGTGGCAGCAGTGGTGGTATTAATAGTGGGAGTGATGGAGGCTGAGTGGAAGTGTTGTCAATTGTAGCAGTTGTGGTGCCAATGTTAGTGATTGGATTCACAGCAATGACTTTGGTTGCAATGATGGTACCAACAATTGGCGTGGATGGTAGTGCCAGAGTTGCTGGTGGCACTAATTTGATATCAATTAGAGTTTTCAGCAGTTTTGAGTTGATTTGGTCTTAGAAATCATGTAGTATGATCTAGTGCAAATTTAGGTTTTGAGTCAAGATATAGAATATTTGTCTCTAGATGTTAGCTACTTGCATGTAATTAAGTTGGCTGCTTACAACACACCAGGCTGGTGATTTGCCAAAGTACATTTACTCACAATATTTATGCTGCAAGTTGGCATACTTGCAACATACCGAACAACCCATAACTCAACTGTTCTATGAGATCCTTTATTTGGGCTACTTGCCACTTTCACAGTATGTACAAGATGTTGGAGTACCATTTTACAAGTTTTCACCTTATTTATCTGATCAGGAGTTTTGAGTCATTTCTCCCAATGAAGATTACTGGTTCTTTGGGCTATATCAAAACAATCTATTTAGTGTGGCATTCTAAGGTTCTATTTTTGGTGTCATTTCTATGGAGTTCTGTTGAATACATATGTTGAGATTTTTCTTCTAATTTCCAACATTGAAAACAAAAAGATTGACCTATAAGAGTAATGCTATAGTTCTCCCAAATGTGGGCACTTTTCACTATTTCTTGTGTCGTCAGTCTGAATTTATATAGTTCTTGTTTAGTAGTTTTGTTGATTTTCTTTTAAAAAACCATAGAATTACAAAATTCACCTGGATGAAATTCATACACAACTAGTTTAAATAATGAGATAGTGTTTATTGGCAAATCAGCGAAAGCTACCACAAATAGGTTAAAATTGGAATGGTCCTGAGGAAATTGATCAACAAGGCAGTCAGTTTGCTAGAGCTGTTACCAAGGTTCACCTCTATTTCTACTTCTTCTTCGTCTACATTTAGCAGCAAGTAACTGAAGTCATTCATTAAATGGACCAATTTTGTTACAAATGTTTATGATCATCCTTTTGTTCTTAATATCTTTTATTTGGTGGTCAATGGAAATGGAAATTTTTTTTGTTCATTCAAATTTAACTGGAAATAGATAACCCGTGTTTTATCCTATGCACCACCTTACACTGTCATGAATGTCACTAGAACAAACTAGATATCTCAAGTGATACAGACAAATTTAGAAAATGAAAACCTATATGGATATCTTCGAGACATAAATGGAACATGTATAATTGGGTTATCTTATTTGTTAGGTCTTCAAAGGTCTAACAAAAGAGAGACTTGCTAATTATAGACTTTATGGTGATGCTATGATTTTGATGGTCATCTCTGCTGAACATCTATTTACATCTATCCAGGAAGTCTTCTATCTTCATCATATTCTATCTCAAACTCTACTGGAGAATGATGTTCAAAACATTTTTAGGTGAGAAACTTGATTAATTGAGGGATTATTATGTTGTTTCTTGGGCCTGTAAGTCATGAACACATCTCTCTATATCATTTCCCTGTGAGCCAATTGCTGCCCTATCAGGGAAAATTGTATGCTTTTCTTGTGCAAATTTGTGACATAGTAGTGCAATGGTCCTAATAAATTTTTGTTCTAAAATGAAACCTACAGTTTTAGCATTATAATAATTAGGGCCTATACATGATTCTTTTCTTGTTCCTTTGACTTTTAGCAGAATTACAGCCTACAATTATTTTCTCTACGGCTTAATCATACCTTTGTGGTAGTTCTTTTGTAATATTTTACTATTGCTATAGTTTAAGAATTTTTCCTGTCCCTTGGGAACTAATCATTGTGCTTGTAACTTTGAGGGAAAAAAAAAAATAGATTCAGCAATTGTGTTTTAGGAGCTTTCTGCAACATTTTTATGGCTTGCACAAAGAACATGTTGGTTTTTTTTATTAGGTGAACTTGTTAGTCTAGATGTTTTTCTTTATCTTGCATTTGAACAAGTGCTAATGGCTGTAGCATGTGTTCTACGCAGACAAGTAGTTCAGATTTTCCATTCCCATATTTTAGATGCATTTTCAAACTTAGAAGTTAACACCCCTCAAGCGAAGAATAGGTGCCCCTACATTTATGGAATTCTACAGTAAATTTAACTTAGTGCTATTTTATAATGCTGGTGGTTCTTTTTATGAGAAAACCAGGCTAAGATAAGATGTACAAGTTATCATTGGATGTATCCACAAGTTGCCTCCTGGGGATTGCAATAAAGGAGGTGTTCCCAATTATGGTCTACTTGACGACCTTTTGGTGGAGTTTGGTACAGAAGCTGAGCAATGAATAATTGTGGAACAATTGTGATTATGTCTCTACATTTTTTTTCTAATTCTACCAATACATTAAGGTAGTTTCTGAAATGTCTTCTTTTATTCTCCATCTAGTTAGATAGGACCCTTTTAATTTTTATGGATAATTCGCCTGGAAAAAGCTACATTTTTGTTATGCATCATGATGATGCAAAACCACAAAAATTGCTTACATACTCCTGGAAATTTTCTATTTATATATATACTTTGGGGGAATTACAACAATTGCATATATAAACTCTAAAAAAATTGATTTTTACATATACAAGCCTAGGTTTTTGCACATGTACTCTCATTGATCTCCTATTAACCATTTATTTATTTCTTGCATACTGAATACCTATTTTATTCCTACATGCTTGTGTGAATACTCATGCAAAATGTACACTAATGCCATATTTATTTCAAAGTAGTATATTACAAGGGCACAATGATTTTTCTAAATGTTGTGTGGCGGTTTATTCCAAGAACCTAATACTGATTTCAATTGTCAATTTATATAGGTTTTATTGTGATCATTTTATGGTCCAGAGAGGACTGCATATGGTATCCCATACACTTGAGAATGGTATCTGATTTCCCTAAAAATACATTAGGCTCTGTTTGGTTTGGGATTAGGATCAGGATCATGATCGACAATTTTTTTAAATTTTTTCTTGCAAATTAATATTAATTATTTTACATCACTATTAAATTAAATTATTATAAAAAATTAATTAGTTTTTCAAACTTTAAATTATTGTAGGGCCAATTTTGATAAAAAAATATTAGTTTAGAAAAAATGTTCACTAGTCTTGATCTTGATCTTGATCCCGAACCAAATGGGGCCTTAGTATTCAATAGTTCAAATTTTTGTTCCTCATTCCATTTATCAAACTATACTACCTTGATTCATAGAATGTTGAAGATAGCTTTATTAGAGTGTATACAAGTGAGTTTTGGAGGCCAAAAGAGTTGTTAAACTATAGTTGTATTATTTTATCTCATATGGCAGTTTGTATTGTGTAAATGGTATAATTTTCCATAGGGGCTAATTGTAAACGGGCAGAAGTTGCCAAGAAAAAGTCATTGGAGGCTAAGAAAGAAAAAGAAGTCCATGAATTACAATATGAATAAGTTGTATTTTGGTTTCAAGAATCGCAAAGTATGCCTCTAATTTCTTGTTTAAAACTAGTCCTTAATATGTAAGCACATGTATTATTTTAAAAGGTGATTGACTTGCACACGTTAGCATTATGTTGACGTTTTCGTTTTTGTGGTACAAAGCATTATGTTGATCTTTGGAGAACAAAACTTCAATTATAATAATATGATTATGTAGATATTTTCTATTTAATATTTTAATATTTAGACTTTGTTTAACATAAAATATTGAGAGTTCATTGATGATACACCGAACCCTTCTATTGAGATGGCCAACTGAAACTGTTCATAAAAACTAAATCATCAACTAAGGCTAATCGAAGGTTGGGTTCAAATTCATTCCCTGAACTTATTGAGGCTTAGTCAGTATAAAATGAATTGTGGCAAGGCATATCTCCAAAACTTCAGTATACAGGTACTAAGTTTCTAACCTAAAAGTTGTTAGATATTTTTGATCTGTGGGTCAATTTTGGGGATTTGTAATGACACAAAATTTGACATGTATGTCAGTTGAGATGAAGGAATAAAACTTGTCGGTCTCACCGAATTCACTATAAATAGTAGGACTACAATGAAGGTGAGACTAATGTCCAATTTTATATTACTTGATAATAGGAATAAGTAATAGGAGCAAGAGATATTTCTTGATCAATCCCCTTGTCCCTCATTCTCATTCTTCACAAATAATAAAAGATCCTTTTCAAGTTTGAATTTGTTCATCTGAAATCTAGACTCTTCTATGTTCTACTCAATGTACCTAATTTATTTATATTCACTTATATTTTTTTCTTATTTATTTCATTTTGATTTTCTTTTTCTTGATCTTTATTCCCTTCCATCATTCCTTGATTTTCATAGGTTTGTTAATGTTGTAGAGTATGGCACATTTTCTCATCTAGTGAAGGGCACAGATTAAACAGATTGATCTTTTGATCAAAAGTACTACGTGGAACCTCATCATTGGCATAAAAAAAAAAGTACCTGAAAATAGACTTCTAAATTAAATCATCTACTCCAATTACCACTCCTCCACATGAGCCATGATTATAACATGGATTGACATATGTTCCAATTTGCAAAGCAACATCATCAGACAAAGGATTACATGGGCAGCATGCTCAAATTGTAAGGTAACCCAAGCATCTCATACCTAATTTATCAAGAGCTATAGGTCAGAAAGCGGGGACCCATTCTTGTGCATAAACATAATTGTTGAAGAACTGGAATGGGTAGACTTAGTCTATATTAAATTATACAATCGTTCCAAAATCAGAACAGATTTCAAATTGGTAGTAGTTGCCTCTTCTAGATGTTTTATGTTAAAATGTTTTCTAGAGTTTAAAATATATATACTTTTTTTTTCCTATTTAGGATCTAAAAAAATTAACAATAAACACAACCATTTCTTCATCATAATGACTTGGCAAATTTGATGGTGAGTAAAACAATGAAAAGCAACAAATACATATCAGATACTCAAAATTTTTTCACAATGATACATAACCTCATGAGTGGACCACTCCCCTATTCAATATGAAAAATGAAAAGACTCAAAAAATTGAATTCCTAACATAGTTGGTGAAATAATTATTAAAATTTCAACTAGTTTGAAGGGTAACATCAAAATCAAATAAGAATTATTTATACAAATAGGCTGCAGGCCTACTTATTCCATCAGCACACATGTAGCATGTACCAAACCATGTCAGGATAAACTCACAAGGAAAAGAATAGGCATTTGTATAAGGTCATAAAATTTGTCCAAATTGTAGTTATCAATCTCAAGAAATCACATTGAAGAATTCATGACAAACACATAAGAAAGGGAGCAGACATTAATAGAACACAGGCTTGTGATCAGTGTCAAACCTATTGGCCTTGGAGCCTTGGAAAACGCTCCAATTATTTTGCATGTCAAAATCATATCTTCAACCGATTTCATAGGAAAGCGAACACTTAAAAACCTGAAAATAACATCAAAGCATGGAAATCATAAAATCTCCTAAATAATATAAAGTATTATCAAGGATACTTAAAAAGACAAAATGAAGACATGTCAATATGTTGCATTCCTTTTCTAGAACAAAAAGGATAATACATTGGCTAAATAAGACTATGTTTTATTTTTGCAAGAAAAATTTAATTCCTTGTTATTGATTTCTAATTCTCCCAAAAAATTTTATTAGATCATCTATAAGCTAGTGCTTATATTAAGTATAAATTGCTGATAAAACTTAGTTATCCAGGTAATAAGTGGAGGCTTGAAGACTTATTGATCTGAATATGGTGATAACTATATACAATAGGAAAAGCCAAAACCACAAGTAAACCTCTAAAAGTAGAGATAACTTCAAAAAAGAACACCAAACAGAAACCCACACTGATTATTTATGTTTTTAGTAAGCATAGCAATTCTACGAAATGGTGGGAGTTTGAACTCAAGAACGAACGAACTCATGTCCAATCCAAGAGCTAAAGCTAGACAGTTCACTGGATTAATTTGCTGAACAATTTCCATATTTGGTGAGATCCATTAAAAAGGATCAACAAGACCTCCCCTTTGCAGCAAAAGAGGGTGCCCGTGGCAAAGCGAAGGAGCCTTGCATGCTATTGAGGAGTGAATATTTTGACTCCTAATACAACTCCTTGATTCATTTGTAATACATAAATGGGAAAAATGAACTTTTAGATTTATATTTGACTTCAACGCAAAGGGCGGGGGGGTGTTGGTTTTGGGGGGGTTGGCAAAATTGTCTGAACCTTTCCTTGTTATTTTTGTTAGGTTCAAGTTTAATAGGAATAATATTCTACGACTAACAACTCATTTATTTTCAAACCAATCGATTTACTATCTATTATTTGATTTACTAATCCTTTATATTGGAATAAGTCAATAGCCAAATGTTTTGGCAATTCTTCATGGAGGGGCGATTTAATAGAATGTTGAATCAGAGCTTTCGATCTTTGTTTATTCTTTATAGTAATAATATCTCTGGGGTTGCAATGATAACTTGGTGTATTCACTATATGATTATTAACTAAAATATGTCTATGATTAACTAATTGCCTGGCTCCAGGAATAGTCAACGCCATACCCAATCGAAAAGGGATGTTATCCAAACGCATCTCAAGTAGTTGTAATAAAACTTGACCTGTTGACCCTTTGGCTTTTCCAGCGATATGTACATATCTACGTAATTGTCATTCTATCAAATCATAATGAAAACGCAATTTCTATTTTTCTTCAAGATGAATATGATATTGTGATCTTTTCCCAGAACACGATTGGTTTTTAAGATCACTTCCAAATCTAGGCTTTTTACTAGTTAGTCCTGGTAAAGCCCCCAGACAGTGTATTTTTTTGAAACGTGGTCCTCAGTAATGAGACATAAAAAAAGGACTCCTTTTTATTTTATTGACATTTCATTTCTTTTGGAGTTACAGTAAGCTAGGCGCCAGGTTGAGTCTTGCGGGTTAGGGATAGTTTGGTAAGCAAATTTAGCTAGTTTAGGGAAAGTGGTAGTGAAAAGAGAAACCGCGTTTTCAGTTTTGTTCAAGCTCGCATAGAAAACTTCCTTTTCATATGCCTTATTTCAGTCTATTAGGTCATAGAGAATCTTTCCATTCTACTCAAACAAGCAATAGTTCTTCTATCCATTCTAGCTCTTGCTATCTTTGGCTATGGGTGATGGCGCTAGTGGAAGGTCATAGATCATAGGGAATTCCTTCTCTTGTGGGTCCGGGTGCAAAGGAAGCTAGGTGACTACTAGTGCCTCTTTGATACCATAAAGGGCTTCGCTCAATTGATATTTTCAGAATTGGCTTTGGAAAGAAAGAAGATTGTTTCCATTTGCATTGCCTGTACTTGTTCAGTTGGCAATTGGTAGGTCATAGAGAAACCCAGCTCTTGGTCATCGAAGAAGAGAGAATTGCTTTCGCTTATCTGCTCTTGAATCTGACATAAGCCAGCTTTCCTCTTGTCTGTTGACCATGACAATCATACCTTCTTATTGTCTATGATCCGTATAGTAGTCAATTTTGTTCTAACAGTACGGTTGTCTTTTTCTCGCAAAGAGTACAAAAAAGTCAATAAGCAATTATGTACAGCACCCACATACATCCTTATAGTCTTTTTGGCCCAAGGAATAGATAGGGCATTCAATTAGTAAAGCGGGTTTCTTCTTATTGCTCAATATGAGAATATTCCTCTTTCTCCTTTTATGAGCAATAGTAGTTATTTTTTCTTCCCTTTCATCCATTGCGGGGAAAGTCATACTCCAACTATGCAAATCCCTATATTATATTATGAATCTTCATTACACGTAATAAAGGTAGGTAAGGGGTGACCAATCCTTTAGCGTTACATTAGAAAAGCCAAGGATGAAAGGGAAGGGTTTTACATTTGTAATCCACGGCCACCAAGACTTCTTATCAATGTTCCAGCCATATTTGTTAACAAAAATCCATTATGCCAGTCAGGATTCTTAATAAAAGAAAGTGCGATAGTCCGACTTTCATATCCCTTTCTAGCTAGCTACCATTTCAATTTTTGATGCTTGCCGCTTCCTGAAGCAAGGGCATTATCCATGTACAAGGCAATGTTCATATTCTCCATAGCCTGCGACACCCCCAAAGCCTATCCTATGACCGAGTGTGAGATAAAAATGATAGTATAGTATGATCAAAGCTATAAAAGAAATTCCATTGACGTCGTTATGCTATTATAGGTTTAGCTTGTATTGTAGTCTTTCATCTTTCCAGTAACTAGTAGCGCCCTATTTAGGTTTAGGCCCAATAAAGTCAGTGTTCTAGACAGCTTCATTTTGAGAGTGAAAAGACTCGCTCCTAGTCTCGTTACAAGTATTACACTCACATACATGTCCTATTCAAATTCAAAGGATAAGCGTATTTCGGCTAGGATTCTTTCAAAAATGAATGCTGTTATTGGTATTGGATTTGCTTATTCTTCTATTGCCAAACCTGGAATGTCGAGTTGCTTATCTCAAGTGGAAGCCATTTAGTTTAGGAAAGGCAATCTTGAAAGCTTTATTCTATGAAGGGGTTGAACTCTTGATTCTAGTTCTTTAGCCTAAAAAGTGTGAATGCTGTAAAGTTCCCGTGGATCTTTCCTCTTGCCTAATCAAATTTTGACCCTTGAACTTGAGCTGCTATGCCCCTGTAAAACTAGTTGGAGAGAAGGAAGAAAGGTCCTACTAAGATCTAGAGAAAAAGAAAGAGGCATCCTTTTTGGAATTCTAGCTTCGGGCTTTGTTTAACTAAACTAGTATCATAGCAATCTCTTTAGCATCCCGCCATTCTTGACTTTAGGAGGGGGAGGGGGAAACATGAAAAAGAAATTCTTAATTAAGCTAGCTCGAAGTATTCCTTCCTTTTTCCAAACTTCTTTACAGTTCGGATCGGCATAATGGAATCGACTCCTTACTCTTGACTCTGATTTCTCCCATTACACCCAATCTTAGTGACTCCTTTCTTCATGCAGCAGCCCTGCCCGCAAGCTGCCCCTCTTGCAAGTCAACATCAGCACTATGATGATTCTCATTTATAGCATGCATAGCAAGTTGGGTTATTGGGATTTGTAGTCGACGTTCTTCCCTGCTCATGCATAGGAGGCCTAGACATAGAAGATCTAGCTTAATTTTTTGAATTACCATCAACAATAGGATTCACCATAGGGTTTATAGGAGGAGTCAGTGGAGGAGTAGTCGAAGGCCCAAGTCAAGAAGGATCCTTGTTGGTCATTCCCTAATCAATTCTCTTGGACATAGCATTGCATTAACTATGATGAATCATTGGATCAGTCGCAGTCATCCGAAGGGGGGAGGAATACCTACAAGTAACTCAGTAATAGACTAGCTCACCCCTATTTATTAAGCATTTTGCCTTTGATTCTTTTAGTTTACAGAAGCATCTATAGCTTTAGTCCTCTATTACTTGGAATTCCTTCTGCCAGTGCTTTGCTTTAACTTCAATGTATAGTATATCAGTAGTTCCTCCAGCAGGGGATAAAGTGTTGGATATACAATTTGGATATATAAGGATAGAGATGGGGTATAAGCTTCATTGTCGAGATAGAAATAGCCCAGATCACCAACGTTGGCCCCTAAATGACTACTTAGTGATAAAGGAGGTAGGGGTGCAGAGATAGCTAGGAGGTTTGCCTAGAAGTAGCTATATATAGGTCTAGCGCTTAATCTTGCAAATGAAAGGTTTTTTCAACTAAATCAACCGAGCAGGGCCATAGGGTGTTACCCTTTTATGCTTATTCCTCTCCTTTTTCATATCATATCGAGACTCTAAGGCAAATATTTCTAAGCTTATGAAGGCCTTTCATAACTTTCTGGTAGTAGGGTGGGGAGAAAGAATAGTTCTTGGTAGCTACTGATTCCCTTGCCGGATCCACTTTATGGGGTTCCACTTGAACTTGAAGGATAAGGAATTGGGCTAAAATAGTTATGATGATCAATTGAGCTACCCATGTTGATCTTTTTTATTGGTTCATAAAAACATTCCGTTTATATTTCTTACTCCGATCCATCCTATGGATGCTCTTGAATATGTTATAGAACTGCCCTACACCCTAGTTGTTACTTATTCGAGGTGAGGATATAGCATTTCTTATTTTGCTACTTTTCAGATAGATGGATTTAGTGGATTCCCCTATGGTATCGACTCCCTTCATTTGGCTGATACTTCTATATCTACGGTTTCTCAAGTTGCTTCTCTAGCGTCTACTTTTTCGGTTATGGGTGGACCTTTATTGGTAAGCGAACACAGCTGGTGAATGTTGAATGGGAATGGTTTTGGATTCCTGGTTTAAAAGAATGGATCCATAGGGGTAGGGCCTTGTTAAGGTTAAGGCAGTAGCACTATAGAGTAGAGGATTAGGTCTATCTCCAAGCCAAGGATTGCATGCTAGAGTGAACCCATCCAACTCTTCTTTTCTTCAAGCTCATTCAGGAGACTGATAAAGGGGTTTTGACAGAGTTAGCACACACCAAAAGGAACGGATTTATTGGTGCCTCAAAGATGCAGTGGTGAATAGTTGAGAAGACCATAATTGGTCTATGGGTTACTATACCAGTTGGAGGGAACTTTATTGGTCTATGCTCTTTATGATCGACAAGAGAGGATTTTTTTTTGTGTGAATGGCTGGTTGACAACCTCAAGTGGGCCAGTTGGAGGTTACTAGAATAGTCAATTCATATATGATTTAGAGCAGGGGTGATAGGAGCTGAAACATCATCTACCCTCAAATACATAAGAGGAAATGTTATTTTGTTGCAATAGAACCTCATTTTCGATATGTTAGGAGTGGGTTCTAAATATAGATAAAAACTCCCCACTTGCAACTAGATTTTCTTTTCTTCCAGTCAACTCTACTTATTTGAAACTATGTTTCCCTGTCCAGACCCTTCCCTTTTTATTCTAATTCTACTATATATTCTATCTGGATATACGGGTTTATTCCATTTTGTTCATCAAAAGGTTCAAACCACCGATAGAGATGTTTACCGTTATTTGGAATTGGATAGGAAAGACCAGATCAAGATGCAGGAACGAGATAGGCCTTCCCCGCTCATTTGTTAAAGAGAGAGAAATCAATCAATAAGTCATGTATTGTCTAGCTTCTAAACACTGTATTCTATGATAGTGGACATATCGAGATAAGATAGAGATCCCACACTACCGTTAGATAAGTGCACAATCCTAATCATAATGCTTTTCTTAATAGAATAAGATTCCCTGGACTAAGTCCACCCCTTCAAGTATCCTCTCGCCATAGGGCTTCTCACTTATATTCGTCAAAACTCTAAGTTGGCACTCACTTGGACCACCCACACCACACTAATACCAATAAGGCCAGTCTTCTAGCCTACGGTCTCTATCACCAATCGGGCGTACACCCTACCTTCATCTAGTCACCTGAGTATGTACCACTACTCACCAATAGAAAAAGAAATGAAAAATCTTTCTATGAAGAAGAGCCCTTTTAACGGGACATTTCATGTGGACTATCAGGCAGGTTGAAGCGAGCTCACTACACTTTTGCCTCCTGATCATCTCACCTAACTCTTAATGTTGGGCTTTAATAAGTTCTAATATGCAACACACTTTGCTTTGAAGATAATGAAAGGATGGGTCAGATTACAAAATGGATCTACTTTCTGGTCGCCTCTAACTATCAATCAAGATGGTTTTTCTGAAAAAGAATGCTTTTCAGTTGCCTTTACCTTCCCTTCCCTAGTCAGGGGGGAATGAGCTACCACTACACCCACCCTTGACTCGTATGGCCCCAACAAATACTTGACCTGAATGAACACATGGAATTACCCACGATCAATTTTGAAACCATTTTTAAAAAAGAAAAAAAAAAGACCTTTGGTACTTGAGTAGTAAATTTCATTCAGTAGTGACTAAACAAGAAAAAAAGAGGGCTATAAGTTGGCCGTTTGCTATTGCTATGCTATAAGGACTGCTCACCTTTTGATGGCTTGGCTTTGCTATCACTCCTATGTAGTGGTCAACCTTCAAAGGAGTCTTCCTACCATACCAAAATGCCTATATTATAGTGCGTTAAGCTTCTAAGAAGCAAGCAAGATAAGGAAGTGAAGCTTCATTAGACAAGGCTTATTCTGTGCTTGACTTACGAGCTCGTGCCTCACCCTATCCCTATCCCTATAAGGGCTTATGCACTCCACTTGCTGTCTACTAAACAAGTTTTAGAGCGAATTGAGCGAGCGAACAAAGCCTTCTTGGACTTCCCTCAACCTATAATTTCATTTTCGCTTCAGCTTCCTCGGTTTAGTTGGTTTGGAGGATTAATGGATTGGATACCTGAGAACCATAATCTTTCAAAGGAACAGCTTCTATGATGATAGATAGGGGTCAAGTTTGGCATCTATGCCCCCTGCCCTCCAAACAATATGAGAGCTTTTCAGCTCATACTGCTCACACTCCATGATCTTCATGGCGGCACCTCCGCCACCATAGTGTGAGCTGGGAGCAGCTCCGAAAATCCTGGCCTACTAAAAAAAATGAGCTTGAAAGTCAACGTCAACAACAAGAACACGAAAAAGTGCACGTTGCTTGCTTGATCATAGGTGAAATCCAACCTCTCGAAAGTGAGAAAGGGAGCAGCAAGCCTAGACTTCAACAGTGCGAGTGCTAGTACTTAGTTGCTTTTGTGCACTTTCTTTTGAAGCAAAACTTCAAAACTATAGGGCTAAGGCACTTCAGCTTTGATGCTGGAGTTTGTTGGCTTTGAAGTGAAGCTACGAGCGGAGCATCGAAAAGCAAAGCGAGCTGCGCTAGCGTGCTACTCTTCCATTTATCTCACCTTTTTCAGATGTCCATCCCAAACCGAAGGGGCAGAGGGTGCGGGTGCACAACCCCTTCTCTACTTCTTTCTTGAATGTTTCACACTAAGTTCTTTGATTCTGCCTCTCTACTATCATAGTAATTGTCTCTATGTAGTGGTCGGCCTTCGTTAAGCTTCTAAAAGCGACTAGTTTACTCTACAAAGTGAAGTAATTGCTTCCCCCTTCGCCTCGCCATCGCCATGCGACTAGATCTACAATGACTAGCGAGTCGGAACATGTACATAACTAGGCAGAGTGCCGAACTGGGAATTGCAAGTAGAAGTCCGGGTAGGAAAGAAAGGTTCAAAAATGGCTAGATTAGTAGGAGGGAGGGTGGCCCCACCCTAAAACAAAGGTGTACATACATAAAAAGAGGCTAGTTATGTTGATACCCTTCCCATCTATATTGACCAGGAAGAGGGGGAGGCTCTTGTGAAAGCCCTACCCATCCTTCTCTATTTTGAGGGATCCCTCATATTGATGATTCCAGACTTCATGGACTCATAATAGACAGCTAGGAATAAGAAGATGATAAGTAGTCTCTGCCATAGTAGGTCCTTCTCCTTCCACTGAGATGGTTTTGTTTGTTCACTAGGACATGAAAAATGAAAAAGCTGGAATAACTCAAAAAGAGGCCGTTGAGAGCTTTTGTTGTCTTTTTTTTTTAAACAACTGTATGATCTTGGACTGGCCCCCTTTGCATGGCATAGAATGAAAAAAGCTCCATTCTGCTACTACTATAAGGCCTCTCAACTCCTCCCTCAGGACACTGTTGCCTTGCCATGGGGATGGGGTAGCCTTGACTTCTATAGGTCCTTGGTTTGACCTCCTAATGAGAATTGAGGTCCATACCTCCCTCTCACTGCACTGACCATAATAAACTCCTTCTCGTTGTACTAAAATGGAGGTCTGATTTGAACGACTAGGTACAACATCACATTTGACACCCGAGGAAGGTACAGCCCAAGTATGAGGTACATCAGCAGGTGTTACAATCATATGTAGATGAGTTTTGGTTGGTACAACTACTCTATTGTCCACTTCTTATAAATGTGATAGACCCAATTCTGGATCATCTTCTGGAATCATATAACTATCAAAAGTGAGTGACTGTTCATTGAAACAATTATAGTCCGAATACTCATAAGGTTGGGTCGACACTTGCCTCCCCCCAAACTTGAATTGCAAGTTTCCCTACACAATGCTCTCTATATTCTTCTTTAGTTAGGTAGTTCTACCCCCTCTTAGAGACCGTAAGACCCCAGTAGAATCGAAGGCCCGCTTACTATTAGGTAGGCAAGAGGGGACCCTTTCTCACCCAGCCCTACCTACTTCAGTTAAGCTAGAACCAAAAAAGACCTGGTTCCACACACATAAGACAGGTAGAAGGTATGGAATGACCAGTTCACCATAGAAAGAAAATTAGATCCTATAATCATCTTCTTTATAAATAAAATGTGCAATGAAAAGGGATGCTAGTTGGCTCGGCGAAGTTTTAGGCTCATCAAGAATGATTCCTCACCGCACCTATAGGGGCCAAGTCAAATGCTCAAGTATAGATTCCTTATATGCTCATGTGAATGGCCAACCCATAGATCTAAAAGAATCCATCCATAGGGCTCTTTAGCACTCAATAGTGCTTCCCTTATTTATTGTCTATCAGCTCATTTTCTACCAATACCAATTAACCTTAAAATGAGTTATTCGATAGAGTTCATCATATTATTATATAATATTATGCAAGAGAGTTCTTACTATGACTAAATCTTTTGTTCTAGATAAGGGCTTTGAAAGACAACTAGTAACTTGCGTAGCTTTACATGTAGTAAAGCGGGGAAAGACCTATCACTTGGTCTAGAAAAACAACATACTCAGGAGAAAATGACTTATCAGAAAAACTAACAGGATGGTTTAAGGTTCATTTGCCTATGCAGCAGTGGGAAGCTACACCAGCAAGTAGCACTACTAAGATAGCAGCACAAATAACCATTGCTAAATGACGAGAGGAATCCCCCTCAAGGACGCTACTAATGGATGGTTTAGGTAAACTACTACTACTTGCTACGAACGTATCTCTAACTAGGGTAACTGTAGACCCATCACTTCGAGGATTATAGATAGAATAGTATTTCTAAGCAATTCCAATTTGTTAAAATAGTAAACCAATCGCAAAGCTATCATACGATGTGGGATCGTGGACTATCCATCTTGATAAGAAATTATCCATATGTTAAGATATCTATGACAATGGCAAGGGCTATAGCTCAATTAGGTAGAGCACCTCATTTACACATGTGCCAATGCTTTTCAAAAAAAGCCAATTATACAATGAACATAATTGATCTTATTCAGATGAAAAATCAATGTCTTACTCCAGAACAAGAGAACAATAGCCTGACATATATTTTATTTGGTTTGGTTTAGTCTGATTTTTTTTAGTGCAAAATAAAATGCCAAATAGAACCTACCGTTGATTTGATAATTGATAGGGTGAATACCCAATCCACATTCAATGCTAGGCATAATGAGTATAAGGACCTCAAAACCATCTCTTTTCATCCTATGAATTTTGAGGTGTATGAAGTCTCATATTTGACTCTTGTAGAGAAGAGATAGAAACTCCATTTAACTTAGGTTGATCTAGGCCTGAGGCAGACCTAAGTCAAAGTAATCCTTCTTTGAGAGACTTTGGTATTGCTCCTAAATCAGAATTCAAATAATGATTATGAATCAGAAAATGCGAAGCCATCTTATTCACTTTTTATCTTCCTATGAAGAAAAAATATGGTGGACTAATTGATCTTTACATCAATTGATGAAAGAGCCCAATGTAACAAAATGCATGTTGGGTCTTTAAAATAGTTTGAATCATTTTTTTAATATAATAATAAGTTTTATCAGTTTTACCAAGAAGGTCTACGGTTCGAATCCATATAGCCCTAATAGATTGTATTTTTGTATAGATATTCTATTTGAGTTTATAATAGTTTTCATATTCTTATTTTATTTATGGACAGATCGACCGATTAGTCGATCTATAGAAATGAAAGTATTATGTAATTACGTATGTATAGAGACAAGAAAAAAACAATCCACTCTAATGAATCCTATTGGTATTTGTAAAATATGGCATAACCTAAGATGTTCATACTGATTGTTTTTTATTAATCCTCGTGGATTAATTTCTTTTCCTGCCCATGATCAAAGAGTTAGTGATACATTTTATTTTTTGGTAGACTCAATCCCAGTCAATTAATGAAGTGAAAATCATGACATGATCGATCCTGTCTAGAAACTCTAACCCAACCCAACCAAATTGAATCCTAAGTCACATGGATTGAGACCTATTCTTCGTCTTGTATTTTTTTTATGTCCCTTGACTAATTTCTTTTTCATCAGAACCTCCATTGAATTGATTATTTCAGAGATAATGAATTGGCCCTAAACATATCAGCCTCTCTTCAACTATATTCTATGCTACGAGTTGGGTTGGGAATTTAATTTGCCAAATCATTCAATAATGTGTGATTCTATATATTGATAATAGATATTCATCATTCTTATAATCCTTATATTAAATAATAAACAATATTCCAATTCTATTTATTAGTTTTTCTTAGTTTATTAGTGTTTACTATTTCATTAGAAATGCTAAGCGGTACTCTGTTCGATGAATCTTTAAACAAGACATGCCTACCGTACAACAAACAAACTCTAAGATATGTGGTTTGATTCGATCAAAATAAATTATTGTTTCGACTAAGAAATTCTATAGATAAATTAATGATCCCAATCTGGAATCGAATAATTCAACATATTACAGATTAATAGGAGTACATTCATGTTTTTGCTTCACAAATATGATATTTTCTGGCCATTTTTGATAATATTAAGCATTATTCCTATCTTGGCATTTCTAATTTTTGGAGTTGTAACCTCGATTAGTAAAGGACCAGAGAAGTTTTCTAGTTATGAATCGGGTATAAACCTATGGGGGATGCTTGGTTACAATTCTGAATCCGCTAAACCATGTTTGCTCTAGTTTTTGTTGTTTTTGATATTGAAACGGTCTTTCTTTATCCATGGGTAATGAGTTTCGATGTATTGGCCATATTTGTATTTATAGAATCTTTCATTTTCGTGTTTATCCCAATTATTGGGTTAGTTTATGCATGGCGAAAAGGAGCATTAGAATGGTTTTAGCTACATATTTAGACAAAAAAAGAAAGATTACAATTGATACAATTATGAATTTGATTGAGTTTCTGTTACTTGACCAAAGGACCCACAAGTCAGTTATTTCAACTGCATCGAATGATCTTTCGAATTGGTAAAGACACTCTAGTTTATGGCCGCTTCTCTATGGTACTAGTTGTTATTTCATTGAATTTTCTTCATTAATAGGCTCGCAATTCGATTTTGATCATTATGGATTGGTACCAAGATTGAGTCCTAGGCAAGCAAACCTAATTTTAACAGCTGGCATAGTAACAATGAAAATGGCTCCTTCTTTAGTGATATTATATGAGTAAATGCCTGAACCAAAATATGTTATTGCTATGGGATCTTGTACTATTACAGGAGGAATGTTCAATACTGATTCTTAAGTACCATTCGGGGAGTTGATAAGCTAATTCTTGTGGATGTCTATTTGTCAGGCTGCCCCCCTAAACCAAAGGCAGTTGTAGATGCTATAATAAAACTTTGTAAGAACATATCTCAAGAACTCTCCGAAGATATAACTATGTCTCAATGAGAAAATCGATGTTTTACTACTAATCACAAGTTTTATGTTTGACACAGTACTCATACTGGAAATTACGATCAAGGATTGTTCTATCAATCATCATATACTTCATAAATACCTGAAGAAATATTTTGCAAATCTAAAAATAAAGTATCTTCCTACGAATTAGTGAATTAGGTAGGGTTTTCTTGTGCAGAATGAGAAAGAGCAAGTCAATCTTTAAAAATTTTCATTATAAATTGAGAAATACTTGTACAAGTACAAATAAATATGGGAGAAATCAAGAAGATGTAGGGTCATTTATTTGATTGGCTAGTCAAGCATGAGCTTGTTCATAGATCCTTGGGCTTCTACTATCAAGGAATAGAGACTTTAGAAATAAAAACAGAGGATTAGGACTCCATTGCTGTTATTATATATATATATATATATAGTTACAATTATTTATGTTCCCAGTGTGCCTATGATGTAGCACCAGATAGATTTTTAGCTAGTGTATATCAAAATATAATATGGTATAGATAAAGCAGAAGAAGTATGCATAAAAGTATTTGTATCTAGGAATAATCCTAGAATCCCATCAGTTTTCTGGATTTAAAAAAATGCAAATTTTAAAGAGTAGAAATCCTATGATATGTTAAGGATCTCTTATGATAATCATCCACTCCAGTGCAGAATTGAAGTTCGTAGTCCATGCGTCTCATCTTGTGCAGCGGGAAGCAAAACCCCTTTTGGGGGATTCAATCCAGAACAAAATAATTTTATAATTATTTTTTTTCAAAGATATCCACAAAGGCCAGTTCATCCTATTCAGATATTCACAACCAAGAGGTACTAGATTCTCTTTCGAATAGGCCCTGAAAGGAGAAGGAAGGCTAGAATGCCAACAGACATCTGTCTATTCTCTAATTTATCCGACCCAATACCATTTTGGGAACGTCCAGTGCCAAAGTCACTGCATGGGTAAGTCACCAATCCCTAAAATGGACTATGTCCTTTATCTGCTGGGTTATAGGTACTGGTGGATAGTTTATCAGAGGTTTCTATCAATCTACCCTTGTGTGATTCCTATTGAATCATATACCCGGGGGTGGGTGTAGGGCGGGCGATTTCAAAACAGACTCCTCATTCATTAGATAGAGAAGATCACCAAGACATCATGATCCGTTGCAGAACCTATTCCAATTCTAGCAGCCCGGACTTGGATTGTGGGGATCGCCGAAATACTTCATATCAACAAATAAGATATTTGGTATATCAATACAATATTGATTCGATCCAAAATTTGTTATTGAATTTCTCATTCAATGAACATTCTCAATATTATGCCTTGAAGAGGATTCAAACCTCCACGCTCTTTAGCATGAGATTTTGAGTCTCGTGTATCTACCATTTCACCATCAAGGCATCTTGAAAGTGAATCATATTTCATGAATATGATATCTATCTAGTGTCATATATTACATATATGACAAAATGACAAAGGTAGAGTGTTGGAGTATTTCTATCGATCGGTCATATAGGCTCGAGTCAGACATCAAATTGCTTCGATTTGCATTATTTGAAGGATATCTTATATATATCAAAAAGATGTACAATCAAACTTATATCTCGATTCAATAGAAGCCCCAAAAAAGTGAATATGGTACCCAAATAATGATAGATATGGCAAAAGTGGGTCCCATTATGATTCCTAATCCGAAATAGATTGTGAATGTAACAATGTAGGGATCCATATGTAAGTAAATATAGTATCTATTTACATACGCTCGAATGACCCCTTCTCATAATTTTCACAATTCGAGTACTATGTTTTCTAGCGGAGCTCTCTGAACCAAAATAACCACTTTCTCTGATCAGGCTAAGGAAGCACCATACCCCTCCCTCTCGTTATAACTCGAGTATCTGCGCTCCTCTCCATTCCGTGACTTCACATGTTGGTTCGCCTCTTACTCAAAAGTGAAAATAACCCTATCAGGAGACCCAGTGCTCCAAGTGAGTTTAGTAGTGGAGCAGACAATAAGAGCCTTTCTTGCAGAATCCAATCCATCACAACGAAAAGGACTAGCTTCAGGCTTATCCATCCATGCGTCAGATGGAATCTTTAGAGATCGACGTTCCCACATAACGTCATAGAACGATTGACTCTGGTATATCTCCTTTGCCAAGCTTTATGAAAGAAAGAGTCCAGGGATCGGAAGAAAATTGATATGCCTCACACAGGAAACTTGATAGGCTTAGCAGATAAGGCGGGATTGAAAGAAGAGAATGACTATTCCTATCATCAAGAAACTAGGGCTTCAGCTCCATTAATGAATTAGTTTCCCCTAGAATTGCTATTAAAAAATACCTCAAAGAGCATCCTTCAAAGTAGGGTCCACCTCAAAGCGATACTAATCCTTCAACCTAAAGCATAAAGAGACACTCATTCAAATGTGAAGGGATCAGTGTATAACCTAACCTCGAGCCTCATGCAAAAATAAGGAAAGGAAACTCAGCAACTACTTTTTGAAAGATGTTGCAGATGCAGGTGCATATGAATAGTGAAAGAGTAAGGAAGTTAGACGAGAGAAGACTCCTTGGTATGAAAGCTGGTAGTGAATTTCACTCTGTATCGAGATGGTATACCTAAGTGGATCTATATGTGTAGCAACCATCCATCTTCAAATGGAAATGATAAGATTGTCTGAGCTGTCTGATCGAGAATAGGAAGAAGAATGCCTTCGTGCTTAAGGGTGGGAAAGAAGGGACTCTTTTTTACCGGTCCTCCCAATGGGACAAAGTAGGCAAACTAAAAGCTTCACAGATGACTAGAAAAATGGCAGAAGTTGAAAAGCTCATTCCTGATCAAGAAAGGGGTACTCACCTAACTCTTTAGAAGTTGTATTCCACGACCAATGTCCTCGATTTGAAGAGGTAGCTTAAACTTTTTGCCAAGGTTGGGGCTGGCGGTAAGGACTTGACCTCTATTCAATGCTCGCCTCACATCGCAGGTATTTATTGTAGTTGTCGAACGAGAAACTTTTGCCAATACCCCACAGAATCGGGAACTTGGAGAACTTTGGGTTGTCTCCCTACTCGTAAGCAGGCCGCCTGGAAAGTTTTTCAAAATCTCTCAAGAGGGGCTAGCTATCAGCTATAAGGACAGCTGAAGATCAGCTTCATAAGGGAATCTCTACCATCTCTTTAGATGGGCAGAGGGACTGCAAAAAAAAAAAAAATCTATACACCTATCTCCTTCACTTTGATAGTCGGCTTTTATATATGAAGAAAGCAGTTTTCGGTAGTTAAGTTGTGTTACCTTGTTGTAAGGCTAAAGCTTAGAGAATATCTAATATCTGCCTCTATCTTGAGGCATGTTGCTAATAGTCTGCTAGACGACAAGTGGGATAAGAAAGAAGATATCTTAGGTTTTGGATGGTAGCTTCACTTGCTTAACTTATAGTTAGTTGCATAAGGACTCTAAGCCCAATGGGATGTTTCCGCTGTCCTATTCTATGGCATTTGCTAAACAATCCAGTTCTTATACCTCCTTTCTGCTCCACTCAACTTTGCTTTTGTCCAAAGATTCCTTCTAACATAAGAGGGCATTGTGAACAAGCCCTGCTAACAGCTCTTTGTCCTATTCTTTTCCTATTTCCTACTGGGTTAAAACTCGATCCGGGAATATCAATATCTTTGGTCTTCGCTCCTGTCTCGTGATTCATTGTGCATCTGAGATTAATGAATGAGGGTAATTCTTTGTGTTCAAAAAGAGACAACTTGGGAGCCAACAAAGGATTTTATAACCACATATAAGGTGAAAACACTAGCCGCGAAGTCGTGTGCACTGCCCGTGCACTGCGGCGTTGCGCATGCCACCAACCGCTTCCACTGCCGTGCCACGCGCTGGACTTGCGCCGCTACCGAGTCGCGTGCAGCCACGCCGCCAGCGTCAACCACCTCGCTCTGGCTGAGAGAGATGAAGATTTTGCAAATACAACCCTCAAATTTTTCTATTCTCAATAACATGCTTATATCGATATAATATCTCAAAATTTCAACATATCTAATTTCTATTAAGTTTTGCTTAAATTTAGGTTATCTACATCTTTTTAAGTATCATAAGGGTCATTAAATTTACAAATTATTCGATATAAAATTGTCTTAGGAATAAAGACAAATAAAGAACGAATGAAAATAAAGGTAACCTATATCAAATTTCAATGGTGATCGTCCCGAAGTTTCTCATCACTCTGCAAACCTTCACGACGATTGTTTTCTAACTCTCTTCACTTCTAAACAAATTCTCGATCTGAGAAGGTTTAGTGGATTGTTACTGCCTATAAATAGAGGTGATTATTGGGTATTGGGTAGTGGGCCCGAGTAATGGGCTGTCACGGAGTAGTGAGCGGTTACAATTTCCTTGATCCCAAAACTACCTCAAAGATTCACGTGGGCCCATTTGTTTACGTCTATATATTGAATACATATTTTTTTTCTTCCTACAAACAATATAACTATAAACAACCCGCTGTATATCAGGTTCTTGGGAACAAATACCAAAGCAAGCTGCTTGAAGTGATTGATGCAAGGTAAATTTGGAATGGTTTTTTGCATGGCCTTCCTTCTCCTTATTAGTTGACGATATTGGATTGTCGAATAGTATCTACTAAATATCCAACTGTGTCAACTAATAAGTTGAAGTCACTTGAATTAAGAGTAAAATTATGACTATCTAATGTTCCTAGTGAAAAACAAAAGCCTTTTCTGAAAAGTTATTCTAGATTGTCTACTGTCATATGCTTGGAATCGTTAATATGTTCTTACTTAATTATATGGGTTTTGCTAGTGAGTTGCCCGAGTTTCTGGGCGGCACATCCACATGTGCAGAGCATGGCGGCTGTCTTAGATCAGATAAAGGCCCATGGAAAGACCCTGAAATTATCCAGGTGCAATTGCATATTGTGTAGGCAGTCATAAGTTAGCAGATGCAAATAGGACGTGGTAAATCATCTTACCCAGTATCACACTTGCATGGCAGAGCCAAGTCTAGAAAGCACATGAGAAATTCATCAAGGGTGAGAACATGATTTCGGAGGATGAGATCACGTATCCCAATGCAGTACTGGTGACAAAACATTTCTTCTTGAAATGGAATTTGATATGATCATCTGACTATTGTTTTACTGATGACTACATCATTTTGACCTAAAGGAGACCATATCGGATGCTAATGATTCTGCTAGGCTTCCAAGGGCTATGATTGAGCACCCAGAGTTGTCTCCAGTTCGTGAGGAGATGCTTTGTCCAGAGTACAAGGTATTTTCTAGAAGAGAAATGAGCATAGAACTGTCTTCTCAATACCGTTTCTCAATGGAAGATGGACTACAGAGTGATCTATTCTACTGTAAAATTTAGGTTCCATCTGTGGCTGCCTACGATTATGATGATGACATCCTGATGGTTGACAAAACTGTGGATGCCACCTAGAGTAAGAAAACCCTGCATGAGAAGCTTGCTGCCACTAAAGGTCTGTACCACAATGTTTTAATTCTTTCTAGTCCAAGACTTACTTCATGGAAATGTATAACCTTTGAGACTTAGCATGGACTACTCAATGCCTAACGAACTACATGTTTGATCATGTCGGATACTCAATAGCTCTCCATAAAATGAGAAAGGACATTTCCTTCACTCTTTTTCATTGCAAATTAAACCAGTATTCGAACAGAAATATTAGCCATTACATTGTAGAAGAAGGCTGTCATTTTCTACCTGAGGGGATATCTTTGTCATGAGGAACTCTTCGCCACATGCCAAACATTGTTCAAGTGTATGAATCATGGTTGAAACGTATAATAGAAAAACTAAACTACTAAATGCTAGAGCCCTATGGCAACTGATTGGTTAGTTTGAATGCATCCCTATATTTTACTCGAGAGAGGTGACTTAAAAAACCTTACAGAATTTTTGAAGATCCTGACAGAATAATGCTGGCACTTGGTGCATAGATCTCAGTTCCTGAATTCTGAGATATGTCTCTTTCTTTCTGTTTTTGTGTGATGAAAGCATACTGATTATACTTTGGACCCAAATATATTGCTTGTAGTGCAGATACTTGTGACCTACCAGATCCTTGCAAAGTTCCATCAGGTGCAAGCAACAATGTAATTGGTGGCGCGATGGCCTTTGTCATGGGAGTGAGCACCATTTTCGGGGTAACACGTGATTCGCCAAAGAGGATTGTCGATTCACCAATTGGCATTTCCATACCTGTTTACTGTGCTGAAACAATAGTTAATGGCCTGATGCACCATCACGAGCTGCCTGCACCGACTGTCGTCACAGTTGCTGACTGCCCGAGGTGATGAAGCGTCTCAGTGAACTTGAAGAGAAAGTGAGCATCATGAGCTTGAAGCCCGCTGAGATGCCATTTGATAAGGAGGAGATGTTGAATGCTGCTGTCAACCGTCTGGAAGCTCCGGAAGCTGAGCTTACTGCAGCCAAGAAGGTGCGGATCATATGCCATTGGTGTAAAAGGCCAGAAAGCTTCAGATGTACATTCCAGTCTGATGACAAATGCTTCTTCTTGTAGGCTCTGGAGGATGCTCTTTCGCACCAAGAGGAGCTTCTAGCTTACATAGATAGCAAGAAAAAGAAGAAGAAGAAGAAGAAGAAGAAGAAGAAGAAGTTGGTGAGTACTAAAAAGTAGTAGGATATATATCTGGGTGCTATGAGATCAATCTAACCTGCGCTAACTCATGGCTTTCAGAGCTCATGTATTTGCATGACCTCGAATATCTGATTCCTATTTTTTTTTGCTATTTTGTAGTTCTTCTAAAGAATGCATGGAAATTAATGTCAGCCGACATTTATCACATTGCAACACACTGCCAAAATTAACTTCTTTTTTTTTTGTTTTTGCTTCTTTCTCCTTGCTGCAGAATCCGTTCCGCTGGTGAAAACAGGGTCAGGGGAAAGTTGCACTCTCGGCAAACGTTAGCTGTGATAAGTCATTGAAGCCAACTGGTGGCTGCTTTCTTTGATAGATTGACAGGTTAATTGTTTCGATTGACACTTGAGGATTTCAGAATTCCTGCGATACTATGCCCTTCTCTCTTCTCCATTTCTTGTTGAATGATATTGCACTATAATGTTAATTTTGTGCTCTCTCCTCTTTGGCAGAGATAGTTTTCATGTTATCAAATGGCAGTTGTTCTCATGTTCATATTCTGGCTTTTCGCATTCGTGATCGAAATATCACCTTGTAATAATTGCATCTATGATTCTGAAAATGCTGTACCTGGCTGTGTTTGCCCTGAATTTGCCCAGGAAATTTGGACTGTAAAGCTGAAATGAAAGAAGAAAGAACCACTCAACGAAACCCAATAATTGTTTTTAATTAATCCAGCTTATTTGTTCTTGCACAGCATCCGAATGTCTAGAGAAAAAACAATCTGTCTCACTCGATCTACAGCACAGTACATAATAATTTGCGACGGACAAAGCTAACAAATAGATCCCTTGTAAATGACATGTACAATATCATGGGATCAAGTGGTGCACCAAATGCCCCCAGCAAGCAGAACAGGGCTTTGTCTTCAACTCTAACCGCAGCATCGATGCCAGGGATTCCTCGACAAAGACACGCGGGAATACGTGTGCCGTTGTTCGATCTCAGCCATGATCACGAGAAGGAGCATCATCGTCCGAGAACAGCGCGAGAGCAAACAACAGCAGAAGGAAGATCGAAAAATTCAGACGTGGCGAGGTGTTTAACGTCTAACAAATTCTATCTGTCAGAGATAAATAAATATTTTTAAAAAATGTTTATTTATTTAAAAAAATAATGCATGATTCTGATCGAATCCTTTTTTGAGTTTTTTCCTTAAGGACCTCTCTGTTTTTGTGAAAAATTGATGCAAGTAATCGAAAGTCTTGGAAATTTGAAATTTTTAGTGTGTTTGGTTATTTGGGGTTTGAATATTTTAAATTTTGAAATTCTTTGTTTGGTTGAAAGGATTTTAACTCTTTAATTTCTTGAATATTTGAGTGAATCACTAGTTAAATACTAAAAAATTTTGAATGCTAATATTAATCTTATTATTTGAAAATATCTTACATATTTAAGTACATTAATTATTGCAAATTTAAGATTAATTACTAAAAATACATTAAATATTTCAAATATTTAAATTATTAAAAATTTTAGATTAATTATGAAAAATATCTTTAATATCTAAAATATCTTAACTATTAACTATTTAAAATTTAGGTCAATTGCATATAATTTCTTGAAATTTTGTCAAATTGGGTACTTCTCCTCCAAACTTAAATATTTGCATATAAATATTTAAAATTTTGTTAAATTATATATTTCTCCGCCAAACTTAAAAATTTACATATAACTCCTTTAAATCTTATTAAATCACATATTTCTCCTTCAAAGTTAAAAAAATTATTTTTTTCATTATTGGATGTATTGTAAAAACTTTATAATTATATCTTCATCATTAGAATAAGAAATATTTAGAGAATATATATCATTTAATACTATTTGAACTAAAGTGAGAAGACGAAAATACCCTTGACTTGCTTAGAAAAAAGTTTGGTAGTAGGTCATCTGTCTTTCTTTTAGTTAAGAGTTTATCTCAAATTAAATTTTAACTCAAGATATAAAATAATTATTTAATATTGATTTGGTTTAAATCTGTTTTACTTTAATTTTGAATTAAATTTAAACTTATATGTAAAATGATAATTTTGCTCATGGTCTAGCTTAAACTTTAAACTCGTTTTGACCTGATTTGGAGACCCTTTTTCCTTGTGTTCTTAGTTATGCTAATCTACACCCAATTAAGGGTATTTTTGTCTATTCACTTTAATCTAAATGACACCAAACGATATTTATTTTTCAAACATTATTAATTTTAATGATAAATTTATATCTAATAAGGTTTTTTCAATATATTCAGTTATGCAAAAAAAATATATACTTTTTTAGTTTTGGAGGAGAAATATACAATTTGGAAAGATTTTAAGAAATTATATGTAATTTTTAAAATTTTAAGGAGAAATATATAATTTGACAATATTTTAAGAAACTATATATAATTTTTAAGTTTGATAGAAAAATATGCAATTTAATAAAATTTTAAGGAACTATATGCAATTGATTCTTAATTTTTAAAATATTTTTTTAAAAAATTTTAATTATTAAAATGTTTGAAAATTATTTGATGCCCGGTGAGACTCACATGACCTTACAT
>RXID01014389.1:896525-944617 GCA_005019695.1 Trichopus zeylanicus subsp. travancoricus
AAATGTAAAAAATATTAAAAAATAATTTTAAAATAATTTACAATTATTTTTTAAAAAAATCTGTGGGTCTATTTTGTAATTTATAAATATTAAATTTGTAATTATAAATATAAAAAATACTAATGTCTTTTTTGTAAAATTTTATTTAAAATATGATTAAAAATATAGACTTATTTATAAAAAAAATATTGAAGGGGTCTATTTGTAAATGTATAATATGAAACTTGTAATTTTTAATTTTAATCTTTGAAACCTTCGATGACTTATTTGTAAACAATTTATTGATTAAAATAAATAAAATTTGGACATCTTTATAGAGAAAAGCAAAATATTACAGATGGTTCTATTTTTTAAGTAAAATGAAACCCATATTAAAAATAATTTTTAAATTTACAAGTTTCATATTGTACATTTACAAATAGACCCCTTCAATATTTTTTTTATAAATAAGTCTATATTTTTTATCATATTTTAAATAAATTTTTACAAAAAAGACATTAGTGTTTTTTATATTTATAATTACAAATTTAATATTTATAAATTACAAATTTAACTTCGGGGTGTTATTTGCAAAAATTAAAATTTTGGGGACTCTTCTGTAAATTTAAATATTTCGGGGTGTTATTTGCAAAAATCCGCCCCCGCGTGCCGGAGAAGGAGGCGGAGGTCGGGGCGCCGGCGAGCCGGCGGCGGGAACGGAGGCGGACGCCGAGGCCGTTCCGCCCCCGCGTGCCGGGGACGGAGGCCTAGGCCTGCGCGCCGGCACGCGGGTGCGGAAGGCCAAGGCCGAGAGCGTTCCGCCCCCGCGTGCGGGCGCGCCGGCCTCGGCCTCCGTCCCCGGCACGCGGGGGCGGAACGGCCTCGGCCTCGGCCTCCGCGTGCGGGCTCGCCGGTCTCGGCCTCCGTCCCCGGCACGCGGGGGCGGAACGGCCTCGGCCGTGGCCGTCCGCGCCCGCGTTTCGGCGCGCCGGCGCCCCGGCCTCCGGCTCCGCTCCCGCCCGCCCGGCCTCCGGCTCCGCTCCCGCCGCCTGCCGCCGCCTCCGCTCCGCCTCCGGCCGGCCGGCCTCCTCATCCGCTCCCGCCCGCTCGACGGGGTGTTATTTGCAAAAATCCGAATTTTGGGGACTTTTCTGTAAATCCGAATAATTTCGGGGGTTTATTTGCAAAAATTCGAATTTCGAGGACTTTTTTGTAAATCGGAGTTCTTTCGGGGTGTTATTTAAAAATCCGAAATCCGGGGGTTAAATATAAAAAAATAAGTTTTTAGGGGTGTATGTGTAAAAATAATGGGGGTAAAATCGGAATTTTTGGGTAAAATTTTGATTAAATAACAATCAGGGGGCTGTGGGTAAATATGGGCGAATTTGAGGGGGGTGGGGGTAATTACGGAAATTACGGGGGGTTAGCGGTAATTACCCCAAATTACAGGGGGTCACCGGTAATTACCCCTATTTTATATTTCTAAAAAATAATTTTTTTTCTCATATGACCCTCCAAAATTTTTATATAATCCAAAAAATTCTATTTTTTAAATATCCCTCTGAAAAAGTATTTTAAAAACAAATATAAATTTAAAAAATAAATTTTACAAAATTATAAAGAAAATATCATTTCTTTACAACCATATGCAGAAATTTTTTCCTTCATCGTATCAATTCAAATCCTTTTATCTCATTAATTTTGAAACCTGATATAATTTTAGAAAATCATAATATTCTTCACGTATTTTCTTTTTCTGGACAAAAATAATATTTCCGTTGCGGCCACTTGCCTGATAGCCCGTCTCCAAAAGGGAGTACACTCCCTATATGCCTCGTGGCAGTTTCCCCTCCGGCCCAAATGGGTGCCCTCGCTCCACGCCCCCCCCACCATCTTCCCATGGCTCGGGGTTCAAGAAAGCGCGAATAATCCTCTTCCGAATTATTCGCCGCTCGTCGGCGGCTTCGTCGGCCTCCAGCTCCGCGGATCACGGCAGTTCTTCTCCTCCTCCTCTTGGACGAGGGATTTTGAGCAATCAAGTAAGAATCTGTGGGATTTGCTATTTTTCTAGCAGTTTCCAGGGACTTTGCAGAGTCGCTGATCAAAATGCTGCCTTCTTTTGTTAGAGATTTTGATTGTTTTTTTTCTCTATTTTTTTGGTGATCACTGGCAATTAGGTATCAGCGTCAGAGATGTCTGGCCCGCTCGATCGATTGGCCTGGCCTTGTGAGTTTTTTCCTTTTGATTTTCTTTTTATGTTGGTCTTTTATTTAAATTTAGGGTTTGCCGCTGATGGAGGAAACAAAGAAATCATGAGATTTGATCAAAATTTTCTTGCGTTTTGTTTTAGAATCCTTCTTGGGATACTTCGGCTATGAATACGGGGTTTCTTATTCATCCTCAAGATGAATCCGACTTGGTTGCGTGTCTTCTGATCTTTTTTGCTTGCATTTGCTGAAATTTTGTTTCACCCCAATTGGTTTAATCTTAAAATCTAACTTCGAATGTCTGCAAAGTTATGAATAAATGGTCATCAACGGGGAGACCTATCATATATTCTCTTTCTGTAGATTCTGTTGTTCGTCTCATGTTTGTTCTGAATTTCTTTTTTCCGTAAGATTTGAAGCAGGTTTGAAACAGCATCTTTGTTGCGTGATTCTGTCTTCTGTGTGTTCTATATTCACAAACTCCAGCCTTAGGCTTCCAATAAGTTGTTTCTTTTTCCCTCTGGGTTCTTAGTTGTCGGTAATTGGAGCAGAATATTATTTGCTCAAAAATGTTGTTGATGACAACTCTTATCATTATTTCGGTTGTTGCAAACTCTAAAATTTTAAACTGTCATGCAAAAAAGAAAAAAATGGTTAATCCTTCCACTGGGATACAAAATCTTAGCTTTTTTTTTAGAGTTTTGCTTCAGCTTATTATTATCCTTGTTGGATTTCATCAACAGAAAAATTATCATCTACGCTTTTTCTATAGATTCTTTTCTTAATATGGTGAATTATAAGTGTTTGTTTGAGTTCTGTGTATTTGGTGCCCTAGGTTTTTGAGACTTGGTTGCGCTACAAATCCAACATCAATTGTTGGGATCAAACCTCGTAGATGATGCTCTGATTTCTTTTGTGCTCTAATCATTGATGACTATCCGATTGGCATATCTTAGTTCCAATATTCTCATATTTCCATGTGGTATGGAGCAGTCTCTATCTATTTCACATCTTTGCTACTTGATTTTTGTGTATTCTATATTTACAAACTCCTATCTTAGTAAGTGTTTTCCTTTTTCCCTATACATTCTAAATTGTCAGCAACTGTGATTGAGACAGAATCTTATTTGCTCAAGAAATATTGTTGTGACACTTACATCATTATTTGGATTTTTGCAAACCCTCAACTTCTTACCCTCTTTTTAGTATCCTTCTGTCATGCAAAGACAAAATTTGGTTTTTCTTTCCATTTGGGATGTAAATTCAACACATGTTTTTAGCAAATTGTCATTTTATCGTGCTAACTTTATTCAAACCTGAAGATTGTCTGCAGTAAACATGTCAATTTATTCAAGGAAATTTGTTGACCTAGCTTTCACAATTTTTAATTTGTTACAGGAAATTTGTTGACCTAGCCGCCCCGAGGAACATCGCTCACCTCCCGAAGATCCCTGCCGACATCTCCGACCGGATCGACGTTGTCCCGCTCCCTCTCTCGCCCGTCTCTGGTCTCCCAGCCAATGCCGCTTCCACCTCCAACATCCCTGCAGACAAGGTTCAGTACCTCAAGATAGCTCTTGATGGTCTTTGGCAGCCGTTCGCGAACTTCCTTTCGAAAGCCAAGCCTGACTGGGTCATCCTCGACTCTGCCGCTCATTGGGCACCACCGATTGCAGCGGAGCACTCCATTCCCTGTGCAATATTCACGGTGTTGACCGCATCAGCCCTTTCGTTTTTCGGCCCGCTGAGGGAGTTATCGCCGGAGGAAGGTTCGAGAAAGACGCCGGAGGATTTTGTCGTGCTGCCGCCTTGGATCCCCTTCCCTTCCAATCTATACTACTTTGTCCATGGCGCCAAGGGCTTCATGAACCTCTATAGAGTCAACACCTCCGGCGTCTTCGACATGCACCGCTTCTGTGACAAGGTGGTGGCGCTCCGGACTTGCCTGGAAGTCGAGGCGCAATACATAACACTTCTTGCGGATTTATACCAGAAGCCTGTTGTACCTGTTGGCCTTCTCGTACCAGAGCAAACGTCGAAAGACAGGAAATGTGACGGCCGGCACGGCGAGCTCTTCGAGTGGCTGGACAAGCACGTGGCGAAGTCGGTGGTGTACATCGCTTTCGGGAGTGAAGCGACATTGGAAGTGGAGTTGCTGTGGCAGCTGGCCTTAGGCCTAGAGATGTCTGGAATACCGTTCTTATGGGCTCTCCGGAAGCCCGGCGGCTTGCCTGAGGAGACCGAGGTGTTGTTGGAGGGGTTCAAGGAGCGAGCAAGAGGGCGGGGAGTGGTGACCACGAATTGGATTCCGCAGCTGGAGGTGTTGGCTCACCCATCGGTGGGCGGGTTCTTGACACACTCCGGGTGGAGCTCGGTAATACAGGCGCTGCAGCACGGCCACCTGCTGATACTGTTGCCAATGTACATGGATCAAGATCTGAATGCAAGGATGGTGGAGGCCGGGGGGGTTTGGAGTTGATGTGGTGAGCTCCGCGCAAGCTCGCTCTCGTCCAACGAAGGTGAACAGTAAACCCTAAACGAAACGATATTTATGGTTTCATTGCAGTTCCGGCCGAAACGGCTCGGTTTTGGCCGAAATTGCAAACCTTATTTAAAACTTTCAATGTTTTTTTATAAAATTTTATTTTAAGAATGATAAAATTTGAACTTATTTATAAATAAAAATATTTAAGCGATCTATTTGTAAATATATAAATATTAAACTTGTAATTTGAAATTCTAAGTTTTAAAATATTCAACATCTTTTGTGTAAAATTTTATTTAAAAATGATGAAATTTGGACTTATTTATAAATAAAAATATTCAAGGGATTTCAAGCCAAATAGAGGTAGTCGAGTGCAGTTCAAGCTAATTGGTGATCTTTGAAAGCAATTTCAAGCCAGCCAAGGGTATTTGGAGGCAATTTCAAGCAATCTGAGAGAATTCAAAGCCAATTTCCTGCACTCGAGTAGCATTCGGTAAAAATTGTAAGCCATCAGCAGGTGTTTAGGAATAATTTCAAGCCAATTGTAAAGATAGGCACTCGACTATAGTAAAACAACAATTTCCTATTCTTTCAAACTAATAATGAAAGAGTTAAACCAAAAAAAATACATTGGCCAAGATAAATACCTTCCAAATGTTGCTTCAATCAGTGGTAGCTATAAAGGATAGTGTGAGCAAAAAATAATTCAAGAAATGTCCTTTGACCATTGGCCAATGTTGCAAGTGCAATCAGAAACAAAGCCTTCAACAACATCTCGGAAAAAAAAAAGAAAATAAAATATGGTCAAGAAGTTGTTGGCTATCAGAGGGAGAGGGAAGAAAAGGAGGAAAGAGAAAAAAAGAAGAAAAAAATAGAGGAGAAAAAAATTATTGTTCTTCTCATCTCGATTTGCATATCTTCATTATCTAACTTAGACCAGCCTATGAGATTTTCTGAATGTCACTCCAACCTAGGGTTAGCTTGTGTGCTTGCTCAAATGTCACTCAACTTAAGACTAGCCTGCAGGCTCCCTCAAATGTCACTTGACCTAGGGATAGCTTGTATGCTCGGTTGAATATTATTGGATCTAAGTTGAGTATGCAAACTTGTCTGAAAATCAAACGGGGCTAGCCTATGAGATCACCTGAAACTCAAATCAACTCAAGGTCAGCCCATAGGCTTGCCCAAAAGTCACTTGAACCATGGGCAGTCTGAGGGCTCTTAAATTAACCAAATCAAATTGATTAAAGTAAATCAATAACGTAATTACTTAAGTAAATTAGAATTAAGCTATTGTGGCCGAATTAAATAAATTGATTAAATTAAATCAATTTGATTCAAACAAACCATCAAATGGACCCAAATTTGATCAAATAAAATTAACACACTAAACTAAAATTAAAATGGACCCAAAGTGGTCTAAATCAACTTTGATCAGGTTGAACCTAAACCAAATTAGTTCAAACCCAAATTCTAATTGAGTCTAGTTGGATTAAAGTCAAACTATAGTAAGGTCAAACTGAGTTTGAACCAAACTTTAATATGGTCAAGACAGGTTTGAACCAGGACCAATCCAGTCCAAGCCTAAATAAAAATCTAAATTAGGTTGAATCTAAACTAGAATCAGGACAAACCTAAATTAGAATTAGGTTGAACTTAAACCAAAACCTAATAAAAGTCCAACACGCTTCAAATCCAAACCCAGCAAGGGTGAATTCAAAATCAAATCCCTTAAGAATCCATTAAAAGATGGATCCAAGATCCAATGAGAACCCAATAATGTTTGGATCCAAAATCCATTTAAGAAACCCAATAGGGGTTGGATTTAAGATTCATTAAGGATCCAATAAAAAACCAACAATGGTTTGATTCAAAATTTATTAATGATCCAATAAGAACTTAATAAAAGTTAGATCTAAGATCTATTAAAGATCTCATAAGAACTCAACAAGGGTTGGTTCTAAAATCTAATAAGGATTAAGTCCAATGCCCGATGAGGATCGATAAAGGGTTAAACTCAAACTCATTAAGGATCCATTAAAAATCCGATAAAGGTGAAACTCAAACTCATCAAGGTTCTAATCCAAAACATTGAAGGTCGAATTTAGATCCAATAAGGATCCAATATAGGGTTAAATTTGACTCAAATTAAAGCAAACCAAACTTGAACCAAAACCAAGTCTGAACATCAAATAGAATCAAACTAGACTTGAACTAAAAACCAAGTATGAAATCAAATTAAGCATAAATCAAGCAGAGTTAGTCGGCAATAAACCAAAAAGGAAATAGGACCTTTGGGCAAAATTATAGTTGAATGGTATATCTTGTTGAGAATTTAAATTTTTGAGAGTCCTTGGTGTAAAATGGTCATCTTCCTCAATCCTAATGCTCGATGGGGGAAGGGCTAGCAGTGGGCAAGCCAGTGCGGCATGAAGGGTGGTGCATAGGGTGGTAGAAGGCCATACAAAATCAACCAGTCATTAAAGAAATATTAATCTAAATGGAGAAATAGAACATGATTATAGTACATGGACATTTGGCACCAAGCATTTAGTACAAGAAAGAAAAACTAGAAAAAGTACAATGTCATACATGCCTTCCAATAGTACCAAAAAACAAAATAAATCTTTAGGAAAGGAATCATCTTATAAGCACAAGTATAATGTCAAGGATAAGGAAGAAGATAAAGAAAAGGTGTAAAGAGTGTCAATGGTCCCAAAGCCTTCCAAAAGAAAAAAAATGATAAATAATGGGATGTCAAAGAGTTAAAAGCTAAGACTTAAAAACTTCCAAGAAATTTTGACAAGATAATAAAATTCAAAGCATAACTGTCAAACATTAAGATAAAGTGATAGATCGTAAGACGAAACAATTAGATCTTATCCATACTCATCCTTCGCAATTAATGGGAAATTTCAAGAACCATCTCAACAGGTGAAAGAGAGAGAGTGAGAGAGAAACCGAAGAATTTGGAAGAAATTGAAAGAATGCTTGCATATGAAAACTAACTAAATTTACTGCAATAGAGATTTTACAATAAGTTGTTTGACATTCTCAAAAAGAAAAATAGGATGAGGGAAAATATGAGCCAAATGAGGTCTAGAATAGGATGAAATTAGACTCTTGCATAAATAAAATACAAAATAGCAATTTTCATCTCAAAATCATGCAAAAATCAATATTTTACAAGATGAAAAAGAATAGAGATTGTTACAAGTGAAAAACTTTACCTTGTATTCTCCAAACAAAGATGTTGCAGTTGAAAAGTCCAATAGAATTCTGATCAGCCTAGCTCTATCTCTGATGGGCATCCTTGTCCTTGAGCTCCTCAATATAAGTTTTATAAATATTTGGAGAATACATTGATAAAAAAAGAGAACATGATAAGAAGTTTGAATCATGAGGCAGATTGGGGAATGGCATGACAGAGTATTTCATCCTTATTGAACAAGAAATTTGATTAGACTTCAAAAGAAAAACCCACACAGAAACCCATATTTATCATTTGCATTTTCATGCCCATTCCATAAGATTCAAAATCAAGAATGGAGATTTTTCATAGCTGAAAAAGAAATCATTAGAAAATTTTGAACCACCCTAAAGAAACCCATCCTTTATCATTTGCAATTTTGCACCCATTCCATATAGTCAAAATCAAGAATAAAGACAATCCACTGAAACCAAATCTAACTAATAGAAAATTTCCAAAACTATCTAAATAGAAAGTACAAAATAAAATTGAGAGAAGAACCAAAGAACCACAGCAAGAAAGTTGAAAAGAAATCCAAACAATACCTTGACAACCCAGAGCAATTGCTTAAATGCTTAGTGAGCTGCTTCACTCCTCCCAGATCCTCTGATACCAAAAAATGCATCAAAGAATGAATTTGTTGAAAAAGCCAAAAACAAAAAGATTCCAATTTTTAATATACTTCATAAGAAAATGAAGACTATCAAAGATGAGATCAAGATAAAGAAGACAAAGGCAAATTTGTGCCATTTCACAAGAAGCAAGCCAGCCATTTCCACCATTTATCTTGTAAATTTGATGTGGTGAACGCATTTTTTCTGAGCAACTTTCTGTCACTACACACTTGTCTTGTTTAGCAAATTAAACACATCCCACCTACCGAAGGAAAAACCAAGATTTTAGAGTGCATGCTGGTTGAATGTCAAAAAAAACATTTGAAGTAGGCATAATATTACCTTTCTCAGGGCTTAGTTCACATTTAGAGGTGTCTCTTCATCTTTGGCTGAATGAGTTGTTTTAAAATAGCAAGTAGAGCCCATAGCTTGGCCTGAGCCTTCAGCCTCATCACTATTTCTTTCAAAGGTAAGCTTCTAAAGGTATGAAGAGTTAACTGATTTTAACTGACCAAATGCAGATTCTACAAATTGCTAAGCATTTACACTCTCAGATTTGATAGTTATTCTTTACATAGAATCCTAACCTACTCCAGTTAAGAAGATCTAAGAACAAAATGTGTCTTCCATCATTTCATTATAATTCTTATATTGGACCTGATTTATCATATTGAATTCAAATGTAATAACATTTAAGAAGTAAAATGCAATTTCATAATTGAAGGAAAACACATACTAGATTTAATTGAAATTCCAAAATGTCCAAGGATAAAAAACCATGGAGGGTGATGCAATTGCTGATAAAATAAAAGTCACCCAATAGGCATAAACCATAAATTGCTATTTTGCTATCAAAAAGTCTCAAACTTCTTCCTTAAACATGATTGAATATATACACAAAACTAATTGTCCTTAAACTCAACACTTCTGTTAAGTCTATTGGTGGCCCAAGCAAAAATAATATTCGGTTATCATAAAAACTTCAAGGGGATGATATGCACTTCAAATCTAAAATGATTCACTGAAAAAAGATGAGATTTACAAAGTTGACTGTAACATTCATACTTGTTTCTACTTTTCTATAATCTACAACAAGTAGAATGTCAAATGGTGGTAAAATCTAACAAAAGACTAAAATTATACAAACTAGGACAAAAGAAGTATCACTATATACCTAGGATAAAAGAAGTATCACTATATTTGTTGCTAGTAAATTAGTATGAGATCAACAACTAAAATTGTTTGTATCCTTTAGTTAATTGAATGAACCACAACAAAATCAACTCTATGCTAAGCGCAAGAGGACTTTTAACCATCATGTGCTCTTGAAATTTGAGAATGTAAGAGACTAGGCCACAAGTTATTTGCAGTCATATCATATCTCCAATCATATCAATCCACTATATGCAAATAGTTCATAAATAACATACTACTAGGAAACCACTAAAACTTTGAGTTAGCTGGACTTACATCACACCAGAAGCCTAAAAAAGATCCAAGGAAAAACTATGAATAAGTTGTTTGAAGTAAGGTGTCCTTAAATAACAATTAGTTGGACCTTGAAGCATTCCCTAAATTTGAATTCACAAATATACCCTAACTTGCATGAAATACTATCAAGGTACTGGACAAATCATCTTTCAGAGGGTTCAGGAGGAAAACCCTTGAATAGAAATCATCCATATGCTACATAAGGGCAATTCCATCTCTGCTCAAGCAAAGGGGGCCTACCTTGTTTTGCAATATCTTTCCAATTAGTTGTCTTTTGCCATTCATCTGCTGTACACATTTCCCAAAAATCAAATTTCCTAATGTTATGCAAAAGCTACAACGTGCATTAAGGCATGCCAATTATACTATTAAATATAATTAACAGTGGGTACAAGAAGACACTTTCAACAGTTATAGATAGATCTAAGTTTAGTAAATACAGTCTTTTAATATTCATAAGACACTATCCATATGTTGTTCAGTGTGGCAACCATGATAATTAGATTGACCATCTATTTGCAAGGCTGAAAATGTAGATTTAGTTAGGAAGTCTAGCTTCCTACTCCTTTATTTCTAGATCTAGCTCTATCTGTAAGCCGACGTTAGACTAGGTAGATTCATTCCCTCCCTCCAAAATATGAAGCAAGTATATTGGCTTATGAGGACTAGTTCTCATTGTGCCCTTGTAGGATCTGGTTGAAATTCCTAATTGCGAGGCTGATTCTCATCAGATGCTCCTTGTTCGCTATTTGCGCCTTCTTTGCTCTTTTTCAAGGTAACTAACAATTTCCAATTTTTTTAAGAGAAGCAAGATCGTAGCATAGAAAGTCTTGTTGTCTCCTCTTGTTGAGAAGGTTTAAGCCGAACAAAGACCACAGTGGAGCATAGAAAGTTGAGAATGAGATTTCATTTACACAGGGCATACAAATGATAGGGATTGAATCCTCATAAAGTAGTGGTTTACCCTACTAACCTAAATCAAGTGTCACAGCATTCAAGCATTCATTGAATTGGATTTCCTATCTTTTCTTGCCACCTGGACTACTCAATTTTTGGTACACTAACCTTTCTCCCAACAGTGTTAGCTTGCCATATTTACCATTCCCGGGCGCTTATGTACTGGAATCAAAATCTCATATTTAGTATTGAGTCCTATCATCGTTGTTCCCGTCCACTTTTTGGAGTCTTGTTCTTGTGCCTCAACGAAAGCTATGCTATGTCCAAGCTCTTACTCTGATGCCACACTAGATCGAAAGTGGTTCAAAGTGGATGCAGGTTGTTCGGCTTTTAGTTCGTCATGAAAGACTCCTTTGTTCAATAAGGAAAGTTGAACGAGGGAAACAAACAGTTGACTTCTTGGGTGGTCAAATCTTCCACCCAGAACTAGCAAGCATGTTTAGAATCATAAGAGATGATAAAGGAGTGTGACTATGGATACTTCGGGCAAATTCCAAACAAAACTAGCCTCGAGTGTTTAGAAGCAATTTGAAGCCAAATGGGGATGTTAAGGAGCAATCTCAAGCCCATCAAAGGATTTTAGAAGAAATTAGAAGCAATTAGGAGGCATTCAGATACAATTTCAAGTCATCAATGTGCATTGTGGAGCAATTTCAAGCCATCGGGGGCATTCAAGAATAATTTCAAGCCATCGGAGGCATTTGGGAATATTTTCAAATCATCTGGGGTATTCAATAACAAACTCAAGCCATCGAAAGGCATTTAAGAATAATTTTGAACCATCCATTGTATCAAGGGCATTTAATTTTGTACCATCTGGGCATTTAGGAATAATTTCAAACTATCATGGGCATTCAAAGGCTATATCAAGTATTTCAAGTGTGTTCAGGAACAATATCAAGCTAATTGTATGCATTCAAGAATAATTTCATGTCAATTGGGCCCATTTGGGACATTTTTGGATATTTTTGCACATTTTGCAGTATTTCAGGAAATTTTCTGATATCCACATGTCATTTTGCGACATTGTGAGCAACCACATAATATTTTTGAAGACATTTTTGAACATCCACGAGGCATATAAAAATAATTTTTGTTATTTATGAGAAATTTTGGGATATTTTTAGGCATCTGAGGAGCATTTCGAAACAATATCAAGTAAAATAGGGGCATTTAATAGCAATTTTAAGCCAATTGTGGGTATCCGAAAGTAATTTCAAACCAACTAGGGGCATTCTAGAGTAATTTCAACCCAACAAAGGGCATTAAAAAATAATTTAAAGCCAGTTGAGGGTCTTCAAGAGCAATTTTAATCTAATCAAGAGATATTTTTGGCCTATCAGGGATATTTCGGAACTATTTTAGGCCAACCAAGGGTTTTTGAGAATAATTTCAAGTTAATCAAGATTATTTGACAGCAATTTCAAGCTAACAAGCTGATTCAAGAGCATTTTTAAGCTAACCAGCAGGAGAATTTTCAAGCAAGCAAGAGCATTTGGGAGCAATCTGAAGCCAACTGGGAGTGTCCTGAAGCAATTTGGGAATATTTTCAAGCCATTAAGGGGCATTTCACAAAAAATTTAAGATATCGAGAAGCATTCAGGAATCATTTCTTGCCATTGGGGGCCATTCAAGAATAATATGAAACCATTGAAGGCATTCAAGAATAATTTTGGACCATTTAGAGCATCCAAGGGTGTTTGAGAACCATTTCGAACCATTAGTGGCATTCGGAAAAAATGTCAAGCCATTTGGGGGCATTCGGGAAAAATATCAAGCCAACCAAAGGTATTTAAGAATAAGTTCAAGCCAACTAGGTGTGTTTAAGAGCAATTTAAAGTCAATTGAGGGAGTTTAGGAGATATTTGAGGTCAACCAGGGGTTTTCAATGACAATTTTAAGTCTATCAGGAGTGTTTGGGAGAAATTTCAAGTCAACCCGGAGCATTTAGGAGTAACTTCAAACCATCCAGATGCGTTTGTGAGCAATTTCATGCAAATGGTGACGTTCGATAGAAATTCTAATAGGAGGTATTTGGGTACAATTTTAGACCACTCGAAGGCATTTTGGGACATTTGATGGGCATTTCAAAAGATTTTTAAGACATGCAAGGCAATTTAGGATATTTTTGGACATTTGTGGAGCATTTAGAGACATTTTTGAACACTAACTTAGCATTTAGGGACATTTTTAGATATATGTGGAGAATTTTAGGATATTTTTGAACATCCAAAGGGCATTCAAAATCAATCCAAAGCCAATAATGGGGCATTCTGGAGAAATTTCATGCTAACTAAGGACATTTGATAATAATATCAAGGCAATTGGGGACATTTAAGAACAATTTCAACTAAATCGGGTCTATTCGGGAGTAATTTCAAGCCAAATGGGGCATTCTAGAGCATTGTCAAGCCAACCATTGGCGATCAAGAGTGAGTTCACACCCATTCGGAGAGTAATTTCATATCAATCGGGAGATTCAAGAACAATTTCAATCCAACTAAGGATGAAGGTAATTTCTAACCAATAAGGGGAGTTTAAAAGATATTTCAAGCCATCTAGAGGCATTTAAAAGAAATTTAAAGTCATCTGGGGGCGTTCGGGAGAAATTTCCATCCATTAGGTGCCATTTAGAAACATCTTCAAGCCATCAAAGGATATTCAGGAATGATTTCAAGAGATCGGGAAGCATTCTAGAATAATTTCTGGCCATTGAGGGGGATCTGAAAATCATGTCAAGCCATTAAGAGACATTTAGGAACAATTTTGGACAAATTCACTATATTGTGGCATTTAATTTCAAATCATCCATGGCATCTGAGAACAATTTCATGTCATACAGAGGCATTTGAGTAGAGTTTGAATACAAATTCAAGCAATCAGGGGGGATATTTCAAGCCAATTAGGGAACATCCGGGAGTAATTAATCTTAAGATGGTAGCAAAGGTAACATCTTCCCTCTTAGTGGATAATCTTAAGATGGCAGCTAAAAGGTTATTGTCAAAAGAAATTTCGGTATTCTCATAATAAGCTGTGACAGACATGCTGTTTAGGTTAGTTTGAATAGAATATGCGCACATTCTCATCAATGTAAGGCTCACGAGTGGATACAGATATTAAACCAACTTTAAGCATAAAATGGGGTAGTGAGGTTGAAGAAACTAGATCATGGAAGTCAATGAGGTGAGATCAAATGACCCTCATACTAGCAAATCAAGCCTTGAACCTATCAAAACAACTTGAGATGTAAAATTGAGATGGAAATTGAAGCTTACAGGTGGATTGAATTTCAGACTGCTTTCTCTTGGTGATGGGTGTTTTAATAAGAGAGGCATGGCGAGGCTGAGATAGGAGCAATGGGAGCATAGGAGAACGATAAAGGGGGCAACAAAGAAGCTAGAGGAAGGGTGGAGAGACTACCAGGGAGCACCAAAGGGCCAGAGGGAGAGGAGATTGAGGTTTTAAGGAGGAGAGAAATAAGGAAGAAGGAGCAACAGTCTAGGATTTTGAGACAAAATTACACATTCGGACGTCTGAACTTGGAGGTTCGGGCATCCAAAACTTACAGATAGAGGGCCTCATCGCAATCGATCATCCGATCTCTTTGTTGAACATCCAAAATGATCTCCTTTGGACATCTGATTGTTGATTTGGGCGACCGAAGAAATGCAAGAAAAGATGATAAAATTGTGCAGAGTTTGGACATCCAAATAAAACTATCTCGGATGTTCAAACTTACAAACTAAGCACTAATAAGGAACTTATTCAACTAATCCAAGAAACACTCAACATTATCAAAAAATTTTCAAAACATCAATTTTATCCCGAATCAAACAAAAACAAGTTTCATCCAAAGGTTTTATAAAAATATTTGCAAACTGATGTTCGGTTTTTATAAATACCAAAGAGATCATTTTTAGAAATATGATTTTGAATAGAATGATGACAAATATCAATGTGTTTCGAGTGAGAATGTAGTACTAGATTTTTAGATAAACTAATGATACTACTATTGTCATAATAAATTAAGTATATTGGAAAAGTTACAATCAAAATCTTGAAATATTTATCTCATCCAAAGAATAAGAGACAACACCACCCCACGGCTACATATTCGATCTCGACGGTAAAAAGAGCCATAGAATTTTGATTCTTGAAACTCCATGAAAATAGAGATTTTCCAAAAAATTGGTATGTACCACTAGTACTCATCCTATCTACATGGCAACCGACATATTTCGCATCACAAAAATTGATTAAATAAAAATAATAATTTGTATCATACCATAATCCTAAATCTTGTATGTCTTAAGATATCTAAAGATGCATTTCATGACAACTAGATATGATTTCGTAGGAGATACTTGAAATCTATCACAAAGACAAATAACAAATATGATAACAAGTCTACTTACAGTAAGATATAATAGACTACTAATTATACTTCTATATTATTTTTTATCAATATTTTCACCTTCTTCATTCTTATCTAACTTGGTTGAGGGACTCATTAGAATTCCAATTGCCTTGTCTTCATCCATGTTGAAATTCTTGAGGTGTTTCTTGGTGTGCTTGACTTAGTTGATAAAGATCTCATTTTTTATTTGTTACACTTGAAGTCTAAGAAAGAAATTTAATTTTGTCATCATATTCATCTCGAACTCCTTTGTCATGGTGTTTGTAAATATCTCATAGAGATTTTCATTAGTAGTACCAAATATAATACCATCAACATAAATTTATACAACTAATAAACTTTACTATACTTTTTCAATAAGAACAATGTGATATCCACACAATCCCGAGTAAAACCATTTGAAATTAAGAAAAAACATAGTCTTTCATACCAAGTTATTTGAGCTTAGTTAAGATCATATAGTACCTTCTTTAAATTTAAAACATGATTTGGAAATTGCAAATCATTAAAATCGGACAGTTGTTTAATATAAACTTCTTCGGAAAGAAAATCATTTAGAAAAGCACTTTTGATATTCATATGAAATAATTTGAAATCTTTAAAATATGCAAAAATAAGTAAAATATAAATAGATTCTGAACGAGCTACGGGTGCAAAGGTTTCTTCCAAATCAATCACCTCAACTTAAATGAAACCCTTAACCATTAATTTAGCCTTGTTTCAAACCATGACATCATTTTCATCTAACTTATTCCTAAATACCCATGTTATATCAATAATTGGGGAATCATTTGGTATTGGAATAAGTTCTCAAACTTGATTCTATTTAAATTGATTTAGTTCTTCTTGCATAGTAAGAATTGAACTTTCATCCTTTTAAGATTCATCAAGATTCATGATTTTGATTTCAAAAAAAAAAAGTAATAGTATAAAGATTGTATTTAGTAGCATGTCTAGTTTTTACTCTTGAGTCAATATTACCGTCGATTTAATCTTCCGAGTGACTTTTTTGAAATTTCAATGCCATGAATAGCTCATTATCTGCATTTTTTGCTTTTTTTGTCAATCATCTTCCTTTTTATTTGTCTCATTACTTGAACTTTGGCTTGACTTACCCTTTTTCTTCGCCTTGAAATACATTTTATCTAATTTCTTGGGAATATTTACGTCATCATCAATATATTTTTTCCCCAAAAGAGTATTAGCTTCTCAAATACGGCATTAATAGCTTCTTCAAGAACCATGGAGGGCTTTTTGAAGATTCTATAAACTTTAAAAGTTGTTGAATAGGTAAGAAAAATTCCTTCCAAAATTTTTGAATTAAATTTGGATGAGTGATCTCTTGTATTCAAAATAAAACATCTGCAACCAAAAACATAAAAAATATGAAATTTTGGATTTCTTGTCATTCCACAAGTAGTGTTAATGGCCTCCATCCAAAAATATTTGGATAGAGAGTACTCATTAAGTATGACTCGTCATTTTTTGAAAAGATTTATTCTTCCATTCTATTACACCATTTTGTTGTAGAGTACAGGGAGCCGAGAAGTTATATTTAATACCATTTTCAATGCAATAATTTTCAAGCAAATGATTTTCAAATTCACCTCTATAATTACTACAAATTTTTGAAATCATGTAAACTTTTTCATTTTGAATTCATTTGCAAAAATTAACAAAAGTATTGAGAGATGTGAAAGAAATAAAACCCAAATAAATATAGAATAATCATCTATATTTACAAAAACATAATTTTTATCTCTTAAACTTGTAATCTTGATTGGTCCAAATAAATTTAGATGGAGTTATACTAGCCTTCTTGTTGTGAAAAATATTTTGGATTTTGTGAGAGGCCTTGACTTATTTTTTCCATTTGACATGTATTGTATATTTGATCTTTAATAAATTTGCCTTTGGGTAAACCCCTTCCTAGCTCATTCCGGTAAACTTTTGCTATATCATCTATACTTGCATGTCCAATTCTATACAAAAGTCATCCATTACTATCTTGAATTACAAAATACTTCTCATTTTTCAAGTCACATTGGTCAATTGTGCAAACATTTCCAATTCGATGACTAACAAAGGCTATCATCATAATGTCTAATTATACAAATTTTTAATTTAAAAAAAATATGAAAAACTTTATCGTATAGTTGACTAATAAAAAGTAAATTATACTTGAGACCTTCTATTAAAAAAATATTTTTTATTCAATAAAATTTTTTCAATACCTATAATTTTATTTATACCATTATCTCCAAAAGTGGCATATCCTCCATCTTTTTTTAGTGTTACAAATATAGATGAATTTTCTATCATGTGTTTTAAGCAATCACTATTTAGAAATATTTATCCCTTTGATTTTTTGAGTAGAAGCACTGTTAAAAATAATAAAAAAAACATTGAAATGAAACCCACTCTAAATATGAGTCTATACGGTTAAAAGTAATTACAACATATGAAAAAAAATGCAATATATAATAAAGTAGTAAATCCTACCTTTGGATTAAGTAGAAAGATGGCCATGTAAAAAATAACAAGTGTAAACTATGTATGCCACTTCTAACTAACTAATGCTACTCAAATAAAGGATGTTTTAGAAACCCAAACAAGTTTCAAACTTCTTAATTTTAGGAAACATTCACTTAGATACCTAAACTTGCTTAAGAGAAGAGTTTCTCTTAGTAAGGCAATTTGTATAGACATGTCTTTTTTGTCAATAATAGTTACATGTCAATTTCAAAATTATAAAACTTGAGATCTTTGCAAATGTAGACTTAGTATCTTTAGATTTTGAAAAGAATATGAACTAAGTCTAGATGTATTTAAAATATTCCTTTGATTTTTTAAAGTCATATTTAAAGTAAAATTTTCATGAAAGAGGTTTTCAAGTCTTTTTCAAAACAACATTTTTCTTTTGAAACTTTTCAAAACTTATCTTGTAATCATAAAATGCTATAGAAGTTTTTAAAATATGATTCTCCTCTTAAAGAAACTCAATTTTTTCTTTACAATTACATAAGTTAGTAGACAGTTTTAATGATTCAAAATCCCTTTTTAAGCAAATTGAACTTATTTTTCTAAAAATCATGTTTGTGAAGTAATTGTTCATAACTAGAATATCTAGGAAATTGAACTTATTTTTCAACAGTATCTTGCATTTCATTAAAACTTACATCACATATCTCATCCTTAATAGCCATGAGATATAAGTCGGCAATTTCTTCATCAGATGAGGTATATTCATTTTCCTTCTCTGAATTGTCCAAAGTTACCACCACTGCCTTCTTTTTCTTCCCTTTGAATTTCTTCGATTGAAAGTTGAGAGGGCAATTAGCCTTATGTGGTCAAACTTTTTGCACTTGAAGCATGTGGACACCTTCTTCTCTTCTTCAACATTGTACTTCCTTTCATTTCTTAAAGATCTTCTTAGGATGTGTCTCTTTTTTAGGAATTTTTTAAATTTTCTAGTGATGAGAGTTATTTCTTCAGTACTATCTTCTTCATCATTGTTAAATTCTTTTACTTTAAGAGCTATTCCTTTCTTTTTCTTATTTTCATATTCCTCTTAACTTCTATCCTTCATAGTCATTTCATAAGTGATGAGAGATCCTAAGAGCTCATTTAATGACAACTTATTGAGGTTTTCATCTCTTAAATTGTGATCACTTTTGAATCACATGACTTTAGAAAATACCTTAAGATTTTTTTTACCATTTCATTGTTTATGTAAACTTTTCCAAAAGATTTTGAAGTGTAAATAATATCACTAAAATAAGTGAATATTTTGATTATCGACTTATTAGATTTCATCCTAAAGAGTTCATATTGGTTGAGCAAAATAGGTACCTTAGACTCTTTGACTTGTCTTGTACCCTTATGGATGACCTCAAGTAAATGCCAATTTTATAAGTCATCTCACAAGTTATAGTTTCCAAATTTCGAGCATCTGAACCGTGAGTTCAAACATCCAAAATTGCCAATAATCTAGAGAGTTATTTCTGCCGTGTTTGAACATTTGAAAGTTTAAGATAGAAAAACTTTTGTTTTATTGCAGCTTTCCAATTCATGTTTGACATTATCTTAAACTTACCTTGAATTAATAATGGACTGATAAAGACATTCCAATGTAGATTAAATGTTAGGCAAAACTCTAAGCTACAAATTAAATAATAAATTTTTGACTTAAAATAAAGAAAAAGCTTAAGCCTATTGAATATTCTTTGGAGTCTTCTCTTAACCAATGTTCATTCCTTTGAGATTCATCCATTGATTATGACTCAGCTTCAATGATATTTATATGTTCATCTATACCTAAGACCTCTGAACATACTTGATCTTCATTGTGAGTTCGACTTGATTGCTAACTATATAGCTCAAGAAATAGATCAAATATACAATTTATTTATCATCAAAACTATAAAGAACAACACTCATCAGTCCTTTGCAAAATTTCCAAATGCCCATTTTTTCTTCTGTAGAAGACTTGTGATAGGCATCAAAGAGTAATTTTGCTGAAAATTGGTTATCATCTTGCGTTGCTGCTGTTCTCACAAGAAGATCATAGCACTCAAATGCCTTGCTCCAATTACCCTCATGTTCATATGTGACAATCTGAGATGTCAACTGTATAGAAAGTGTTCATTTAATGAGTAAGATTATAATCCAATCCAACTTCTATGATTAGTGATGCCACTATTCCATAGCAAGTTCATAAACACATCAAGCTCATTGTCGTTGATGATGGACCAATAAATTCAAGGGTTGAGTGCATCCATTTTGAATACACACACAAACACATACATACATGCATTCATACTCACAAACAAATGTATATATATAACAAAAGACAAACATCACACATCACAAGGAATAACAAGATAAGTTTACGCCGTCTTTTATACTTTTTTCCATTCTTTTGGAGGAAAGTGCTCATACCACATATTAAAACATCAGGATAACGATGATCTCCAAACCTCAATGGAAATTACTCTTTTTATGTTTGTTTTGCTAGGAAGATATATAAAAAATGACATAGTTCCCTTGTATACCATGAGTTGTTGTAGGCTGATATTATCCCAACAAAATTATTAAATGGAATAAACAAGTAAACCAATATAACATCATATACCTCTAACTAATGGTGAATATAAAAACTCAATGTTCATTGACAACAAATGCAATAGAGAAAAAAAATAGAGAAGATAACATATATTAGATATAGCAATCAAGATGTTTAGTAAAAATTGACGGTGAATAGATAAAAGAAATAAATTAATTGTAAAAAAAGAATAAATTACACAAGGATAAGATTCTTTCATAAAAGTTATGTGCAGGGAAAAAAAAAGTAAAAAGAAAAAAAATAACATAGCAAACAGCCCAGAAAAAGATTCATGATGGTAATGCTGAGAAAATAAACTCAGATGAAATCTATTAGAAAACAATTGAAACATGAACGCAGAGAAGACCTACGAAGAAATCTTATTAGCAATTTTACTAGAATTAGTTAGTATCATATGCTACCTAAATTAACTAACCATTGCTGTAATATCACTTGCTTAGATATGTTATTAATAGTCACAGTGCCCTCTATTTTAAGTTTAAATTAACTTCTTCAATGTACTCTAATCAATAAGAAACTCCTGAAACATTGTCAAATGTAAGCACATACCAACACCCATGGAGTTAAAATAAAAATAACACATCCGTGTTGGTTAATCACCTTCAAAAAATTAAGAATATAAAGAGTAGAATAAAAAATGAGAAATTTTATCAGATAAAAATCAGAATCAATTAAAAGCTAAAAAGAAGTTAGTGTGAAGCAACCTTTTGAGATTGGATGATTCTCAATGATGCCTTGTAAATCACATAACAATTGTATTGTTTTTTCAGGAGATCACAACATGACAACAAACCAACTGTCATGGAACCTCAGCTGATCTAAAGATAAAATACATCTTAGATAAAAAGTTGTGAAGGGAAAAGCCTTTGAACACCAAAATAATTATGTATACTGACCCCAAAATCTAAAGTGAAGTGGTAAAATCCACGAGTAGTCTCTCATTCGATAAATTGTCGGAGCATCATTCTTTTCTAAAAGACTTCTAATTATCATTATTAGTGTTCAGAAAATAAACAAAGATCATATACAAATCATCCATAGTTCAGATAATATAAAAAAAAAATGAGAAAAGACAAATCTGATGAAACATGGATCTTAACATTAACATCTCTACTAGAGGTTCCTTTTTAAATGAAAACACATGTTATCTTGTAACCAATACCCTCATGCAAGAAGCATATTCAGAAATTTCCTTTGCTAAAAAAACTTCATATGATCAACCACTTCGCATAACACCAAAGATATTACACGTAAGATCTCCCTGGGAGTGTCAAGATTGTCCTTTTCTTGACCTTCAATCACTTGGATTTTTGACATTAAACAACTCAAGAATATGACTATTTGACCTTACTTGGGAAGATACATTTTCACATGCAAGCCAGCAGAAAAGTTGAACATAACACCTTAGCTTTAGATGTTCAGTAATACTCATTCAGAAAATCCAACCATCTAGAATGCCAGATGAAATCATATCATATGACGATCTATAGGAATATCTTTTGCAACAAGCCATACATTCACAATGAATAGAAGAATGTGATCATTGTCTCTTGATAGTGAAGTTATATATCTAAGAAATAAGGAATCTCACTTGATCAAAAAAACCAAACTATCATTTGTAAGATAATACAAAGGCCTGCAAACACTAGCTTGAGACTTGACTAATTTAATCAAAAGATAACAAGGAACAACATTGCTTTTGCAGCTTTGCTTTTGGAGTGAAAATAGTAAATCAATGCCAACTCAAAATCCCAAGTGACAATTAAATAACAATTGCCTATGTGTTTTGGACAAAAAGTAAAGGTAATACCTGAAGCTACATAGCAAACTTCTAATTCTTCTCAAATCAGCGAATAACTTATAAAAATTGTGTTAATATCAATCTTATGCATGTATAACAGGTATCCGATTTAAGCATGGAAAGAGGCACCTCCAATAAGTTACAAAAAGAAGTATCTTCCACTAAATTCACAATGTGTTATTATCAAAAAAAAAAAAAGAAAACCAAGTCAATGAGGTAAGCGAAAACCAAGAGAACATATAGAATAAAACAATCCCCATAATGCGCGGAGTAATGAAGAGTAAAGCATCCGGAGTTTTCCTTTTCAATTCTTATTATGGGGTGTGGATCACAATCTTTTACATTAGAATCTTCTGGTGGGTTTAAAGGTTCTTGCCATTCTTTGGTTCTCCCTCCGCTTGTATCCTTCTCATTTGAATAGAGTTAGGCATTGCTCGTTAGGACTTTCACACAGGCCCTATCTTAACTAAGGTACAGCACGGGTCAGGCATTTAATAACTTTAGCCTTAGTTAGAAGGGGTCTTTTTGTGCTCTAGGCGCTTTATTGCAGGACATTTAGGCGAGCGCTCACTTCCCCCGGATCTTAAGCTTGAGAAAAATATCCCTGCAGCCATCCTCTCTATATATAAGTAAGTTGTTTAGGAGGTTCAAGCCGGAATCAACGAAAGTTTATAAAGTCTTTTTACACACCATAATTGGATACTCCCGGATAACTGAGCATATCCTTAATTTACTGAGGATGTTTTTACGGACATTCATACTTTAGAGAAGAGAATTTATTTGAAATTGTAAAGAATCTTTTTATCTACGAGATAGAATACTAAACAGACAAGTGGCAAACGGAGTATACGTTTATTGCCCTATTCTTTCAATTCCATTCATTCCCTAGTGTTCCCTAGCAAACTTTGACCTTTTCGACTACTCCGGCTCCTTTGTGAGCTCGGTAGTAGGCAATCGGCTTATAGATTGTATATATGTTCTTACTTCTCCTTCTTGTCTTTGAGGGAGAAGAGATGACTATACTAGAAGACTCAATTCAGCTATTACGTTCGCAAGGGGCAAAGGTGACGGCATGATCCGTTGTCAATTAAGACCTTATTTATATTCATTGGATCGAACAGGGATGTTGAGAGACCAGACATTCTTTCGCCCTTCGACTTCACAACCCTAAAAACCTGACGTCACTTGTGTTTTTGCAACATCTTCAGTAAGTTCTGTGCTCCTTGTAGAATCCGAAACTATGATGAAATATCCGCCGGTTCGGCTTTAGAGTTGGCACAGCGAATGCCCATAGACGTAATGGGGAGACCCAACTCGATATAGTGAGCTTGATATCGCATTTCCCCCTATTGAAAGGAGGAGCTTACATTTATATAAGGTCCTCTTCTTATAGGTTGACGTTCGTCATAAGGTTCCTCCTGTATAGTGCCCTTACCGGAAATGGGTATGTATTTCGAATGAAGGGATTTATTTCGCTCGCGCATTGAGAGTTTTGGATGAAGCTTTTTTTAAGGAATCTTGTACCTTGACCCGCATAGATATTGAGTCTAGTCCATCTATATTGCCTTTATGAAATGAAAGAGCTCTTTCTGGGTTAGAATGAAGGAGATGATCGAGTTTTTTAGTTTCGATGGGGTTCTTTATCCTTACAAGTCGAACCTAGTTAGGAGTTAGTCTTTCCTAACCCAAAACGTTGATAGTTCGAAAGGCAAAAATAGAGCCTTTCCCGTATCGTTGAGAATAAAAGAAGAGATATTGTTGTGGGGATAGACCACTTACCAGAATTTCATTACTTCAGTTTCACCTTTCCACTCTGCCTTAGGGCAAGCATAACATACATATGCAGGTTTATTTAGTTCAAAAGCATAGTTTCAATAAGCAAATCAATTCAATGACGGTCCTTAGAAAAATCCCACCTCCAAGCCTGCCACCAGACCTAAAGGAAGCAAAGCCCTCCTCTCCTGCGCCTAATTATTAGCTTTTCCTTTCTCTATGGTTTACTTGTGTCGATTTCCCACTTTTGTCAAAAAGAGATTACAGTGCCTGCCTTTCTTATTATTATTACCTAAAGAATCTAACCGAACCGAACCAACTTTGTCTTAAGAACCAAGCCCTTGATGAAAGATGAAAGAATTGAAGAATGAAGACTTAAATCAATCGACCACCGAGCCTTTGCGGCGAAGGGCGGGTTAACACTCTTCCCTTTGACCCATTAAAGAAGAAATTTTTTACTTCAATGGTCGTCCTATATTGCTTTTGAGTCTGGACCATCTCCTATTGTAGTATAAAAATTAGTATGACTCGGCTTTTCAATTTAACCCTCTTGCTTGAAAGGGTATAACAACCTTCCCATTCACTCGGTTCAATCCTTACCTGAGGACTCCACACGCACCTTCGCTCTCTTGCGGGGAGCTGGCTACCTTTTCCTTCCCCGCCCCCTGGTCCATTACTTCGAAAATGACTTTTTAAAAAAGAATTATTCCAAGTGAAACGATAAGCATATTGGCTTGGGTGAACCACCTTATCTTACCAAACATTGATGTCTGACCGAACATCGAATTTGTAGATTTGAACTTCCCCCTTATTAAGCTAGCTAGCGGTAGCGAAAATCTCATAAAGGAGAAAATTGTTTAATGCATTCGGAAATCGAATTAGTGATCCACCTCGTACATCTGATAACATTGTATACAAGGGATGTGACCTATCTGATAGCGAGACTTCTTCGATAGCTTAGTCAAAAAGAGACCAAAGACAGAAGTAATTGAATCATAGTGGTTGTCGGGTCATTCGCAGTGAAATCTTCCTTTATTGTTCGCTATATCATCTAAAGACATAGAATAGAGTAATTGACCCCTCACTCAATCGCCGGGAAAGAAAGCAGTTATACGTGTTTTATAGTATTTTCCTAATTCATCTCTAGAGCGCATTCGAAAAAGGTTTCTTTTGAAGAGACATTTTGGAGGTAAACCGCCTTCTCCGGGCCCTCCACTCCAGGACACCCAATAAATTCATTGGCAGCGGCTGGGTCTTTGTAACTCAATCTTCGCGTCTACCCCGGGGCACCATATTGACTTTTTTCTTTGACTAGTTGGATATCATACCACGTTAGAAAGAGTTTTTTGAATTCACTCTATACCCATCCCCCTGGAACAACTGAAAAAGAAACTCAATCGACGCCCACCAGACCAGAATTAGTTCTTTGATTCATTTGGTGTCCTCCCTCATTGATAGATAGAAAGAGAACACAGCTATTTATTGAATGTTCTGTGGGACGTCAGGTTGGAAGGGTCAATGAAGGGCTTCTTTGGAAGTGACAAAGAAGGGTCCACGTATCACCAGGGGTTTTTTTGAATCACTTTATTTTCCTTAGTGTAGGCAAGAGGCGAGCTGAGAATTTCCTAGTTCCATCATCATAGGCATGTACAAGCATGTTCGAGGGTGACAAAGCATCATCAAGGATACGGTCGGCTTTCATTGTTCCAAGTGGACTCTCTGCTTCATGTGCAGCTCCTTTCTTTATGGGCATATTCTAGTAATAACCCCTACCCCTCATGCGAAAGGCTATTTTATCCCGGCTAATTCAATGCTTCCATAGAAACTTCCATATAGACCAGACTTCACTCCGTGGCCAGGAAATGATCTCTTTTTTATAGAGAACTCCACCCCTGGGGAGAATAGAACACATTTAAAGGAATTGGTGGATCTCTTCTATCAGACAGATCAAGGGCACCAGATATGGGATACACAGGCAGGAGAGCTGATTTGACCGGGCAGATCAGATGAGCGAGATTCATTTCAAGCGAAAGCGCTGTGCCAACTTGCGTACAAGATTTCTTGTTTTCAATATGGATTTGAGACTGAATCCTCTTCATAAGTCCTTTCATAGAGGGTATTCAAGGTTTGTTAGCTTTCTTGCGAGGTACTTCCTTCGACGGCTAAGCCTCGCTTATGCACCGAGAACATTGATAGGAAAGCTCTGTTATGCACCAACGATGGCCCCTTCTCTTTACCTTTCTCGTCTCCTACCTCAGTCCTTTGTTGACTGGAATTCAGTCTCTCTGCTCGAGAGAGTTACTTAGAGGACGCCCCACCGGTAGACTGTCACTCGAAGGGCTAGAATCGTACTACCGCTGCCGATACCTGAGCTGCTTACCGACGGTCCTTCGCTGACTTCTCTGGAGTCAAGGATGCTACTTTTTTCATCACGGGGAGACAGCTGGCCCTGCTTGAGATGGACCGGCTTATTGGCGTGTTTTCTCCTTCATTCTCTCACACGCCCGATAAAGCTTTGAATAGAGGCCTGCAGACTGCAGCTACAGTAGCTACGCACGGAAAGAAGAAAGAAGGGGCCAAGCTCTGCACAAATCTGGTCCCTTGCGGCTTTAGTTCATTGCTTTCAGGGCATTTCGCTCCCATAAAGTCTGAGATATGGTTTCCGAAAAAGCAAGAAAAGCAATAGAGCTAATGAAAGCTTGCCTCAGATAAGAGTTCATAACCCACTCGGCCTCATCTTGCAAGGGAAAGGGGAATCCCCTGGCGTCATAGGGTATTCAGCAAGTGCTTCCAAATCTCCTCAACATAAGGGCAAGGATCAATAGTTGAAAGCCATTTTCAAGGTAGGGGGCCTAGTTGCTCGGTTTCGACCATTTTCGCTACCCCATTCCTGACTTTTCTTCACTCAAAAGGTAGGCGACCAAGGACATGTGGCATAGCAAAAGCCTTCGCCCGCGCGCTTTGGGCTTTCTTCAAGCTCCATTTGAAGCAGGTGCCCAAACATATTATAGAAAGATTCTTTTTTTGGACTCTGATAATAAAGTACACGTGTCCAATCCTATAGAATATTCCTATTAGCAGGGCCCATACCGTGTCAGTTCAGTTGAACAAAGACTGAAAGTCTAAGAGGATCTTAAGAGGGTCGTCAACAACCTACTTTTTGAAAGGGTAAATGATTGAATGACGGAACGATCACAACATCCTCAGTGGAAGAAGGCAAGTCAATGACGAAGAGGGGATTGATCAAGCCTTCAGCTGAAGATGCGTCTGGTTCCACCGCAGCCATTTCCATGTTTGTGCCAATAGCACCACCCTTCGCAATGTCATAAGAACCCGACAAAGATTTCCTATACACTGAGTTGACCTTAAACCATTTCTCATAAAGTACCCTTTTTTATTATAACTACCATAATGGAAAGAACCAGAAGAATGATGTATAGAAGAACTACGTACAGATGGAGCTTGGGGAAAGTCCCCACACGAAATCCAGAAAGAGGATCAATTTTCCTCTTGTTCACTGAAGCTAATCATTTGAGATCTTCTACTGTAGAGTGGGCCCTCTCGACATCCGGATTCGTAGCATCGTTCTGCCCAGCTACCCGAAGCCAATAAAATAGAGTCTATTGCTATAGGGGTTCTTAGTTGTTGGCTTAATTATGTCTCGAATCCGAATTTTCCGAGGAGTCTTAATTATATTAGGAAGTTATTTAGTGGGCATAATGCTTATCTAGATTTATCTTTTACTAGAAGACTTAAATTAGTAGAAGTCTTATTTGAGTCAGTTTTCTACTTTGACTCAAATACAGTTAAGTCACATCTATAAATACTCCTTTGATGTAAGGGTTTCTATATAGAGTGAGAAAAAGAGATATACATCAATACTCTCAAAACGTCTTGTGATGGTTAGGCTACTTAGTCTTTTGTGAGAGTTGGTGATATTGGAGTTTCGTCTTCATCGTTGTAATATTTTCTTTCTCTTCTCATCAATACAATATTCTATGGATCGTCTTCACCACATATATCTCTTGTGTACTATCTTTTCTACTTTTCTGTTCTTCTCCTACATCGTGAATTGTGGTGGATATCGATATTTTCCGGTACAAGTAGTATCAGAGCTTGGTTCAATATGTCTACTACGAAATTCGATATAGAGAAATTCAATGGAAAGTAAGAATTTCCTATTTGGCAAGCAAGAGTTCGTGTAATTCTTACTCAATAAGGATTAAAAAACACATTGGAGGACGTCAAGCCTGAAAATGTCATCAAAAGTGTCTGGAAAAATCAGAAGGCTAGTGCACATAGCACAATCATCCTCAGTCTCACCGATGAGGTACTCTATCTATTTTTTGATGAAACATCACCTTCAGAGTTATGGAAAAAGCTAGAAAAATAATATATGAGTAGGTTTATCTCAAATCGAGTTTACTTAAAGCAAAAGCTCTACAATTTTCGAATGAGAGAAGGTACGAATATAGTTGATCATCTTAATGCTTTCAATAAACTTATCTCTCAATTGTTAAGCATTGATGTTAAAATTGAAGATGAAGACAAGACAAGACAATTATTTTATTATCGTCTTTACCTCCTTCTCTTAAGAATTTTAAAACTACTCTCATGTATGGGAAGGATTTGAAATTTGATGATATTTCTCCTGCCCTTCTATCTAATGAATATTTAAAAAAGATTGGAGGGGATGTGTCACACTTAGAAGCATTAATTGTCAGATGTCGTACCAAAGAAAAATCAAGGACAGGTTGTTAAAGGTAGAGCTCTTAAGGTTGCTAAAGGCTCATTGATAGCGATAAAGGGCCTAAAGTATGGAAATTTATATGAGTTAGTAGGAAAAATCGTTGCAGGTGGAGCAGCAATTTCTCAGGTTTCTTCTTCTGATATGACCCACTTATGGCATATGCGTCTCGATCATATGAGTGAGTAAAGTTTAAGTGAGCTCAACAAAAGAGAATTATTGAAAGACCTAAACTCATGCAAATTGGATTTTTGCAAACATTGTCTCTATGGTAAACAGTCCAAGGTAAAATTTAACACCGATACTTATTGCACTAAAGGCTTAATTGATTATATTCATTCTAATGTGTGGTACTCTCCTATTCCATCAAAATCTGGAGCTCGTTATTTTGTCAGTTTTATTGATGATTTTTTCAGAAAAGTGTGGATTTATTTTTGTATCATAAAGCCGAAGTGTTTTCTGTTTTTAAACGGTGAAAAACTTCAATTGAAAAAAAGACTGGTAGAAAAATCAAATACCTCAGAAGTGATAATGGCAGAGAGTAAAAATCAACAGAGTTTCTCAAATTCTGTGAAGATGAAAGCATCAAAAGCCACTTTACAATCCCAGGAAAATCTCAACAAAATGGTGTGGTTGAAAGGATGAATAAAATCTTGTTGGAGAAAGCACGTAGTATGCTCAGTACAGCTAATCTTGATAAAGTTTTTTGGGCAGAAGCAGTCAATATAGCATGTTTCATTGTGAATCACTCTACTCAAATAGCCATTAATTGCAAGACTCCTGAAGAGGTATGGACTGGTCAACCTGCAAATTATTCTTCTTTAAAGATTTTTGGTTGCCCTGCTTATATGCATGTTGTTAAGGATAAGTTAGATGCACGTTCCAAAAAGTGTATTTTCCTAGGCTATGTCAAAGGCGTCAAAGGCTATCATTTGTGGGATCCTACTATTTCAAATGTAATTATTGAGAGAGACATAGTATTTGATAAAAGTGTTATGCCAAAATCTCTCAAGAAAGGTCTCAATGATATAATGCAAGTGGAGATGGAGCATGTAGTTCGTTCAGAAGAAGATATTTATCGTATGCCCAACTCTCAAGAAAATTCTAAGAATCAAATTTCTGAAAAGACTCCACTTCGAAGATCTCAAAGAAAAATAAAGCCACCTGAAAGGTATGATTTTGAAGATATTGTAGCTTTTGCTTTAGTTACTGACAATGGTGATCCTTCCTCCTATAAAGAAGCAGTGCAGGATAAGAATTCTTTTCAGTGGCAAGCTGCTATGAATGAAGAGATGGATTCCCTTCAAAAAAACAATACTTGGGATCTGGTGAAATTACCAGAAGGTAAAAGAGCAATTGGTTGCAAGTGGGTATTTCGAAAGAAAGGGAATTTCTCTAAGATTGATGGTGTTAAATTCAAGACCCGTTTAATTGCAAAAAGGTATTCACAAAAGAAGGGTGTTGACTTTAATGAAATTTTCTCTTCTGTGGTTAAACACACATATATTCATTTTCTACTTACTTTAGTTGCTTTTCATAATTTTGAGTTAGAATAACTTGATGTCAAAACTGCCTTTCTGCATGGAGAATTAGAAGAATAAATTTTTATGCAACAGCCTGAAGGGTTCATCCAAGAAGACAAGAAAAATTTTGTCTGCAAGTTGAGCAAATCACTTTATGGTTTGAAACAGTCTCCAAGGCAATGGTATAAAAGGTTTGACAGTTTTATACTATGACAAGATTTCATCCATTGCAAACATGATTGTTGTGTTTATTTTGACATGCATACCAATAACTCATTTATTAATTACTTCTTTATGTTGATGATATGTTTATCACTACTCAAGACATATCTCTACTGAATGATTTAAATTTTAAAATGAAAAACGAATTTGAGATGAAAGATTTAGGTGTTGAAAGAAAGATTCTCGGTATGGAGATTGATCGAGATCGAAAGCATGACAAATTATGGCTCAAACAGAGCAAGTATCTCGAAAAGATTATTCCTCGTTTTCACATGCAGAATTCAAAACCCGTCAGTACTCCTTTGGCATCTCACTTCAAGTTTTCAACTTAACTATATCCTTCTATAGATGAGGAGCATGCATACATAGAGAACATCCCATTTTCAAGTGTTATTGGAAGTCTAATATATGCTATGGTATGCACAAGACCTGATATTACACAAGCAGTCAGCGTTGTTAGTCGTTACATGGCAAATGTAGGAAAAGAGCATTGATAGGCTGTGAAATGGCTATTAAGATATATCAAAGTTACTCTTAATATTGGTTTATATTTCGACAGGAACACAGTGCAAGAGGCCAAAATTATTGGCTAAGTCGATTCAGACTATTCTGGAGACCTTGATCGACGCCGATCCCTCACTGGTTATCTTTTCACTCTTTGTGGAAGACTTATTAGTTGGAGGTGTACCTTACAATCAATTGTGGCATTATCTACAACAGAGTCTGAGTATATGACAGGTACAAAAGCCGTCAAAGAAGCTCTATGGCTAAAAGGATTGACAAATGAAGTTGGTTTTTCTCAACATGTTCTTCCTATTTTTGCGATAGTCAGAGCGCCATACACCTTATGAAGAATCAAATGTACCACTCCAGATCAAAACATATAGATGTCCGATTTCATTTTATTCGGGACATTATTGAAGATGGCGAGATTTCTTTACAAAAGATTTATACTTCAAGAAATCCTGCAGATATGTTGACGAAGGTGATCCCGATTGACAAGTTCAAGCTCAGTTTGGACTTGATCAATGTTCAAGGTCGTTGATCCTGCCCCATGAGGTAATGGCAAATATATCTATTAAAGATTCAAATTCAGATAATAAGATGATTCGAACCAAGGTGGAGATTGTTGGCTTAATTGTGTCTCGAATCCGGATTTTTCGGAGAGTCTTAGTTATATTAGAAAGTTATTTAGTGGGCCTAATCTTTATCTAGATTTATCTTCTATTAGAAGACTTAAATTAGTAAAAGTCTTATTTGAGTCAGTCTTCTACTTCGACTCAAACACAGTTAGACCACATCTATAAATACTCCTTTGATGTAAGGGTTTTTATATAGATTGAGAGAGAGATATAGATCAATACTCTCAAAACGTTTTGTGACGGTTAGGCTACTTAGTCTTTTGTGAGAGTTGATGATATTGGAGCTTTGTCTCCATCATTGTAATCTTTTCTTTCTCTTCTCATCAATACAATATTCTCTGCATCGTTTTCGCCATATATATTTTTTGTGTTATCTTTTTTGCTTTTCTATTTTTCTTTTACATCGTGAATTGTGGTGGATATCGATATTTTCCGCTACACTTAATGAGAAGTACGCATATAGCCTTTCATTGCTACGGCTATTCTTCGCTCCCTTATATTAATTAAACGATGAAAAAAGTTTTCTAAGCAACTATTTCTTCTGATAAAAGAGCAACTAGCTATAACGAAGGGAACTAAGGAGTATAATGCTACACCCTTGCTAGCTTTCTAAGAGTACTGACCTTGAGGGACGGAAGTTGCGAGCACTGAAAGGAGAGGGATGAAGTGGGAATGGGGTAACCCTCAACCGGGGAATCACCAGAGAAAGGGAGTTTCACTGTGCACTGAACCGAAAGCCGAAAGCCAGGAATGGAGCTGAGTCACTTGACCAGTAGCTAGAGACTGGGCATAAGTCACAGGGACAAGGCTTCTTTCCTCACCATCATCCGAAGATTCAGCTGCTGACACAAGGTTCGAAAGATGCTCGACATCTTCATCTTCTTGATAAAAGGTTGGAATCTGAGAATATTTCTGTTGAGGAGCGGAGAATCAAACTCTTTCGAGTGACGTAATCGGTGGGGAACTCTCGTATAAGGTAGGGAGATAACCCTCTTTTGAAGAAATGGTATCTATAGATAAGAGGACATAAGTCAAAGATCTGGCCAAGAGTTCTTTTGTTGAGTCTGAGACAAGGAGCGAAGGATTGGCAATGAATGCAGCTCAGTCAACAGAGTACAGGGCAATCTCTCCTTTTCCTTATAGCTGCTTGGTTGGTCTAATCGTTGATCAGTCTATTGCTGTGAGGGATTTGAACTAGTAGCGGGTGGAAAGGAACTGGCTTGCCCGATCGGTATAGGAATGAAAGAAAGCAATCTTCTGAGACTGAGACAAGTCACTCATCTGCTGAGCTACCTGATGCAAATAGCTACTTTCGGAAAGTTAGAAAGAGCATAGGACTTCTCTCTAAGTAAAGAAAGCCAGATGTATCTACTTATGTCATCCACTTTTTTTAGTCAGTACCTTGCGCCTGTGAATGACTGCACTCGAGTAGGACCCTTAATGAAACTTAATGAAAGTAGTTGTCTGTAATAGATCTAAAAATCAGCTGTAGGTCAAATCACAAGTAGACACTAACGAATGAATCAATCCAAAGAAAGGCACAAAGGAATTTGGATTCTTATGTTTTATCCGGGAGCATACAATTGCCAACTGTAAACAATCACATGAATTGTTCCACCCATCTGAATGAAATTGTTGAATATACCCTAGACAATTGAAGAAGTCTTGCACTGTGTGTTGTGTATGTCCCAGGCGACAGCGGGTCCCATTCCTTATCCTACTGAAGCAGCGGAAAAAGAGGAATGTAGAGAAGAATATCCGGATAATAGAGCTTTATCAACTGGCCAAGGATCCTTCCCGTGCGCGGATCCTGGATAAGACAGTAAGAAGAAGAAAAGATGACACGAAGATGGTTAGCTGCAAGGTGACTGACTAAAAGCAAGTTTGTCCTCAGCGGAGAAACAACTATATAATCATATAGAATCAAGGATGGAGACATGGACCCAAAGTGTGAAAGAAGTAAGAGAGTGCCATCCGCAATGTTAACAGAATTTTTGATAGGTAAAGGAGAAAGAGATAGGAAAAGAAAGACATCACCTGACATATGACTGGTAGCCCCGGAATCGACGAATCCAAGCACTGGGAATGGAAGAATAAGCAGCAGATCCAGATACCGGATTTGCCATGTTTGACAAATGAGAAGGCCTTCGCTGTTCAATCTTCTGAGTGATAGCAGACATCAATTGCTGCCTAGTCTCCAGAGTAATAGGACCTGACTCAGAAGGAAGAGCAAAATAGAAAGAAGCACAACACCCTGCAACTCTATGAGATCCAAAGGTGGAGGAGTAGATGAGGTAGCAGCATTGGACTGAGGACGTGTCCAACATTTCTCAATAGTGTGGCCATGGCGCTTTAATATCGGCAAAATGTTTCATTTCCCCCCTTGCATTAAGTAACTCTTCCTTTTCTTTTGTCAAATCTGATGTACCCTTGCCTCTAAATCTGGCACCACATAACAATTGTTAGAAAGAGAAAAATCCCGCATGCATAAAGGCCAAAGGAGTATCTTAAAAGCTTCGTCTATTATGACGAAGCAAGACTAATCGATTGCGAGAGAGCATCGAGTGGATTACTTGAAGTGAAGCATCGAGTGAACGATGGACCGTGGCGAGTGGGCCGGGATTTTTTTAGGTCGCAAGCTGTCATCATAGGAAAAGGAACCAACTATAACTTCGTTCGGCCGAATCACTTGCGCTTATTGCGGGAGATCCGGGAAGCTACCTACCTAAATGGAGAGCCCACGCCAGCAGGGTGGTTGGTTCATGGAAGAAAGATGCGCGTGAAGAAGCGGCTGTTTGATAAAGCAGATGCGGATGCGCGTCGGATGAATGAAGCAAAGATAGATCTGCTATGCGCTTCTTGCTAAGGTCGGGTCAACTGTCATTGGTCGAAGAAAGTCGTCTTCAATGCTCTGAGGCCATACAAAACGCCTACATGCAGTAGCTCTATGGCTATATAGGCGCAATACGGCGCTAGCCAATCAACAAGACGAAGCATTTGTAGTCACGGTACGTATCGGCCAGAACAAGTCATTCACTAGTATGTAGTCGCTACCGAATCTACGTAGTAGTTGTGTTTTGCGTTCTATCCATTCGAGATTCCATTTTTGTTGGAAGGTCTCTCTCTTCCTTGGCAGCAGAAAAAGTACTCTTCTTTTGTACCATCCAAATCCGCCACTCACTCGTTGGTGTTCCATTATGTTATCTTAGACTACGCCTTCTTCAATTCCATTCTTCGTCTCCCTAGTCGCAGTCTTCTTGCTGGCCCAACTCAAATGCATTTTCCAGTGCTGTGCCAGGGCGATAGACGCTCTGCAGTCACACATTGGAGCAAGAGCCTTTCTTCGCTATATAAATAGAGGGCCAGAATCAGTGCCAGACCCTCAACAAAAGAATGGATTAAGGTGGGCTTCGGATTTGGAAAAAATCTCTCTTTTTTTTTTCTCATCAAGTTCTTGTTTGATCTGCCGCTGTTATAACACCACAAAATTCGTCCTTTTGGGGTTAATGCTCTCAATGGTGAATCGATCATTCGCTATCCTTTGAGTTATGAGAGGGAAGAATGGAAGAAAAGTAATGAAACCTACGATGGCTACTGAATAACCTCCTTGTACTTTGTCAATAATAAACCCATTGAACTTTTTCTTCGTTCGCCAAATCTTCTGCAGTTCCATCCAAGCTCGCTTTTATCTGAATCTTCGTGGAAGAAGAAGCGGTTCACCAGCCACTACATCCAGAGATCCCACAAAATCATTAAACCTCTGGCGGCTGCTCGCTCTTTGATCAGTGATTCACCGACCACTAGATCGATGAAGAATCTCTCCAAAATCTGCTTTTTTATCAGTGATTCACCAGCCGCTACATTCAGGGATCCCACCTTATTCTCAAACCTGGTGGCTCGATTGATTGGCACTCCTGTAGGCTCATCTTGCATGCAAATTTTGGGGGTACCAAGTCTTGCATCCACCAAGAACATTTCTTCTCTTAAGGCTAAGCGTAAAATTGAAGATTGCGAGGAGTTTTCACTACATAATAAGAAACTGAAATTAAATCTTGGAAATGATCGACTCCAATAGATGCTCATCATAAGCTTTGATTTTTCCTCCTATTCCTATTGATCAGAAGCATCCAGCAGTGCTATGCCAGGATAAAGAGTTAAGAGCTACTAAGCAAAGTGTTGGGGAACTCGTTAGAAGCGATTTGCCGCTTCCGCCTCTCTAGGCTTCACAAGAGCTCTCCCCTACCTACCTGGCCGTGCCACACTTCTGAAAGGCCCATTTTTCATTCGTTACAGGGGGTCCTGCACTTATTTGTGTGATCCCTACGCCTGCCCGAGAACCCACCTATGCTACTGTTGGGGGAGCCGAAAGAGTGTCGAACCGGAATAATATAGTGAGCCGGACACCAAACCATCCCAAAAACTTAAGCTCATGGGATATGAGTTTTTTTTTCACTATATATATTGGACCCTATTTATCCAATATCCGATGTGAGACTAATTCATCACACCTGACATTATAACATGCTACTACCAAGCCCACTGCCGCCAAGCAAGGGATGGCAATAACTAAAACTTCGATACCTAAATGAATTCATCCAAAGACTGTCGGCTGAACCAATCTCATTCATTTTTTCATTACTACAATGTGCCAACCGAAGTAGTGCTAAAATGCTCCTCCGTAATGCCTTATCTATAATTAACTAACTATTGAAAAGATTAAGTAAGTGATTTATTACATCGCTTGCTATGCGACTATAATTAGTTGATAGCGGAACTCAGCTCGGACAGCTGATATGAAAAAGAAAGAAGGGACGTACTCCTACCGCTCCGTGGTCTTCTCTTCCCACAGCGGATTCTATACCAGTCTTCTATCCAACAGCGCTTACTCTTGAACCGGTTACTCTCGTTGCGGTTATTGCATCAAGCACGGGTTACGAAAGCAAGGGCGTTAAGGCTTTCCTTCTCAGATGGTGCCTAAGGACTCTTTTCTCGGCGTAAGGACTGGTACTTTAATATGCATGTAAGGAGCGCATTCACGAGCACTAGCTTTCCTGGCTTGGGGGAGTATTGAAGTAAGCTATCCGACTAATGCAATTCGATGCTTCCTGCGTCGAAGGAAAGTATGGTCAATCAGTCGTCCCTCAAAGCCCCTTCTCGAGACACTCTTTCTTAGTCCCTTTGCCTTCTCCTTTTCAATGCCATCTCTTATTTCCCTTAGATGTAACTTCCTCTATCAAATAAAAGAGCGGCTATTCTTCATATCAAGAAAGTTAGATGGATTTTTCGCTCTCCTTCCTTCCAACTCCGGGGAAACTCTCTGTGGTATTTATAGGGGGTGAAAACACCTGGAAATAGGCTGTACTTCTCTCTTTAGGGATAAGGTAACTGGAAAATTCAATGATTGTACTACTACTAATAGAAATCAGGCTAGTAGAAAATGAATGACGGAACATGAAAGACGGAGGACAAAGGCAAAGATGGAGAGCAACGAATGGAACTAAAGGAATGATTGTTGACTAGACTTAGACTATTTGCCGATCTTTTTGAGGATGCTTTTTTTGTTTTTCAGGATGGAAGCAAGCGTTGTCACTAAAGAATGTCATTTCAGGCAATAAGGTTGTTGACTCTATTGCAAGATCGATTGTTGGATCTTATGCGACAACATGGGGCTGCAGTGGACTTATCTTAGAATCAGAGAAGTTCCAGCAAATCAAAGCAAATAGAGAGACAGTCCCTCTCAGTGGTTCGTAAAGGGTTGGTTTTGGTTGAGCACCTCAGGACGGATATGATGTTCGCAGACCAAATGAAAAAAATGTTTAGTCCGAAAGTGCTCAAGGAGCATCTTGCTCGCATGGGCTGAACAGATCGCTTTGATTGCGCTGTGTAGTGGGAGTTGCTACATGACAGATTTTCTCATTCATTTCCTCCCATGTCTTTTTAGGATCAAAGATGGCTTTTCCTTTGTAGCCGATCGGATCTACATACAAGGTTTTTTTTTATTGTTGACACATGTTTCTTGGTTGAATGAAAGATTTTGCAAAGTCCTCCTAGGAGGACAGAATATAGTTTGTGCCCATGGGAGAACATAAAGTGCACATCAAGTTAGGACACGTGTCATTCTTGTTTGACCTAGTAAAAAGAAGAGAAAAGGGCTTCATTCAGTTTCATATTTATTCTTTCATTAGGACATCAAGATCACTAGACCTATAAAACAGTGCTTGGAAAGACAAAGAAATGGTATTCAGACTAAACCCATGGAAGAGGAAGATGTTGAGAGAGTGGGAAGTCTCCATGATCTGGTATTCGTAGTCTTGTTGGCTTAAGGGGGTGATTCTCTTAGGATTTTGCATAGTCATCCAAGACTGGGTGTGCTTGTTTTTCCACAGAGTGGCCACTCATCATTGGATCTTTTCCAATTCTCAATCCGGTCAGTTGTTTTGGATTCAAAGGGTTGGATCAAAGACAAAAGAGATCGTTGCAATTGTCATGTAGCGATGGATCTCAATTAGACTTTCCTTGGAATCCCCCTATCGATCCACCATTTGATAGAGTCTTTGTTCGAAGCGAGGAATTCTTTGCTAGAACAAGAATCGAACTCAATCAAAGGATATTGGTTCCAGGGAAGGAAGGGCAAAAGTCAAAGGTAGAGGGACAAGCGGAAAGATCTTCGCAAGAAAATGGGTCTCCTACTGATCGTCCAACTCTTTTCGGGCTACAGATCGGGTAAGGGGCCTAAGACTAGGTCTTTTGAACACATACTTCTGATTGGTCTGGTCTAGCCATTGTAATAAAGCATCGCCTAATTTCAATCTTTCAGCATTCTACTGGAGCAGAGGAAGTCCATATCATACTCCTCAATCCTCAGAGAGAGATCTCCCCAGTGTCCTAGCTGTGGATAACCCTGAGTAGATCCAGCAAGTTGGGAAGTCTATTCAATCTGCGAAAGGTGAGGGAAGTGAATGCAGCTCTAAGAAAAAAGCTAAGGCTCCGATCCAAACAAGAGCAATGAGAAAAGTGCCTCCAACAGCTAAATCGATGGCCGCCCTTGACGCCAAACCTTCTTTTCTTCCTGAGACAAAAAAGGGCTTATATAGGGTGTATTCGCCTAACTTATGTGCTAGAAAGGCTTCCTTACAAAAATAGGGGATTCATGTAGGTCCGCAATACCAATAGCGGTAGGGAGTCCATCAAAAGACAGAGTGGTTAGTCGGGGCTTGAGAGCATATTGAATTGATGTTCCGGGTATTCCATATATTCTTTTAGAAAGTTTATTGATTGTCCTTCTTCATGTTTCAAAGAACCCATCCTAGTTATCCTTCTTCTAGAATAGACAGGTGCTTCCTTTTTCTCAAGCGGAAAACTCTAGATCCAGTGCTCTTTTGTGAGTAGGACTTCGACTTCCTAGCACATGGGAGCTTTTTCACATCAGAGAGTTTTTGTCCAGTTTTGACGATCAGGCTTGACCTTTATACATACGGAGCGACCTCCTTATAGAGATCAGATGGACTTCCTGACTAGATGTTCCAAGCAGGAGCCCTCCCTATTTTAGTTTAGCTAGGCAGCTGCATTTGAGTGAAGGAGGATGCGCCCCAGAAGCGGGCTAGAAAGGATCATCCGCCAGTTGTGAGCAGAGTTCAAACTTTAGCCAAGGAAAAATGGTTTTTAGCGCCGTTGCTAAGTTAGCCAAGGAGGCTCGAGACAAAAAGGCCAACCAAAAGAAGATATCTAAGTGGTGAGCTAGTACGATCAGGAGCCGTCCGCCCGCTTCCCCTCCTTCGTCCCTGGCCCTATCAGGCCAGCCATAAATCCCTGGCTATCTAATTTTCTACTCTTTATCCAATGTAAGGGCCCTCAACTTCGCGATCCCCCATTTCCAACCGCCTCCTTTGTCGAAGCCCACCATCATCTTCCACGGCGGGAGAATTTCGATGAAAAAGACTTCTTCATTGGGTAAGTCTTATGGCAACTCCCAATTGGATGGAATTGGATGATCTGCGAGAAAATCTGGAACTGCTTATCCTTTGACAGCCTTTTGCGAGACATAAGTGATATAGAATTCTGAAAGATTGAGGGCCCACTTTTGCTAATCGGAAAGGACTGGTCTAGACATTATGTACTTCAATGAATCAGCTCACGAGATGAGTCACACCGAATGAACTAAGAGGTAGTGCCTTAACTTCTGTACAGCAAAAAAAAAGGACAAAGATGTCTGCTCTATGGGAGAGTAATTCAACTCAGCCCCCACAAGAGTCCTGCTCAAATAGTAGACAGCCTTTTTATTTGATTGCCTTTTTCATTTTTCTGGGCAAGTTGAGCCCAATGAGACCATTCTTGGGCGGCAACGTAGAGAATAGGTGGTTGATCGAGTATTGGAGCGACAAGTACTGGTGGCTTGAGGAGGTATGTTTTGATGCTTTCAATGGTCATAATAAAGTTTACAAGTTATTTTCCGATGTAATTGAAGGCAAAGAGGGAAGATTTTGAAGGTGGCTTCCTCAGGCTTGCAATCTACTAATCACTTCGACTGCATGCTTTCCAGGAGCATAAAGTGGGAAAAGAAAAGAATATTCCACTACCCTTACTACCTACGCCACTGGCAGCACCAGCACTAAGCCATTTCCATTAATCCTAAGAAGAAGAGAAGAAGACACTCCATCCACCACACCAAGAAGGGAAAGAGGCCATTGAAGTAGGCCATTTCATTGCATATTTGACCCAGCACGGCTTGGGGAGCATCAAGGCGAGGGGGGACCACACCTTAGCGCTGGTTGGGGAGTTGATTATCCCGCTTGAACGAGCGAAGGTGCCTCCAAGGAGGGAAAAAGAATCAAAGAAGAAAGAGGAAGGGTTTTCCTGGAAAACTTTGGAGATGAGTTAATAGGCGCTAATTCCTACAAGTTCTAAGATGTAGTATAGAAGGAAGGTATAGGATGGAATCGAATTGGGAAGCAGAGGAGAGCCTCCTTGAGCAGGGTGCCAGAGGAGATTGTTGTTGAGGATCCGAACCGGTGGGGTAGGGAGAAGAACAGCAGAAGGATTGGATTACAGTGTTCACTCTGGTCTGGAGGAGCCCTTGGTCTTAAAAGGAAGGAAGCAGGCAATAGCGCGATAGCAAACAGCAAAGAAAGCTAAGCATGTAGAGAATCGGTAAAACCATTATTCCGAGCGACGAGTGCTGTGTCAGACCAGTCTAGGACTGAGGCTACAGGGAAGGTATTCTCATAAAAGAAAGAAAGGGTAAGAGGCAGGGAGGTAAGAGCGAGTAAGACTAGGTTATAGCAAGAGAACAGAGGTTAGATAGCTCTTACCGGAGGAAGGGGTTTCGGGTCACCTGTCCCCTTGACCCAAACACAAACTCATCCTTATTTCGTATAGTAAGAAAGCGGATTATCTCTTTTGGATAAGCACATAGCGCGATGGAGAAGAAAGAGATGTCTATGATCCGCTATCATGAGATCAATGAGTGAGAGGCGATCAGTTATATGCCGATCGATCAGTCATTGAATAAGCTCTTGTCTATGATCTGCTGTCTTTTGTGTCTCATTTCGATCGTAGCACACACCACCCCACGCCCTCCCCTCTTACGAATAATACATCGCAAGGAGCAGGATATCCCAAGGAGTCAATGATTTGCAATTATAGACTATATCTATATATAAGAGTAGAAAGTAAGCCTTATTTATTTGAAAACTTTGTCTTTCTTTTGCTCTAGTTAATTTTGCGTGAGAGTGTACTTCTCAATAAGGAGGGTTTACGTTGTTAAAGCTTACTATAACATAAATAAAGGGCCAGACGGGTTTGAGTCAAGCGAATAACCATCAATTGCGACGTGATCTGACATCAATGCAGTCAAGACAAGAGAGAGGAAAGAAGGCCATGTCAAGGAAGATTCTAACAGGTCGGGAGCCTGTTTGGTGATGGATGATTCATTTCGCAGATTCATTCGTATGTATGACTATTGGCAAACTCAACCATCCGAGCCTTCTTTCAAACTAGGACCACTGATCACTCTATCGAACTCCGAACTGCCTTTCATGCAGGATCCATAGGAAGTTGCTTCAACCCTTCCTAAAAATACGAAAAAGCTTTATGAAGGTCAAGACATTGGTCTAATGGGTAGAGCAAATTTCTCTTTTCGTCTCTAATGTGCCTGCTTGCTTGCCTATGTGATCCCTTCACCCACTCAATCCCCGGAAGTAAGAGCGCCATGGCTTGACTGATTGATTGAACTATCAGAATGAGTTAGGTCAGCAAGGCACTGATTGCACTAATCAAATGTGATGTGAAAATGACTAAACTAAAGAAAGAAGACCTGAGAGAAGGATGGGCACTTCTCATAGTAGGCATAGGTGTAACACCCCGGTTGTCGTCCGATGGAATCACAATACAAAACGGACAACATATATATAAAAGGTTTACAGAATACATAGAATTAAAATTTATTACATCGATACGAATATAGTTCAGATAATATAACAAAAAGTGGTCTAAGTAGAAATACTCAAGTCCTCAAAAGTATTCTCATACATAAAAATAAAATGACATGTAAATAAAGCAGCTCCAAGTGTAGTCGCGCATGTACTCTCTGCTACTGTAGTTACCTGTGCCTAGCTGCTATTCTCCTATGGATGGGAACAATCAAAGAGTGAGCCAAGGATGCTCAGTAGGGAGTTACCTCCTCCAAATAGTAGGAGAGATCAATATTTAGAAGGCAATAATAAAATTAACACAGTAGCATCAAAAATAATATAACAACAATAATGATTAGATAAACCAACATCCACAGTAAGGAATGAATCAACAAGGATATCACATCCACGATAGCCAATGGTTAGGAACAATGACTATGGACTCCCCTACAGATATTACGGAAATGGTCGCACCCCCTACCAAGTAGAGTCGAACCAATCTACACGTAAATCAGTATATGGGTGTGGCTGAACCCCCTACCAAGCAGAGTCATACCACGTTGCACTCCCAACTGTTGATGCAATGGTGATCCCATCTATTCACACAATGGATCACGTCCCCTACAACTCAGGAGACCGACTACTATCACGTCTAACAGTCTTGCTAATCCCATACTGAAGTAGGAAATCACTGACTGATACCAGTCAAATAGAGTCCCACTGCATACGTCCCTCAAGATACCAAAGGCTCAACCATAATAGATATCGAGTCAAGATTACCAAGTGATAGAAAGGAGTCGACTCGATCACAAATCAGATTATTCAGTTAGAAGACATCATCAGGATTTGAGACCACCAATAGAATCAGTATGAAAAATCGAGTCCAATGACTCCTAGACCATCAAAATCGGATCTCAAATGAGAAGGTTATGATTGTTCAAATGTATATATGCAATTTAGCCCCTATATCATTCCAAATTACAACTTTGTCATCAAGATAAATAATTTTTAATTGAATCAGAGAATGCCCAAAGCTTCACTTTAGTGAAGAAGGAATAGAAACCCAGGGAAATGGGCAGAAGGCTTTTGAGAATGGATCAGGCACTGTGAGATTGGCCAAAGAATCAAGTAATGGAACCCAAAGGTTGAGGTATGCTATGTGCTTTTAGTTGTTTTACATTCTATCCTATGATCCATCTTCAACCCAGCATTAGTGAACACATATCTATGTTGTACCTTGATTTATATGGGCAATGCGATGCATGACAAACAGGTCATACTAGATGAATATTTGAGCCTAACTGGTTTCACTAGGTTATATGTGTGTACTTGAGAAGAATGACTATATCTAAAAGTAGGGAGATTTGCTTTGTGTTGCATATTTCATAGTTAGACATTTCTAATCTATTGCCATATGCCATGTCTCCTTCCCTGCCATATCATAATCCTATTTCTTGCTGAATATTTTTTTTTATCTTGCTTCTTATTTACTCTATTATTGTGCCAAGGAAAGGATCTCAGGAGTAGTGGCTAGGGCTGGGGCTTGGGCATGGGCGAAGCACAAGGTACTAGAACAATTCATGTCGGTGAATCTCTGGGTATAGGAATAGTCCACACCCATGACTTATATAGTATAGGAACTATTCAAACAAGTGAATTACAAGGTACAGGAACTGTTTGCAGTACTGTAAAGCCATCAGCCATTGCAACAAGAGAAAAAAAGTATGATGCTTCATCCAGTCCTAGTCTACCTAGAAAGACCGGTGACTTTGTATTGGATGTCAGGTTTTGGAACATCAATATGAAGTTTTTGTTCAGAAAGAAGCTGAAATGGAAGATAATGACGATGGCCTTGAAAATTCTTCAGATAATGTAAAAACTTTCTTCTAACTTCTTTTTTCAATGTCCATTCTATCATCTTTTTTTAAACATATAATTTTTAGGATTACCCATCTGTGAGTGGGTCAGGAACTATTATTTTATGGGGTTCAAAGGATTCTGAACATATACCATTTCACAATCAGAGCACCACCATAGACCATTTAAATTGATTAAAGCTCTTTATCAAGCAATGACATTGCTTGTTTTGATTGATTTGCTTTATAGTTTTGATTGTGTTGCCTACAAGTAGATTAACTTCTATTGAAGACATATCTATCAATGGTATGGTTGTCCTCCAATCAGAGTGTGATGAATTTGTTAGTCCTCACAGTCCAAAGTCTAGATTTAGAATTCAAGAGAAAATACCAACTACCTCTCTTGAAGACAATGCAACAAACCTTGCAAAGGTTTTTCCTAATTCCTTGTACACTTGAGTCATTCAAAATGTTAGTTTGATGCTAGTGTTAGCAGTTTCTTTTATCAAGAGTACATTGCCAGCTGCATTAAAGAAAGGAAATGCTCGGGAAAGGTTTGCTCCAAATAGACATGGCAAGGAAGGGCCAGAAACAAAAGCAACCGAAAAAACTTGTGGTTCCACACCTTCTAAGGATACATCATGCATTTACTGATTATGGTGTAATATGATTTCTAAAATCTTTGAACTATCATCTTGTTTTTTATTTTTTTAATGATTCTTTTGATTTTGTGATTGTTCTGCTCCTTGTGCACTTTTGGTTTATGGGTTATGCTTCTAAAAAATACCATTTGATAGCATTAGATTATTAGCAAAGGTTGCATTCTTTCGTTAGTTTTCAATAAAAAATGGTTAGGATTTTTTGTTTCGTAGTCTTTTTTAAGTTCAGAGCTTATTATCACAAGATTATTGTCAAAGGATGCAGCCTTCATTTAGCTATCAGTAGGTAGCGATCAAGGTTTTCTATTAGGTAACCTTTTTATGACTACCTCATTTATTTACTAAAACTAATTGAGGTTCAAGAGGCCTCAGGTTATTTTTGGATAGCATGTTTGTTGCTTATAGGCATTAGTGTTCATCTTCTTTGTTGTTGCGATTTGTCATTACATATGTAGATCTTAATAGGGACATCACTATATCTGAAAGTCACTTTTTTGTTATTTGATAACATGAACTTTTAATTACATGCACTAATAGCAAAAGATGGTGTGAGATTTTTAACAAGGTTTCAAGTCACTGAAGTACAAATAGTATTTGAGTTCCTTTTCAGAAAATTATGCATATAACTTAAAAATCAATTGCTAATTAGATTTCTGATTCTTCTTAATGGGGTTTTGGTTTGCAAAAATGGAGGACGAGGAGATCATGAAGATGTTGATAGCCTACTTGAAGTGGAAGGACTCAATGTGGACCAAGGTTTGTGTTATTTCTTTAGAATAAGTGGAAGAATCTAAAAGTCCAAGGTATATTGTTTCGATCTTTTTGTAAGTGTAAATCTATTATCATTCAGTCTCTATTCGATCCTAAAACCCTAGATATTTTATATTGATTTAGTTTTATCACTACATACTATTGGTACTCTTATTTTAGTTTATGTGATGCTTGGAGGAGCTTGAAGATTAATGTATGCTTTTCTGATCTGTATGTGAATTTAAGTTGATTTTTCCTGACTTGTGAATTGCAAACAAAAAGGGTTTAAACTATATTGATTCAATTGGATAATTATATCAATAATATAAGAGGGGAATGAAAAAAAATAGATCATATTCCTAAAGAGTAGAAATATTATGTAACCAAATAAAATTCAAATAATCTAACTATACATGAGCCAAACATAGAAAAAACAAAGATTTTTCAACACACCCTATCAAGATAGAGAATAGATATTTTTTCCATTCCCAGCCTGTTTGTAACTTTATGAAATCTCATAGTAGGAAGTCTTTTTGTTCAAACATCAATTTGTTGATTCGTGAAAAACATATATTGAATAGTGAGTGATGAGGTCATTATCTAACTTCTCTTTAATGTAATGTCGATCCACCTCAATATGCTTTGTCCTGTTATGTTGAATTGGATTGTGGGCAATCCTTATAGTTGATTTGTTGTCATAATACAATCTCATGGCTCCTCTTTTAATTCTTAGGTTGTCCAGAATTATCTTAAGTTGCAACAACTCATATTTACTTTTCTATCTTACATCTTGTTCTTCTTTTCTTAAATTTATTTTTCTATTTTATATTTAAATTCTCCTTATTGTTTTTTAATTTTTTAATTTTTTTATTTTTTGTCTAATATCTTATTTTTCTTCATATTCTTCTCCACTTTTACATTTAGGTTTATTTTGTACCATATTTTTTGTTTTATATTTTTATTTAGTTTTCTACTTGACATCTTATTCTTCTTCTCTTAATTTTTCTTTTTTTGTTTTATATCTTCAAATTCTCGTTCTTAATTGTCTTTTTCCTCTACTTCTTAATTTTACCTTTTGTATATAATCTTTTATTTTGTATTTTATGATTAATTTTTTATTTATATATATTTTTTTGACTTTTCTATCTTACATCTTTATTATTCTTCTCTTAATTTTCTATTTTTTTACTTTATATATTTAAATTCTTCTTAATTTTCTTTTTAATATCCAATTCTACCATTTCTTTTTTCTTGTTTTTGTTTTATGATTAACTTTTTATTTCATAACTTCTCTTGATTTTCTATTTATCTATTTTATATCATTCTTTTTCTTTCTGTTCTTCTTTTTCTTATATATTTTCTATTTTTCTATTTTTATTATTCACTTCTTTTATTTTCTGGTTTGTAGTTAATTCTACATTATATATTTTTTGACTCAATTTTCTATTGTATATTCTCCTCTTTTTCCATTATTTTTTATTTTTTATTTTTCTTTATGTTTTCTATTTTAAAATTATTTTCTTTATGTTCATAATTTTTATTTAATTTTTTATTTTGCATTTTAATTAATTATCCTTTTCTCTTTTTTTCATTCTTGTTTGAAATTTTCTAAGTTGTGGTCGGTAAGTTTATATTTAGTTTATATATATATTTTTTTGTCCAAGTTTTTATTTTATATTTTTTATTGTGCACTCCCTTTATTCGTTTAATATCTATTTTATATGGACCGGGTATAAAATCCTATTGATAGGATTTTAACCTTAATCTTATCAGGTTTTCAACTATTAGATTTATCTAGGAATTAGTAAATTGATAATTAAAAAATGGTCTATAATGGCTTAACAAAATTTGTTACCGGTTCAGTTCATTATGGTCCGATTCAAAAACATGGATTCTAAATCCTAAATCATAAAACATAAATCCTAAACTCTAAACCCTAAACCCCAAACCTTCAATCGAACTAGATCATTAGTAAATTTTGCAACACCATCATAGACCAGTTTTTTAATTATTAATTATACTAATTTCTAGATAAATCGAATAGTTTAAAACCTGATATGATTAAGGTTAAAATCCTATCGATATGATTTTATATCCATTCATTTTATATATTTCTTCTCTTTTATTTTGTGGCTTCTTCTTTTCATATTTTTGTTGTATAATTAACTTTTTTGTTTTTTAAGTTCTCTTAATTTTTTTATTTGTTTATTTTATATTATTCTTCTTGTTCTTCTTTATCTTTTTCTGTATTTTTTATTTTCTATATTGTTTATTCTCTTCTCTATTTTTCGGTTTGTAGTTAATTCTTTATTTTATGTATTTCTTGTCCCAATTTTTTGTTCTATATTTAACTTTATATTATGCTCTTCTTTTCCTATTAATTTCTATTTTATATTTTTATTTATATCTTCTATTTTATTATCTATTTTTAATATTTCATTGTCTTTTGTTTTAGTTTTTTCATTTCTATTATCCTTTCCTCTTTTATTCTCATCCTTGTTTTGGTCTTCTAGTTTATATTTAATATTATTTTTTATATGTTCTTTTCTTAATTTTTTGTTTTATATTTTCTATTATACACTTCCTTTGTTCTCTTAATATCTATTTCATATGTTCCTTGTCTTCTATTTTGTAGCTTCTTCTTTTTATGGCTATATTTCTATTTATCTCTTTTTTATTTACATA